>CM067168.1:137320537-137369657 GCA_034093135.1 Erigeron breviscapus | reverse complement strand
ACTTTAGGTATGAAAACTGCAATTTTTTGAGTTGGAGACTAAAAGTGCAAAAGCTGCCAAGTTGAGGTACCAAAAATGTAATTTTCTCATTATATCGACTAATCAACCAATCAAGATTTGAAATTTCCACTCGAGGTGATTATTATTTTTATATATTTGTATTTTTTTAATGTATATATGCATGTATGAAAGATAGTTTAATCTATATCTCTACTTCATTATAAAGCATTTGTTTCCTTCAAATTTTTTCAACTTTTCAACAATGTACACCTACTAATGCAGAAGGTACAATACATTTATATAAATTTCAACACTCATTTTTTTCCCTCCTCAAATCTTAACACTCATTTTTTCTCTCTCCTCCATAAATCATTGTATTCCTCTAATTCATTTAAAATCTTTTATCTCAAAAACCGTACATTGATAAATTATAAAAATTATATGAGTGTTCTTAAAATTTCATGCTCTTTCATTAGAGATGTCATTCGATATACTTTCGACGAATTTTTAAATCCGAGGGTGGAGCCCATACGGTTAAGGCATTTGGCTATCACACTCTATGACATATCACCTCTTATGACCTATTACCTCACCATATTACCGCCGCAACGCGCGGATACTTTGTCTCTCGTTATACATAAACGGTTTATTAATTAGGGTTGAATGGAACAAGCCAAACACCAGTGGTTCCCACAAGTCAAAGTTTTTTTTTTGATTCGAAGTCTATAAAATGAGGAATTCAAATTTAAAAGCCTCAAAAGTCGTAGATTAAGCTGAACTGTAGTTTTTATTTTACTTTAGAGTTTGTTTATTGTCTTTTTTATTTGATATATGACTATACGAAACACCTTTTTCTTTTCTGTATAACAAAGTTAGATTTATGTTTGACTTTTTGTGTATTGCAATACACAAATGTAGTCGCCATGTTGCTTTTTGATTTTTTGATTGAGGTTAAATAATTGAGATGTTGGTGATTGAACAAACACAGTATGGATTCCTTTCATCCCTATAATACTCGCAGTCGTCGTAGCAACGACAACAGTCACCCTCCTCCTTCCAAGACAGTTCCCTTGACTTTATATAATTCCATTCAGCAAGCACTTGCGGCCAGGAAGGTTTGGGAAACTAAGAGGATCAAGACATCTGAGTTAGAGTTGGATTTGGCTGACAATTTTGCTAACAATATCGCTGATTGCTACAAGAGAAAAAAGCTTTTACCACTTGGCTGGAAATAGTATGTGCAATTCCATGCAATTCCACAAACATCAAACATATGTGATACGTACAAAAGTTTATTCTACTTAACAAGCTAGCTTTAATTAGTTACCTTCTTTATCGATCTTAGCTTAATTTGTACTAATACTTTGTGCATAGTTGTCGACTCGTAACTTTTGACTCGACTCGAAAACATGATTTTTTGACTCGTAACTCGGAACGTGAGTCGACTCGTAAGAGTCAGGACATTTTTAAGTACTACATAATATAGTATAATTATATATATGTGACGTCTTTAGAAGTATATTAAGTTCGTTATCTTAATAAATTTACCAAAATATTACTTATTCAATAGTTTTTGAGGCATAAACTTACAATTTATCTCCAAATTCGCAATAAAATGATCAAAACTACATAGATAACACCCAAAATAATGTAGAAAATTAAGTATAATATATAATATATAACCATAGTATCAAATTAAAATAATTATAAGTTTGCGACTCGTAACTCGGTCCAAGTTCACATAGCGACTCGTAAGAGTCTGGACAAAAACGAGTCACCTAACGAGTTAACTCGTTTTCGGTGTAAATTGACTCGACTCGTAAGAGTCAACTCGTGACTCGTAAGAGTTTAACAACTATGACTTTGTGTATATATAAAGTATCCTTTTTTCTTGAAGTAATCCGGCTACTGCAGGCACCCATGAGCCAAAGGATGATTTTCCTTTAATGCGGCGGCAGAATGGGAAACCAATAAGTATGCGATTCTTTTATCCCTTATAATCTATATGCTACGTACGTGTTACTCTATTGCAATTCATTCGAAACATGTTAAAAATAATTATAATATAAACTTTGGGTTGTTATTGTCATATCTTCTAACTTCGGGGTTAAGTCTTTCTACAGGTTTGTCACTAATGGAACTCAAGGGACTAATTCTGGAAGATTGGAAAGTTGAAGGATGGCTGTGTCATTTGATGAAAGATAGAAGTATAAATAGAACAATTAGGGTTTCACCCTAATTATTCTTGCTGCTGCTTATATTTTGTATCTATATTTTTCTCTCGATTATATTTCTTTCGATTCTATTTGTAATTGATTGATTCATCTTGATCAATCATTCTACTGATCATCTTGATCATATTAATCTTGTAATAATAACACTTTGTGGTCGGTATTACAGCCGACTGATTAATTTCTTAATCGAATAACAAACAATAATAATAATAATTGTTGTTCTTCGATTTCGTTCATGGTATCGGAGAAGGTTACTCTGATTGGTGATTTCTGATTAAGGTTCTTTTGGATTTAGGGCGTATTTCAATTTCGAAACCCTAGATCTAAGAAACCCTAATTTTTAGGGTTTTCTGGTTTACGATCTTGTTGATTCCGCTGCTTATTGTTTCAGATCCGGCTTCTTCTTGACTAAGTGAATCAAGAAGGAAGTTAGGGTTCATATTCAGATCCTTATTATTCTTCTTGACTAAGTGAATCAAGAAGAAAGTTAAGGTTCCTTTTATTTTCAGCCGAGAGCACTGTATTGTTGATTCTCTTTCCTTTATCTCTTAAAATTTTTATTATTTCAATTCTCACAAAATCATTTGTGTTAATACTTGACCGGTCTCCGTGAGAGGCTTGGAATCCTGTCACTGGCACATTTGAGAGATTGAAATTATTTTTCAAAATTTTTATATATATATATATAAATCCTGTTTTAAATTCATATTTGTTTATTGAATATTTTGAGATTGTTTGTTGGTTATTTGATTAATTGTTGATTATCTGATTTGCTTGCATAATTTTGTGTTAATTGTTTTTGTTATCTGATTAATAATGGCTCCTGATACTGGTAGTGGGTCTAAAACAACTACTGTTAGTGGTCTTGATTTTGGTGATCATTTATATCTTCATCCTACTGATACTAGTGGTGCTCCTATTCTGTCTTTTAAGTTGACTGGTACTGAAAATTATAATGTTTGGTCATGTGCTATGCTGCTTGCTTTAGAAACTAAAAATAAAGTAGGTTTCATAGATGGTTCATGTGATAAGAATGATGATGATCCTGTATTGGCTAAACAATGGGATAGGTGTAACTCTGTAGTTTTATCTTGGATTTTAGGATCTGTCAGTCAAGAGTTATATATGGGACAAATTTTTTCTAAGATTGCAAGTGAAGGGTGGAAAGATTTAAAAGAAACTTATGATAAAGTGGATGGTTCTGTTACTTTTAATTTGCATCATAAGATAAATACATTAAGTCAGAATGGTTCTTCTTTGTTTGAATATTATCATAAACTGAATACTTTCTGGAAACAATTTGATGCTATGGTAAAACTTCCTGTTTGTACTTGCAAAGCTGCTAAAGAGTTTAAAGCACATCATGATTTGATAAGGTTAATGCAATTTCTTATGGGTTTAGATGAGGTTTATATGCCTGTTAGAAGTACTATACTTACAAAAGATCCTTTACCTGATGTGAAATTTGCTTATGCCATGTTATCTAGAGAAGAATCACATAGGAGTACTAGTTCTGTGAATCATGTTAAACCTGCTAATTCTGTGTTTGCTTCTAAGTTTGATGAATCTAAGAATAAGTTTATAAGAAATGAAAATCTTGTATGTGCAAATCCTGATTGTGGTTTAAAAGGTCATACTATTGATAAATGTTTTAAAATTGTTGGATATCCTGATTATATTAAAAAGAAAAATGGTTATCAAAACAAGAGGTATTCAAACAATGTTTATAATGAGAAAAATAGTGCTTGGAATGATAAAACTTTTGTGCATACTGATAATAATTCTCATAATTCTGCATCTTCTTCTACTAATTCTGGTCTGCCTTTTACAAATGATCAAATTGCTAAACTGATGAATTTAATAAGTGATAGTCAGGATGCCAGGGCAGGTGTTCATGCACATATGGCAGGTGCTTTCATGTCTTCTGTCTATTTTAATTCTAATGTGCAATTTGATAAAATTCCTAGTAAGGATGATTGGATAAATGATTCTGGTGCAAACCAGCATATGTGTTGTTCTGACAAAAACTTGATAAATGCTGTTGATGTCACCTCTCTTAATATGACTGTAAATCATCCAAATGGTACTTCTGCTTTAATAAGAAAAATAGGAGATATAAGATTGACAGATAAGATTATTATTTATGATGTGTTATACATACCTGATTACTGTGTGAATTTGTTTTCTGTGCACAAGGCAAATAAAGATAGTAAATTGTTTATAGGTTTTACTGAAAGTATGTGTTATATCCAGGATTTGAGAACAATGAAAAACCTAGGGACTGGTAGAGTTAATGGAGGTTTATACCTGCTTAATGTAAGTAAACAGTTTGGTAATAGTAACAATGTTTTTGTTGATGTTAAATGCAATGTATCTTCTGAATTGTGGCATTCTAGGTTAGGACATCCTGCTCCTATTGTTTTGAAAGTTTTGAAAGAAAAATTAAAAGTTGATAATGTAATTGATACTCCTTGTGATATTTGTCATAAGGCTAAACAAACAAGAGAACCCTTTCCTTTAAGTGATCATAAGTCTTTAAGTGTTGGTGATTTAATTCATCTTGATGTTTGGGGTCCTTATAAAAAGGTTAGTAAAGAAGGATTTAAATATTTTCTAACTGTTGTTGATGATTTTTCAAGGGCTGTTTGGGTGTTTATGCTTAAAAACAAGACTGAAGTATTTGATAATGTGTCTTATTTTATATGTCTTGTTAAAACTCAATTTGGTAAAGTAATTAAAGTTTTTAGGTCTGATAATGGACTGAATTTGTAAATGCAAGATTAACTAGTTTGTTTAGGTCTTATGGAATATTACATCAAACAACTTGTGCCTATACCCCACAGCAGAATGGGGTTGCTGAGAGAAAGCACAGGCATCTCTTAAATGTTGCCAGAACTCTTCTTTTTCAGGGAGGGATTCCCTTGTATATGTGGCCTGAATGTGTTATGACTGCTGTATACTTAATTAATAGGACTCCTTCTTCTGTACTTAAAGGAAAAACTCCTTATGAACTTGTGTTTGGTTTTGAACCAAATTTATCTCATCCAAGAAATTTTGGGTGTTTATGTTATGCTACTATTCTTAACAATGAAGATAAATTTTCTAAAAGAGCTGAAAAATGTGTTTTGATTGGTTATTCAAATTCAAAAAAGGGATACAAACTGTTCAGTCTTGAAGATAAAAATATTTTCTACTCTAGAGATGTTAAATTTTATGAACATGTTTTTCCTTTTAAACTGAATGTTAAAGATAATAATGATGATCATACTTTTTTTGACAGGGTTGATGATATTGTTGGTTCCACTGGTCCCAATGATGACATCAATCTTAGTAACAAAGAAGGTGAAGGTAGTGCAGCCAATGGTACTGGTAGCAGTGATGCTGCCAGAGATTTGGGAGGTACAGCAACACCTAATGATAACACTAATGAAGTGTTGAATGAGGGGGAAATCATTGATAATGCTAAGGGAGGGTTCTTAGGTGATCCTGGGATTCCTAATGAACCTTTGAATGTGGACAACAATCATCAACCATCTCAACTTAGAAGGTCTGGTAGGCAGTCTAATTTACCAAGGAATTTGAATGATTATGTGTTAGATGGTATGGTGAAATATGGTATTGAAAGAGTTGTGAACTACTCAAATTTAAAACCTGATGTTTATTGTTTTCTTTCTAACATAAGTAAACAAAAAGAACCATCTACTTACAAGAGGCTGCTAAGGATTCTAGATGGGTTGAGGCTATGAACTTAGAAATGGAAGCACTTCATAGGAATGAAACTTGGATTATAACTGATCTTCCTCCTAATAGAGAACCCATAGGATGTAAATGGGTATATAAAATAAAATATAAATCAACTGGTGAGATAGAATGTAACATCCCGAACTTTTTAATTAACGGTTGACTTGAGTCGTTAAGTCAACATTACGTGTCCGTTAAGTCTTTTGATGATTTAATGCTTATATGTGTTTAATGCCCTAAATGTGTAAGGCTTTAATGCCTTAATGATTGATGTACTAATGTGTTTAAGGTATATTTATATGCCTTTAGAGGTGTTTGAAGTGTTTAATGTGTTGTAAGTATTCCCTATAGGTGTTTTGAGCTAAATATGAGTCGTTTGGAAGCTTAGGGACTAGTTTTGACATAGGGTTGAACTAAAAAACGGGTTAAGGGTCTAATAATCTATCATTAGACTCATAATACAGAGAATATACATTTCCTTTGAAGACCTAGCCGTCCCCTTGGTTTCATAGCATTCTATTGTTCGATTTCATCATCGTTTGGTTGATTCGGGAGCGTTTTCAATAATCCTTTTTTTTCTTCTCCCTTTTTTTTTCTTCTCCTCTCATGTGAGATAGATATAGAGAGAGAATACTTATGCAGATTAGTGGAATATATCTCTAATATCACTCTCATTATCAATAATCCTTTCAAAAACCTTTTTTTTTCTTCTCCCTTTTCTCTTCTACTATGGCGAACCAAAATACTAATTTTCTGAATGAAGTTGATGAATCCAAAGATTTCTGGGACGTCAAAGTTCGTGTCATAAAGAAATGGTCGCAAAGCTGGAGAATTGATTTGATCGTCGTTGACGAGAATGTATTTTTCTAAACCCTAATAAAGATTATGTTTCATAAATTTTAAAGATTAAACTTTATTTACATTTTTTCCTTTTCCTGACATCTATATATGTATCTTATTTTCAGGGTAACAAGATGCAAGTTCTTGTGAAGCAAAAGCTCATGCCTACATTTGATTCCATACTTCAGGAAGATGTTGTTCTTCTGTTCAAGAAAATAGGAGTTGGTGCACAAGATGACAAGTATCCTGTTTTGGATATACCCAATAAACTCATCTTTTACAAAGTTACTGAAGTTGTACCTTCTTTTGGTTGGAGGGGACACCCTTATGCTTTTCACTTCAAAAATCTTGAAGAGATAACTCCGCAGTTGATGAACCAAGTGTTGACAGTTGGTGAGAATTCACTTAAACTTTTCTTTTTTATTTTTTATTACATACCCATATAAATTTTGACCCCCCTTTTTAAAAAATGTTTAGATGTCGTTGGAAGCATATCTTGGTGTGAAAATATGGACATCTACAGGTCTAATACAGGGAAGGAAACTAAGAGGCTTAATTTGGACCTTCAAGATTTGAAGTAAGTTTTTTTTTAAAAGATGCATGTTACTATACGTTCATGTTAAATTCATATTGACAAAATATACTATAAAGTACAATTTTGTCATAACATTCATGCATGTTTTGTTTTCTTAATCTCATTCAAGTGCCTTATTTATTGTCTGATTTTTGTAATTGAATGAGATCTGTATCGGTAGCTTTCAATGAAACATGTATATAATGATCCTTAATATTAAATGAGATGCTATATTCAATGACATGATATATGATTGTATGATTGTTGTTATATGATTAAATGATTGCTGGTATTCAATGAACTGATAATAATATTACAATGATTGGTGTTATTTAGTCTTGATAGAAGAAAACCTAATATATGAGCATTGCGAACTGTTTTTCTTCTAAAGTTTTACCATTTAACTTTGATGTAGTGCTACTGTTGTCCGTTGCACTCTTTGGGGTGACTATGTTGTTCAAGTCTCCAACTATGTTGCTAACCATGCCCGTAATATGGAGCATGTGATTATGATTCTTCAACATTGCAAGATCAAGTTATGGACTGGTAAAATTTGTTTTATTCATAATTTCAACTTACAAAATCAATAATTTTAGATTCCAATACTTATACAATTATTGTAACATCCCAAACTTTTTCGAGTTTGACTTATTGACTTGACCGTTAGTCAACGTTAGGTCTATTATGTTTATGTGCCCTATATGGGATTATGTGATTAAATGCTTAGGCATTTAATATGAAATGACAAATATGATGATTAACGAAAGTAAAGTTAAGTTATAAAGTGCTTGTTAGTATGTTAAGACTCCCGGTAGAAAGTTAAGCTAAGAAAGTAAAGTTTTAGAGTTGAGGGGTCTTAAGTGTAAGATTTGGAGTTGATGACCAGGGGTTAAGGGGAGATTAGGCAACCCGAATTGTCACAAAACTTCTGCCCTCTTGTGTGTGTGAAGCCCCAACCGATCCCCTCCTCTCCCAAAGCAAAGTTCCCTCAAGATTCAATCGATTCGTGCCGTATTGATCAAGTTTTGATTAGATCTTGAATCCTCTAAGTCATCTACAGGTAATATAGGTAATATTATCTTTGAATTCTGATCTTATGAGTCTTAGTTGAGTTTATAATCCAGGCCATAGGGTTTGGGTTGGGTTATTTGATCAAACGATCATTGATTTCATGTTATTCGGGTGATTGAATGATTGATTCATGATGCAAAGGATTATAAGATCAATTGGTTGATTTGAGTCATCAAAAGTATCATTAGAAGGGTCAATTTTATACCCCCAGGTCGGGCTAAGGGTTTGAGATCGAATGGGTATCGTTTGGAACAAGTTTGAAAATTTAACTGCTGGTCTGCACCCCAGGTGCGGCGCACCAAAGGAGTGGTGCGGCGCACCATAGCCCAGTTTTGGGAATGTGATTTTCTTAAAAAGCCCGATATGCGACGCACCATAGGGGAGGTGCGGCGCACCTCTAGATGATTTGAATTTTCTGGAGGATTGGTGTAACACCCCAACATGGCGGAATCATGGGGTATCACTTAGAAATAGCACATCACGACATGGGAATTATGTAGAGTCAACTATATGAAAACATAAGATCGAAACGATCCATAAACTCGTACAAACGTATACATTCATCAACATTCATCAAATACACGTTCAATCAATAATAAAAGAAAGTTCAAATCAATAATAGTTGATCCTAAAAGTAACCCATTAAAGGGAGAATAAGGATCGCGGATCCAGAAGTCCAAAGCTAGTCAAATTCTAACAAGCAAGCAATGCAATCATCCATTTTTCCTTTGACTAACTTGATTACCTGAAAAGTGTACTAAAGAGCGTCAACATAAAGTTGGTGAGTTCGTAGGGACATATAACAAGGAATAAACGTATCGGGAAATACAACCGTTAACGATATACGGGGATTAGAATACCTAATCACATCAAGAAAACCCTAAAAGGGTATACGTTAGCACAACATCAACACATATCACGATTCCACACGTTTCAGCACGACTTACATGTCTTCCAAAGGCGTGATCATTACAGCATGACTTACATATATTCCAAATGCATGTACAACAACATGACTTATGTGTCTTTCAACAGCATGTATAACGACATGACTTATGTGTCTTTCAACAGCATGTATAACGACATGACTTATGTGTCTTTCAACAGCATGTATAACGACATGACTTATGTGTCTTTCAACAGCATGATCAACACATGACTTACATATCTTTCAAAGGCATGTTCATACGTTCCAACGTTTAACAACAACGAATCCATATAACAATTAACAACGTTCAACAAGAATGCGGCTTACATAGTTAATAATTAACAATGCGCTAACGGTGCGACTTATATATTAAGTAATGCGCTAACGATGTCCATATCAATAATTCAATCATACACTCAATCAAATCAACAATTAAGCAAATTGACATCTCGGTCCATATCATAACAAGTGAATCAACCAACAAATACAATGCACATACACTTCTTATAATTATACTTTAAAGGAATCATCGATGCTTATATATAGGGTCACCCGCAGCCTTCCCACCACATCTACTATTCATAAAAAGTGTAATTATCTTCCATGTATGTACAACTATCTAAAGCACAACAAGTATTCATAACGAGTCAAAGTTAACCGAGCAACAAGTCAATACATTAAACAAACAATCAATTAACAAGCATGTACACTTTTCAGCCCGAATCTCAATTGAGTAGGGAGGGTTTACGAAACTCACCTGAAACGCCTGTCAGACAGTAGGAGGTATATAACAGTCTGAAATGTATCCGAATATCCCAAACGTTTTAGCCTTCGGTAAAGGAAACTGTATAGAATAATCCATTTTTATAGAATTATCAGTTTAGTAAGCAACTGATGGGCGAGGACTAAAACTGTAAACAGTTTAACGGCTCAGGACTGAAACTGTCAGAAAATCTAACGGTTTAGGACTGAAACTGTCAGAAAATCTAACGGTTTAGGACTGAAACTGTCAGAAAATCTAACGGTTTAGGACTGAAACTGTCAGAAAATCTAACGGTTTAGGACTGAAACTGTCAGAAAATCTAACGGTTTAGGACTGAAACTGTCAGAAAATCTAACGGTTTAGGACTGAAACTGTCAGAAAATCTAACGGTTTAGGACTGAAACTGTCAGAAAATCTAACGGTTTAGGACTGAAACTGTCAGAAAATCTAACGGTTTAGGACTGAAACTGTCAGAAAATCTAACGGTTTAGGACTGAAACTGTCAGAAAATCTAACGGTTTAGGACTGAAACTGTCAGAAAATCTAACGGTTTAGGACTGAAACTGTCAGAAAATCTAACGGTTTAGGACTGAAACTGTCAGAAAATCTAACGGTTTAGGACTGAAACTGTCAGAAAATCTAACGGTTTAGGACTGAAACTGTCAGAAAATCTAACGGTTTAGGACTGAAACTGTCAGAAAATCTAACGGTTTAGGACTGAAACTGTCAGAAAATCTAACGGTTTAGGACTGAAACTGTCAGAAAATCTAACGGTTTAGGACTGAAACTGTCAGAAAATCTAACGGTTTAGGACTGAAACTGTCAGAAAATCTAACGGTTTAGGACTGAAACTGTCAGAAAATCTAACGGTTTAGGACTGAAACTGTCAGAAAATCTAACGGTTTAGGACTGAAACTGTCAGAAAATCTAACGGTTTAGGACTGAAACTGTCAGAAAATCTAACGGTTTAGGACTGAAACTGTCAGAAAATCTAACGGTTTAGGACTGAAACTGTCAGAAAATCTAACGGTTTAGGACTGAAACTGTCAGAAAATCTAACGGTTTAGGACTGAAACTGTCAGAAAATCTAACGGTTTAGGACTGAAACTGTCAGAAAATCTAACGGTTTAGGACTGAAACTGTCAGAAAATCTAACGGTTTAGGACTGAAACTGTCAGAAAATCTAACGGTTTAGGACTGAAACTGTCAGAAAATCTAACGGTTTAGGACTGAAACTGTCAGAAAATCTAACGGTTTAGGACTGAAACTGTCAGAAAATCTAACGGTTTAGGACTGAAACTGTCAGAAAATCTAACGGTTTAGGACTGAAACTGTCAGAAAATCTAACGGTTTAGGACTGAAACTGTCAGAAAATCTAACGGTTTAGGACTGAAACTGTCAGAAAATCTAACGGTTTAGGACTGAAACTGTCAGAAAATCTAACGGTTTAGGACTGAAACTGTCAGAAAATCTAACGGTTTAGGACTGAAACTGTCAGAAAATCTAACGGTTTAGGACTGAAACTGTCAGAAAATCTAACGGTTTAGGACTGAAACTGTCAGAAAATCTAACGGTTTAGGACTGAAACTGTCAGAAAATCTAACGGTTTAGGACTGAAACTGTCAGAAAATCTAACGGTTTAGGACTGAAACTGTCAGAAAATCTAACGGTTTAGGACTGAAACTGTCAGAAAATCTAACGGTTTAGGACTGAAACTGTCAGAAAATCTAACGGTTTAGGACTGAAACTGTCAGAAAATCTAACGGTTTAGGACTGAAACTGTCAGAAAATCTAACGGTTTAGGACTGAAACTGTCAGAAAATCTAACGGTTTAGGACTGAAACTGTCAGAAAATCTAACGGTTTAGGACTGAAACTGTCAGAAAATCTAACGGTTTAGGACTGAAACTGTCAGAAAATCTAACGGTTTAGGACTGAAACTGTCAGAAAATCTAACGGTTTAGGACTGAAACTGTCAGAAAATCTAACGGTTTAGGACTGAAACTGTCAGAAAATCTAACGGTTTAGGACTGAAACTGTCAGAAAATCTAACGGTTTAGGACTGAAACTGTCAGAAAATCTAACGGTTTAGGACTGAAACTGTCAGAAAATCTAACGGTTTAGGACTGAAACTGTCAGAAAATCTAACGGTTTAGGACTGAAACTGTCAGAAAATCTAACGGTTTAGGACTGAAACTGTCAGAAAATCTAACGGTTTAGGACTGAAACTGTCAGAAAATCTAACGGTTTAGGACTGAAACTGTCAGAAAATCTAACGGTTTAGGACTGAAACTGTCAGAAAATCTAACGGTTTAGGACTGAAACTGTCAGAAAATCTAACGGTTTAGGACTGAAACTGTCAGAAAATCTAACGGTTTAGGACTGAAACTGTCAGAAAATCTAACGGTTTAGGACTGAAACTGTCAGAAAATCTAACGGTTTAGGACTGAAACTGTCAGAAAATCTAACGGTTTAGGACTGAAACTGTCAGAAAATCTAACGGTTTAGGACTGAAACTGTCAGAAAATCTAACGGTTTAGGACTGAAACTGTCAGAAAATCTAACGGTTTAGGACTGAAACTGTCAGAAAATCTAACGGTTTAGGACTGAAACTGTCAGAAAATCTAACGGTTTAGGACTGAAACTGTCAGAAAATCTAACGGTTTAGGACTGAAACTGTCAGAAAATCTAACGGTTTAGGACTGAAACTGTCAGAAAATCTAACGGTTTAGGACTGAAACTGTCAGAAAATCTAACGGTTTAGGACTGAAACTGTCAGAAAATCTAACGGTTTAGGACTGAAACTGTCAGAAAATCTAACGGTTTAGGACTGAAACTGTCAGAAAATCTAACGGTTTAGGACTGAAACTGTCAGAAAATCTAACGGTTTAGGACTGAAACTGTCAGAAAATCTAACGGTTTAGGACTGAAACTGTCAGAAAATCTAACGGTTTAGGACTGAAACTGTCAGAAAATCTAACGGTTTAGGACTGAAACTGTCAGAAAATCTAACGGTTTAGGACTGAAACTGTCAGAAAATCTAACGGTTTAGGACTGAAACTGTCAGAAAATCTAACGGTTTAGGACTGAAACTGTCAGAAAATCTAACGGTTTAGGACTGAAACTGTCAGAAAATCTAACGGTTTAGGACTGAAACTGTCAGAAAATCTAACGGTTTAGGACTGAAACTGTCAGAAAATCTAACGGTTTAGGACTGAAACTGTCAGAAAATCTAACGGTTTAGGACTGAAACTGTCAGAAAATCTAACGGTTTAGGACTGAAACTGTCAGAAAATCTAACGGTTTAGGACTGAAACTGTCAGAAAATCTAACGGTTTAGGACTGAAACTGTCAGAAAATCTAACGGTTTAGGACTGAAACTGTCAGAAAATCTAACGGTTTAGGACTGAAACTGTCAGAAAATCTAACGGTTTAGGAGTCAATGGTGATGACTAAAAGAACTATGAACAGTAGCAGTCCATCGGAGAAGATAATGAAATACAACTTTCTTCGATCTCTTTTGGGATTGTTGTCGATTAGGGAAATTCCCCAGTTAAAAGAATTTCCCATATTTGTCTTGATAGATTTTTATACCAAGTTCATTTGTCTATTTTAATCGTTGATCGCCCATCATAATTTTAGCCTTTCAAATAATTCTTATTTTCAAATTTGAAGTTCTTTTACCAAGACACTACTGTTATCCAGTTGGAAAAGTCGACATATTTTTGTTGATAACGTTTGTCTCATTTTCTTAAATTCAATCATTAAAGGCGATCCATGGGTCAAAGAAACAAATATTACCTAGATCACTCCTGACACAATAGTCTGGATCAAAAATTCATCTAAGGTTCAAAAAGATGAATTAGCAATTGATATGGTTCTTGAAAAAGAAGCAGTGAAGAAAAATAGTGATGTGTGGAAGACGGTCTATTCATTAAGCTATTAATTAAGTTGAGGATTTTCTCAACATAGTATACGTTTTTGAGTAAACTGTTCAGCTCTTTTCCATATTTGACCGTTAGAAACGGCTCCTTTTTAGACTATATAATAATACCTTAGCATACTTTTCTTCATGCCATATCAATTTAACATTTTCCTTTCTTTATAATCTAACCAAAACCCGAAACCTTATATCAAAAATGTTCCCTTTCCTAATCATGATATACATTATTATCATAGCGTGGTTAATTACTGTGGCTCAACTTCCATTGAATGAGGCTATTCAGTGGTTAGTAGCGTTTGTTCTTGGCGTGGTTCCCTTACTGTTTGTCACCACCTGGGTTTCTTTGTATGGTTTTTAAATATGTTGTATCCCTAATTGTTGTATTTCTGCTTAAATAATGTAACAAGTTTCACTTGTATTGTACGAATAATGAAATACAACTTTCTTCGATCTCTTTTGGGATTGTTGTCGATTAGGGAAATTCCCCAGTTAAAAGGATTTCGACCTCGAAATCTAGACCGTATCGAGTAATTTAAAAAAAATTATATACTTATACTCATATAGTATAGACCACTTATACACTTATAGTACAGCATAACCGATTCGTCTAGACACAGGTAAGTCTGACTAAGGCACTATACCGAATTCAAATTTATTTCTCTTTCCATATTTGACCGTTAGAAACGGCTCCTTTTTAGACTATATAATAATACCTTAGCATACTTTTCTTCATGCCATATCAATTTAACATTTTCCTTTCTTTATAATCTAACCAAAACCCGAAACCTTATATCAAAAATGTTCCCTTTCCTAATCATGATATACATTATTATCATAGCGTGGTTAATTACTGTGGCTCAACTTCCATTGAATGAGGCTATTCAGTGGTTAGTAGCGTTTGTTCTTGGCGTGGTTCCCTTACTGTTTGTCACCACCTGGGTTTCTTTGTATGGTTTTTAAATATGTTGTATCCCTAATTGTTGTATTTCTGCTTAAATAATGTAACAAGTTTCACTTGTATTGTACGAATAATGAAATACAACTTTCTTCGATCTCTTTTGGGATTGTTGTCGATTAGGGAAATTCCCCAGTTAAAAGAATTTCCCATATTTGTCTTGATAGATTTTTATACCAAGTTCATTTGTCTATTTTAATCGTTGATCGCCCATCATAATTTTAGCCTTTCAAATAATTCTTATTTTCAAATTTGAAGTTCTTTTACCAAGACACTACTGTTATCCAGTTGGAAAAGTCGACATATTTTTGTTGATAACGTTTGTCTCATTTTCTTAAATTCAATCATTAAAGGCGATCCATGGGTCAAAGAAACAAATATTACCTAGATCACTCCTGACACAATAGTCTGGATCAAAAATTCATCTAAGGTTCAAAAAGATGAATTAGCAATTGATATGGTTCTTGAAAAAGAAGCAGTGAAGAAAAATAGTGATGTGTGGAAGACGGTCTATTCATTAAGCTATTAATTAAGTTGAGGATTTTCTCAACATAGTATACGTTTTTGAGTAAACTGTTCAGCTCTTTTCAACCTTGGTTAAAGGGATGATAAAGTTTAGAAATTTTATCTTTAGAAAAAAAAATAATTTACTAATTACTGTAACAATGATTAAAATATACTGTAGTTTATACACACCTGTCCGTTTTCCAAGGTCACACTTTGTCTTTCATTCTCTATATAAGAAAAGCACTTGTAAGGATAATAGGCATTCTGAAATTTCCTTCACTCCTTTACATTTTTCTTTGTGTGAAACTATATTTTGACACATCCAAATCAACCACCGTTCTTCCTCAACTAAACCATGGCCACTCCCACCTTTATTGCACTTGAACGTTCAATAGAGCTTTTGGCGAAGCAATTTGATCAACTTAACAGTATTATAGTATCACTTTCTACTGAACAAACCAACTCATTTAAGTTTCTTACTTCTCGAATCGACCAAATACATAATAGTGCACCTTTTCTCCTAGCAGCTGATAGAACACTATTAAGAAAATCTATCGATAAGCAAACAAAACTTGAAGTAGAAATTAAAGAAATTAAAGGGTTGTTGTATCAACTTGCTGATTTCTCACAATCTGAAAAAGTGGGAATAACAGTTGACCCAACTGTATCCAAAGGAAAAAGACTTATGTCGCCATCTAGTCTTGTTTCACATCCGGAAAATTTCGAAGCACTTCAGGGTGATTTTCAAGAAACGATTCTCAAAAAGATTATGGAACGACAGAAAACACAAGCGATGGAGGAAGAGGCTTCTCTGAAGTTAGCTAAGGAGCTACTGCTTGCAGAAGCAGGAGAAACAGGTTCTGAGGTGCAAACACCAGCAAATCAACACGTCAACATATTGGAACTTGCTAGACAAAGAGAAGCTGAGTGGTATGCCAAAATGGCTAAAGGTGAAGCAAGTCTAAGGGAGTATCTACAGAGGAATATGGGAGAAGAAGATATCACTACACGTAGAGGTGACGAAAGTAGCACTCCTCTACTTTCTCAAAGACCCGTGAAAAGACTAAGAACTGCTGGTGCCTCATCATCCGCTTCCGATATGCTCCCACCAGCTGACGATGATGCCTTGTTAAATCTCCAGCTTCCAAAGGGCATAGTGTTTGTGGAAGGAAGGGTCTTAAGTAGGCCTGCTGGGATCTTCTACACTTCAGAGGATGGGGATGAGAAGTTCTTTCGTATAAGCGAGATCGATAAGGCTTCTATTCATTTCTTAACAAACATTTGGAAAATTTGTTCCAAGAATCCCAGTAATATCAACTTCTTAAGGCAGATTGAGCAAGAGTTAGCCAAGCCACACCGAGCCACTTAGTCCAGTATATGTTCCAGTCGAGAGCGTATGTATTATTAATGTTTGTAATAGTGGCTTGCTATGTTCGATTAAATAAAATTTCTACTTTTGTTTAAGTTCATAATCTATTCAATTATAACAATTTTTCCATATGCATGACGATTCTCTCACGGTTCTTACTCAAACTATTCCCCAGTTAAAAGTTCTAGCAACATTTTTAACTTGATAATCGACTTCATGCTCATTAGTGGAAATGACTGCTTCAATATTCTCTATCTTAGAGAACACTCTTACAGCTTTTCCGTTCAACTTCTCAAAGTTTAATTACTTAAACAGCTTGTAGTCAAATCTTCTCATTTGTTTTCCCTTCCTCGAGAAATTTTTGTTTAGGAAAGAAAATTCATATGAACTTACAATATATGCGTGAATTAAGGAATTTGTTGTACATATGCTTATATTAAATCATAAGAGAACTTTCACAACACTAGGCATTTAGCGCGGTTGGCTAAATGCGCGAAAGGGTGTGGCCTAGACCCAGGTTCGATTCCCGGGGACGGCCGATTTCACTATTTTTATTTTTTTTATTGCAAACAATTACTATTGTGAGTTATATATAGATTTGTGCAATATATATTCATACCAAAGTTTTCGCATTCCAATTACCCGCTCAACTCCTGTTCATAGTCAGTACCCTATTATTGGTTTCATTAGGTTATTCTGATAAAGTTATTCAACTTTATCTCATTAAATTCTTGATTTAAATATAAGAATGTTAAATAATTGGCTTTATTGACGAGGAGTTATTCTTTGTCGGCCATTTCAAAAATTATTGTCATCTGACATCATTGCTTACGTTATATAAGTGAATAGTAACTCCCAGTAAAACCATGTATTCTTACTCTACGTACAAAGTCAATATAAGGTGAAATCTAGAGGACTTGATTCCTGCATATAATTTCTTAAGTTCATAATCTTCTACGACCATCATGTTTGCTCTTATTCTAGCCATATCCTTGAACACGTTCATTAAATCACTAACTCAAGCTTAACATTCTTAATAACGCCTCTTAACATAGTATATCACATAATGATCCATAATATCTCAATTTACTTAAACATCATAATCTCCAAAAATCTTAGCTCATCCTATCAGTCAATCGTAACTATAAGTTTGAACTTAGTCTATAGTTCATAATAAATCATTGGTCTACAATTATAGATTATAAGTATCTAAGACCTTAATAAGCATGTATTCTAAATCTTATTCTCATACTGTTATTCCAACAATGACTGATAATTGTAGACAATTATAAGTAATATAGCTTAGACATGGGCCATCCGGTAATGCTTATAATATAAGGCATACCATTGGCCAGCCCATCGCACTACCAACCCGTTCAAAATATCCTACGCCTGTACTACCATTATTAACATAAAATTCAAGTCCACACAATTCACACTTGAATATCAAAATTGACCTTCAAGTAATACAAAATTCCTACATCAAGTCCTTATAAATCATTGCATGAATATGGTTATCTCTACAGGGATATTATCATGGCAAAAATCTAAGGTTTCAGCAATCGTTAAATTTACAATCAATAATACAATCACGAAAACATTCAACACTATATAAATAAAAGGGTCAAGTCATAACAAGGTGGGTAAAGCATAGTCCGAATTTTTAACTTCAACATTCGACACATTAAAAGTGTTTGTATACAGGGTGTACCATCGGCTAACCCTCCACACCGTTAATATATAGAATGGATGTCCAAAACTCGGTTCCGTTATGTTCTCTAAGTGTTGACCAGGTATGTATACAGGGTGTACCAGCGGCTAACCCTCCACCTAACCAACACTTATTAAGCATACCGGGTTAGCTACTATACTTTATCCACGAGGCGCAATCCATGAGATCATTAATTTTATATAACATAGGATAACCATAGATTTGTTGATCAGGCGCCTCTAGGGTTATCGAATGTTATACTCCATTAATGTCATCATTTCATTTTGCTGGGGGACAAATAATAAATACATCCAAGATTCCACACACATCGACGTTTATCACAATAATTCCACAATTCACGGTGTATCCCAACACTATCATATACGTCCATCAAATTGTCACATAACAATCAAGTCATCAAATCATAAGTACCCTACGAACTCCGTTTAAACAATTTTCATGCATCATACAGTTCACGTTGCACAAAATTTCCTATCATGCATGCTAATATAAAATGTGGGTGCAATGGCTATAGACTAGGTCAATCCACCTAATTCTCTACAACCACGGCTCTGATACCATTCTGTAACACCCCAACATGGCGGAATCATGGGGTATCACTTAGAAATAGCACATCACGACATGGGAATTATGTAGAGTCAACTATATGAAAACATAAGATCGAAACGATCCATAAACTCGTACAAACGTATACATTCATCAACATTCATCAATACACGTTCAATCAATAATAAAAGAAAGTTCAAATCAATAATAGTTGATCCTAAAAGTAACCCATTAAAGGGAGAATAAGGATCGCGGATCCAGAAGTCCAAAGCTAGTCAAATTCTAACAAGCAAGCAATGCAATCATCCATTTTTCCTTTGACTAACTTGATTACCTGAAAAGTGTACTAAAGAGCGTCAACATAAAGTTGGTGAGTTTGTAGGGACATATAACAAGGAATAAACGTATCGGGAAATACAACCGTTAACGATATACGGGGATTAGAATACCTAATCACATCAAGAAAACCCTAAAAGGGTATACGTTAGCACAACATCAACACATATCACGATTCCACACGTTTCAGCACGACTTACATATCTTCCAAAGGCGTGATCATTACAGCATGACTTACATATATTCCAAATGCATGTACAACAACATGACTTATGTGTCTTTCAACAGCATGTATAACGGCATGACTTATGTGTCTTTCAACAGCATGTATAACGGCATGACTTATGTGTCTTTCAACAGCATGTATAACGGCATGACTTATGTGTCTTTCAACAGCATGTATAACGGCATGACTTATGTGTCTTTCAACAGCATGTATAACGGCATGACTTATGTGTCTTTCAACAGCATGTATAACGGCATGACTTATGTGTCTTTCAACAGCATGTATAACGGCATGACTTATGTGTCTTTCAACAGCATGTATAACGGCATGACTTATGTGTCTTTCAACAGCATGTATAACGGCATGACTTATGTGTCTTTCAACAGCATGTATAACGGCATGACTTATGTGTCTTTCAACAGCATGTATAACGGCATGACTTATGTGTCTTTCAACAGCATGTATAACGGCATGACTTATGTGTCTTTCAACAGCATGTATAACGGCATGACTTATGTGTCTTTCAACAGCATGTATAACGGCATGACTTATGTGTCTTTCAACAGCATGTATAACGGCATGACTTATGTGTCTTTCAACAGCATGTATAACGGCATGACTTATGTGTCTTTCAACAGCATGTATAACGGCATGACTTATGTGTCTTTCAACAGCATGTATAACGGCATGACTTATGTGTCTTTCAACAGCATGTATAACGGCATGACTTATGTGTCTTTCAACAGCATGTATAACGGCATGACTTATGTGTCTTTCAACAGCATGTATAACGGCATGACTTATGTGTCTTTCAACAGCATGTATAACGGCATGACTTATGTGTCTTTCAACAGCATGTATAACGGCATGACTTATGTGTCTTTCAACAGCATGTATAACGGCATGACTTATGTGTCTTTCAACAGCATGTATAACGGCATGACTTATGTGTCTTTCAACAGCATGTATAACGGCATGACTTATGTGTCTTTCAACAGCATGTATAACGGCATGACTTATGTGTCTTTCAACAGCATGTATAACGGCATGACTTATGTGTCTTTCAACAGCATGTATAACGGCATGACTTATGTGTCTTTCAACAGCATGTATAACGGCATGACTTATGTGTCTTTCAACAGCATGTATAACGGCATGACTTATGTGTCTTTCAACAGCATGTATAACGGCATGACTTATGTGTCTTTCAACAGCATGATCAACACATGACTTACATATCTTTCAAATGCATGTACAACTATCTAAAGCACAACAAGTATTCATAACGAAGTCAAAGTTAACCGAGCAACAAGTCAATACATTAAACAAACAATCAATTAACAAGCATGTACACTTTTCAGCCCGAATCTCAATTGAGTAGGGAGGGTTTACGAAACTCACCTGAAACGCCTGTCAGACAGTAGGAGGTATATAACAGTCTGAAATGTATCCGAATATCCCAAACGTTTTAGCCTTCGGTAAAGGAAACTGTATAGAATAATCCATTTTTATAGAATTATCAGTTTAGTAAGCAACTGATGGGCGAGGACTAAAACTGTAAACAGTTTAACGGCTCAGGACTGAAACTGTCAGAAAATCTAACGGTTTAGGACTGAAACTGTCAGAAAATCTAACGGTTTAGGACTGAAACTGTCAGAAAATCTAACGGTCTTAACGGTCAGATTACAACTTTGTATTTCTTGTTTCTAATTCAACATAGGAAACTTATAAGTGATACATAACCTGTTTAAATGATGATTCTGGCTGCTTCGTATCAAGACCCAGTTGACGTTTTATGTTAATAAAACTATGTAAAATGCTTCCACGGGGCATTTCGCGGTGCGAATAACTTGTAAACGAAACGAGATTCAACGAATCCGTTTTCTTGTCTAAATTCTCTGTACCCAGTCTATCCATATAACTATAATAACAACTTGAAAGTCTTAACCATTTTCCTTAAATCTAACCCGAAAACCTTACGAGAACTTATAAACTAACAAAATCTTCCAAAATAAACGATCACCAATTGTAACGAAACTCACCACACAACTAGAGGAATCAATAATGAACTCCCAGCAACTTTCAGAATTGAAAACTAACGTGTAACTTTTACGTGACATGAATCTAAAGTTTTCCCAAAACCGTTCTTTTCTTTCTTTCCTTCTTGGCTTTCAACTACGGTTCCTGTTGGTGATGATGAATGGTGGTTCACGGCTTTCTTGAGTGTTTAGGAGTCAATGGTGATGACTAAAAGAACTATGAACAGTAGCAGTCCATCGGAGAAGATGATGAATAGTAACTGTTTAGCTAGTAACAGCAGCCCTAAACAACAACAAGAAGATGATTCATGATGGCTAATCATGGTTCGGTTTGTAAACGAGCAGCAGCAGTTGTAGTTCAAAAGGTGGTGGTTTCTTGGCAAAGAGTTGCAGTGGCAGTAGCTTGATGGCTCACTGGTGGTGGTCGTGAGAACAACAAGTAGTAGTCGTGATGGTGATGTAACTAGCAATGGCAGTTCGGTGGTAGTAGCAACAATTTACGAGCAGTAGTAGGGCAGTAGTAACACGAGTATCAGCAGGAGTAGAGTAGCAGCCACTTATGAAGGTGACTGGTTCGGTGCTATCAACAAAACCGAGTAGTAGCAGCAGCTTTAGTAGTAGCAGCAGCTTCGTGGTGATGATGAATAGTAGCAGCCGAAATGAATATGGTTTGGTGATGGTTGCCAACCGAACAGTAGTAGTAATGGTAGAACTAGAACAGTGACAGTGAGCAGCAACCTCACTTGGTGGTGTTGCTTGGAGAGGGTGGTCGTGGTTTGTATGGGTCGAGAATCATAAGGATAAAGGTGGTGAGATCAATGATATATATATATATGTATGTACATCTATATGTATGTGCCTGTATGCGTGTGTGTTTTTATATGAGAGAGAGGGACGAGAGAATTTGAGAAGGAGGAACCCGAGGTTCATATCTATATCTCTATTCTATATTCTATATATGTATTTGAGATCGTGGGGTGGTGTGCTAATATATAATATAATATCTATATCTATATATGTATATAATATAGAAGAAATTTTCAGAGGACAACGTGGGCGGCCAAAATAAAAAACTAAAAGTAGAAGGTTATTTTGTCCAAAGAATCTGAATGATTGATTAATAATCATTGTTCGTTAAATGTTTAACCCGTGATTTAATCTAAAAAGTTGACGTTATTTTGTCAAACTTTAAATTTGATCTTATTAAGGCTTTAGACATAATACCTTATGATTTTTATATTTACTCCAATTTTTGCGAGTTGTTACAATTGGTGCGACGCACCACTTTCCAGGTGCGGCGCACCAAGTGCCCAGATTTCACAAAAACGTTTCGTTTAGCTTATAGTTTGATCTTGTACTCATTCTAGGTAGTCGGGAGCACTTAGCAAGCACTATAATCAGTTCATAACAGGTTCATATGCTGTACCAAGGTAAGATAACATCTTTTGTCACCTGGTGGTACAACAAAACACGTTTTCATAAGTAAAACCTTCTAAACGCTTATGTATGATTAAAAGTAAAGTAAAAGGGATTATGGGAGGTTGATATGGGATATGATGCTTACCTTTCTATGATGAATGACATGTATGTGCAGGTTGCAAAGGCATAAGGTAAGTTCCCATATCATGGAATGATGATATGTTTATGAAGTGTGAATATGATATGATGCCATGTTTATGTTATGTGATCATGATCCAATGTTATGTTTAAGTTAATTGATCATGATATGATGTTATGCTTCTGATATGTGAACACGAAATGGTGACATGTTTATGATATGATTACATGTGTGGCTTGATCACTTAGTCACTAGTCCTTTGATTAGGATTGCCATGTTCACGTGCACGTTAAGGGCCCTAAACTAAAGAAATGACGTTATGTGATTAACTTAGGTGAAAGTGTAGCCTAAGTTGAAATAAAGTAAAGATGAAACATGTGCTTAGTTTAGGTGAAAGTGTAGCCTAATCTAAGATAAAGTAAAGAAAGATAAAAGTGGTTAGTTTAGGTGAAAGTGTAGCCTAATCTAAGATAAAGTAAAGAAAGATAAAAGTGGTTAGTTTAGGTGAAAGTGTAGCCTAATCTAAGATAAAGTAAAGAAAGATAAAAGTGGTTAGTTTAGGTGAAAGTGTAGCCTAATCTAAGATAAAGTAAAGAAAGATAAAAGTGGTTAGTTTAGGTGAAAGTGTAGCCTAATCTAAGATAAAGTAAAGAAAGATAAAAGTGGTTAGTTTAGGTGAAAGTGTAGCCTAATCTAAGATAAAGTAAAGAAAGATAAAAGTGGTTAGTTTAGGTGAAAGTGTAGCCTAATCTAAGATAAAGTAAAGAAAGATAAAAGTGGTTAGTTTAGGTGAAAGTGTAGCCTAATCTAAGATAAAGTAAAGAAAGATAAAAGTGGTTAGTTTAGGTGAAAGTGTAGCCTAATCTAAGATAAAGTAAAGAAAGATAAAAGTGGTTAGTTTAGGTGAAAGTGTAGCAAACTAAGATACGAAATAAAGAAAGATACGAAGTAAGGAAAGTTACGAAGAAAGTTAGGCACACTTAGGATTATGATGTTCCTAATGTGTAATGCTATATGATGCTTATGATGTTCATGATGTTTCTTATGATATGATGTTTATGGTGCTCACGTGATATTAACACATAATGATGATATGACTTTGTTAATATATTTAATTGGCAAACGTTTTCAATACATGTTATCTTACTTAGCTAATTTATTAGCTAACACTTGCTCTTTGAAAATGTTGTGCCATCAGATTAGGTGCATACGGAGCTAGAGAAAGGATAGCTTTGTAAGGATGGGTAGAGACATTAAAGATGATAGCATTTATGTTCTTAAAGCTTAGACTACCCTTAGCCTTATGTATGGCTACTTATTTACGATATTATGACGTAAGATCATGTAATAATATTTGGCATTTATGTTGGTGCCAAGACTTGGTTTTTCTTTTATTATTTCGATGATGCAATTAAGTAACACCAAATGTTTTCAAAGGTTTCATCCGGTTACGGATGGGCAGATTTATATGAGATCCTTTTCCGCCATTAATAAACGCCGTTAGGCGAAAGTTTTGAAAATCCAGGTTTTTAAACAACGGGTGTTACAATTATATTCTTTATTTTTAGAATCTCTTACTATTCAAAATGACATGTTTGGTACACGTATTTTCCTTGATGATGACATTGATGACATTAACGAGTTTAGAAGAAGGTGATTTCTCTTCATATATTTATCTATTTTGTTGATATGTTACTCTATTTTTCAGTGTATCAATTTCTCTACTTTAATTATATCTCCTTTTTAGTCTTATACTCAGAAATGGTGGTAATGGTAATTCTCAAAGTATGTTGACTACCCAGACAAATTATCCGATGCGTAATGAGTTTATTGTTAATGGTAACCGAAAATCTGTGGAAGAGATAAGAGAAATCGAACTTGTGCCTGGTATAAATCACGATCCAAAGGTAATATATACTTATTCATATATTTAGTTCTTATATACTAACTTAATTAGCAGTGGTAATATATACTTATTCATATATTTAGTTCTTAAAGCTGTTTTATTATGTCATAATATACATTATTTCATAATCTCAACAACCAATATATGTAGGTGCCACTTAAAGTAGAGTGTGTTGTTCTGTGTACCATTAAGCTGTTGGAACAAGAACCTGGTTGGTTTTATATTGCTTGTCGTACATGTAAGAAGAAGGTGAAGACTAAAGCTGAATATGTGAAAGAGGTTGAGAACATAACTCCAGAACTTGAGAATGCTCCTCCTGAAAGTTTGTGGTGTCCCAAATGTGTGTGCCAAGCACTTTCTGTCATCCCAAAGTAAGATTATTTTTTTTCCTGTTATGAATTAATTACACATACAAGCTTTATTTTCTTGACGACAAATTATCTGGAATGTATCAGGTTCCGACTCCAATTTCATGTACAAGATCCAACTGGTTGTATTTCATTCCTGATGTTTGACTCAGATGTGTGCCGTCTTTTAGGCCTATCAGCAAATGATATTCGTGATAGGCAACTTAAATCTGCTGATGAAAACAGTTTCCCTCATGAGTTTGATAGTCTTTTAGACAGGCAACTTGCTTTCAAGATTGTTGTTACTGAATACAATGTTCGTCAAAAGTACTATGTTTACACTGTGAGTAAATGCTGTGAGGATCCAGAAATCATTGCTGAGATGCTTGGTGAAGAAGATGATGTGAATCAGGTATACATTTAAGCGTTAATCTTAGTAACAACATTTGTAATTCTACCTTTTTGTACCTCTTATACATTTTATGATTTTTTACTATTCCCTTATTTGCAAGATTACTCCCGAACCTCAAAATGTTGAGGCGAATTGTTTGAAGCTATGAGAGTCTTCACAGTGTGGAGTTGATTCTAAGGTATTTACTTTAACTTATTAGTAAAAAAAAACAGTTATTTGTGTTTATATCAGGATATCACCAATTTTAAATTAGTTTTGTTGTGATCTCTTGCAAGGATGCTGCATCTATTACTGGAGAATGTTTGGTTGTGGACGCTGACAAGGCTTCTGCTACCAGTCCAGTTGAGAAACGTCCTATTAAGGCTGTTATTGACTCAATTGTGGCTCAAGAGTCGTCTTCCAACAAGAGGCTCCGCAAGAAACTTGAGCCATATGATGTTTAATTTGCTACTTCTGTCTTTTGAAACTCTTTTATGGTTGTATTATTGTTCCCTGTTATGTTTCCTGTAATGACTTTTATGTTGGTATGTATTTTGAACATTGGTACTGGTATTCAGCATGCTATGTAGTAACTCTCTAATAGTTGTAGTACCTTCTCTTTTGAACCAAAATTGTTGCAAGGAAATTCCTCTTCTTAGCTAATCCTTTCCAATATTGTTTGCAAGTAAATCTATTTCATAATATACAACTTATCATAAATGATAGTTTGTTCTTGAGTAACAAATGATGGAATTTTCAAAAAAACTTACAACACCCCCAAAATCTAATTCAAAAATTTAGCAAATACCACAAACTCTATGTTGTTGGTATATAAAAAATTGAAAATTCGACTTTATACCCAAAAATTAAAAACTAAATTGGAGGGAAACCACCAACATTCAAAAAATTGAAAAACAATTAAAGTTTGAAATTCAGTTTTTTTAAGTTAATGAAAATATATTGACTTTTATATTGAAATTTAAGTTTTGTTATATCTTCTCCTACACACAACTACTCTCTAATTGTTCTTTTAAAACACTGTTTCTTGGTTTGAATACAAAATGGGAAGGTTACCGTACTACTGCATACAGCAGGATGATCCTCCTAAAAATCCATCTGATAAACGTAAAAAACGTAAAATTGTGTTGAAGAATGCTAAAGAAAGACGAAATGCTGCCCTTCCTACATCAAGTGTTTCATCTTCAAACACACCATTACTTGATATTACAAATGGTATGTTCTTATTCATACTTTTGATGTATTATTGTCAAACCCAGAAACATATATCGTCTTTAGATGACTACTTTTAGTTATATCATTACTCAACTCATGCAAATGTATTTTGTTGACTACAAGTTTCGAGAAGGAAATCGTCTCCAAGTGGTGTATATTGCACCAGTCACAATTCTATTCCAGCTGGAAGTAGGATGTCTTTACCCCAATATATGAATGGTGAACCTTTTTATTGAACTTCCCTTTATTTTTTTCACCACTTTACTTTTATATATACTCCTTATTAATTATATATTGAGTTTACAAGGTTCAACAAATACTATTTCCGCGTCTCGACTTTCTCCTAATACTTCTATAGCCACTCCTATTTTTCACCACTTTACTTTTATATATACTCAATTTTTTAATCATAAATTGAGTTTACAAGGTTCAACAAATACTATTTTCGCGTCTCGACTTTCTCCTAATACTTCTATAGCCACTCCTGTTTTTAATAGTAATCGAGATTCACCAAATATTAAAGGTAATGCACTTAAACTTCTACATATGTTCAAAAACTTAATTGGTGTGTTTTTTTATGTTTAATTAAATTGATTGGTTTAAAACTTATGTTTTTAAATATATAATGTTGCAGTGCCCCAAAATAGTAGTGATAGAGCATCAAAAGGAAAGGAGAATTATCTTCTTCAAAGAAAACTCTCCCTATTCTATTTTGTCATCACCAGAATTTGAATGTATGGATGTGCCACCAAATAGTAAATTCAAATTTAAAAAATTCAATACAGCAGAAATTCCTCAAATTGATTTGGAGATAAATGATCAACTGATGAATCCTATTTTAGATTAAAAACCCTATATTCGAAAAACAAGAGAAAATAAAGTGAATATATACATTACCTGATCCATAAGAGCCATTGTAGATTTCCCACTTTAAGCAGATGCAAATGCTGTAAAATATTGATGAAGATAGATACAAACGAGAATCGCCGATTATATTTATGATCTTAAAAAAACCAATAAGTGTTAGGTTTGAGAGACATAATAAGCATCGATGATTGAAAAGTTGTTTGGGTAAAAAGTGATATTCTTAAATTATTATAAAATGAAATGTCTAAGGTCTGATATTAGTTTGGCCTAACATCAAAGGTTTTTAATGTCTAAGGTCTGATATTAGTTTAGGCTAATATTGTTTTGGGCTGGCGTCACGAAAATTGGCCCAAAACCAGTACTTTTAATTTCTAATAACTCTATTTTTAATACAATTACATTTTAGAACCAAATTTATTATATAGAACTTAAGATTCGTAAAACTATAATTTTTTAAAATTCATTTTTAAGTTAAGCAACTTGATTAATATTATGTACACACAAAAAATTAAAAACTGTAAGAACTTGACAATATATACACAAATGCATAACATAGTTCATATTTTCAGTAATCAAATATCTTTAACATATTTGGAAGATAAAATAACATGTCCAAAATACCATACGAGTATATCAAGTATGTTGCTGCAAAAGAAAAAAACCCCCAGCAATCATACTTCTAAAAAGTGCATGTTCATAACCACATTTACTAATTATCTCCTAAAATCACATATCCACTTAATACATAGAACAAGTCACATTATCTTCCATCCTGTTCAGATAAGAAACTTAACAAACATCCAAATGAAGGGTTTCACCTACAACATTGTCATCAGGATTGAATTGAAACCTCAGGCAATCATCTTCTTCGATTCCCGTCTGACCCATGAAGTAAACCCAATCCATGATCATAACCATATTAATAACATTTGCTGGAATCTTACCATCAAAGATTGGAATCAAATGAAACGGAAACACCAATTCACCAAAATGAAGGACACCGGAATCATAGTTTACTAAGTTATGATTAAAAACAAAGGACTTGGGCAATACCTACACAAAACAAAAAAATATCTTAATATATAAGATGTAAACTGTAAATTATGTAATTATCATAAACTATCCACTTAAATGAAAATCCAATTAATCAAACAACTTATATATAATCAACGACAGAATAAACAAAATTTTACCAATTGATTCATTTCCACATTAAGATGATGAATAGTCTGAAAGCAGTGTGACGCATAACGTGAGTGTGCAGCATGAGGATACCTACATTTGTGGTATTTCGTTTCAAGAATATCCTCATCTTCTGAAGAAGATGAACAACAATCCATCTCCTTACTATCATTAAACACTATACATGATACACAAATCAGTATGTAATGCTGTCAGAAAAAGTTTCGTTGTCAAAAATTGGAGAATATAATTTTAATCAAATACATAGTTACCTTCATCATGAATGCGTTTAAGACTTCCATCAGATTCAAACACCTCGACCTTGAAACTCAAGTCCAAATTTCTGGTGAACTTAAGAATGTTACCTGGAAGGATATTATTCATGGAACAGAAATTCCTCCATCCTACTCCATCAAAACCAATTGCAATCCTTCCATTCCGACCATCCAATTCATAGTGATGATAGGTAACACTTACTTCTGCAATCTGCTTCCTACCATAAACCACTGTGGTAAGTTGCCAGTCATGATCATGATTTCGGTTCAACTTAAACAAGAAACATGCAGAAAGCACCTAAAAGAGAAATAACAATAATAAAAAATAAATTAAACTAATTTAATAAAAAACACATCTGTAACCTAAATTAATAAACAGAGTCATTTCAAAGAATCCCGTACCACTTGAAAATATGTATAATTATTTTCAACAACTAATTGACTGTTAACAGCAGAATCTCCAGGATGCATCATTCTACGATATTCCAAACCACCGCTACAATAAACTTGAACCCCAAAAGTATAGTTCTCTTTCAAAGTAAAGCATAGAGTACCAAATTCTTTATATGGATCAGAATTCACAAACTTTGTCCAAAATAAACCACAAAGAAGGCAACTACCATCATTCAAACGAAAAGCATGAACCTTATGTGTCTTCCCCCTACTATCAATCAATTTCATAATAAACTGACCTTCTTTTGGCAACACATTGCCGAAAATGTTTGGTATTACCTAAAAACAATAATAAAAAATAAATTAAACTAATTTAATAAAAAACACATCTGTAACCTAAATTAATAAACAGAGTCATTTCAAAGAATCCCGTACCACTTGAAAATATGTATAATTATTTTCAACAACTAATTGACTGTTAACAGCAGAATCTCCAGGATGCATCATTCTACGATATTCCAAACCACCGCTACAATAAACTTGAACCCCAAAAGTATAGTTCTCTTTCAAAGTAAAGCATAGAGTACCAAATTCTTTATATGGATCAGAATTCACAAACTTTGTCCAAAATAAACCACAAAGAAGGCAACTACCATCATTCAAACGAAAAGCATGAACCTTATGTGTCTTCCCCCTACTATCAATCAATTTCATAATAAACTGACCTTCTTTTGGCAACACATTGCCGAAAATGTTTGGTATTACCTAAAAACAATAATAAAAATAGCATATCTTACAAATAAACATACATATAGGACACTGAAATTATCATATTCGAAATATATATTGATAGAAATAACTAACCAGTTGCTTTATTAAGTCCTTAGTTTCACCACATTTGACAAGAAATTAGAATTCAAACTCCAACTATTTAACAAAATCAAACAAAACGAATCATTTAACATATTCCAAATTTGTATTACCTACCTATTAAAAGGAAATACAGAAAAAACTTAAAAATGGAGGAATAATAAAAAAAAACTTAAAGCGGTAATGTTACTAAAAAACAGAAATAATATAGATATATATAAATCTATCATCCCAATATATACCAGATTTTAGTTACTAAAAAACAAAAATAATTTATTAAAATAGAATATAAGCGCGGTTATTCGAATAATATATAAAATTACACCATCCCCTGTCCCAACAAAATTACTAAAAACATTGTTTCGAAACCCTAAAAACTTAAGAATCCCAAGAAAAGGAAACAAATTTGTCATTCTTGAAGAAAATTACAATAAACAAGAAATAAAATAAAGAAACCTGTGCAGACATAGTGATTAGTGTTCGAAATGAAAATGGAAGAACAATGAATAGGAAAAGGTAAACGACGGTTGAATGATTTCTGGATGGCAGGAAGAGTTTGCCCCGAGACAAGAGATTATGACAACTATTAAATATCTTTGAAATTAAACCCTAAGACTTTTAAGTTCCAACATCGGGATTCATTAACTTTTGATTAACTTTTCAATTACAAAAACGAGGTAAACAAAGTGGAGGGAAAATGTGGATTGATTCCAGGAAAATAAAAATATGTTTTGGGCTAATAAGTTTTTGGGCTGGGCTGAACTATATGGAGTCAAATGACTGGGCTTCATTTTATATATGAAATTTTAAAAATTATTTTTTTAATATAAATTTTAAATACATTGTTTGTTTAGACAATTTAAAGGTTAAATTAATTGTGTAATATATATATTTTTAAAAAATCAATTGTTTGTTTAAAAATTTGTAAAAGTAATTGTGTAATAAATTTTAATTAATTGTGTAATATATCTTAACTAGCCCCGCATTTCACACGGGCTTTAAGCCTAGTATTAATAATACAAGATAGACAGCACCAAACCATTTTATATTTAAACATTCATCAAATACCACTCCATAACATAAGAAAAAAGAAGAAAATAGCATCCAAGGAAGATGATAAGAAAAATACAACAAGGGGAAAGACGTTTGATTAATTCAAAAGATTGTTAATGTCAAGCTGCTGCTGTCGGACAGACTAGTCCCCTTGGTCCGTATCCCCTGTTATCGTTCCTCTGCAACATAAATCAACTAATTTGTTAAAGTATTAATTAGTTAATCAATTAAACGTGTAAAAGGAGTATATCTAGAAAAACATTACTTTCGATTCTTTTGAATTTGGTTTGCCTTTGGATTCTTCTTCTGATGATTCGTCTTCTTCTGACTCTGATTCTTCTGATGATTCTGAATCACTGGGTTAAACCTGTAAAAGGAACCACTGGGTTAAACCCCAGTGGCCAGGGGTGTTTCACTAAACCTGCTATGCGGGGCCCCGGGGGAGTTTACTCCAAGGTCTCGAGTTCGAGCCTTGGTAGGTTCTCCTCGACGGTATTTTTTCAATTAAGGAGGTGGTATGGTGAGAAAGGTTATTTAAGATCCGCTTAGTGCGGGACCCTTTCGTTGTGCGATTAGCACACATCATACGCGTCTGAGGTAAAATTCACTTGTCAAAAAAAAAATAAAAATTTAAACCTGTAAAAGGAGTATATCTAGAAAAACATTACTTTCGATTCTTTTGAATTTGGTTTGCCGTCGGATTCTTCTTCTGATGATTCGTCTTCTTTTGACTCTGATTCTTCTGACTCGGATTCTTCTGATGATTCTGAATCCGGTTCATCTTCTTCTTCTACCACTTCATCTTCTTCTTCATCAAACAGAAGATAACTACAATAATAATGAGAGAAATTATTGATAAGATACAAAAACAATTGAAAAAACCAAAGGAAAGAAAGAATAGTATTGACTTTCTTTTGAAAACAAACTGTGCATATACCCAATATAGTCTACAAACAAACAAACAAACAATTAGGCGGCAAGATTAATTAATTACGTAATATATAAGAAATTCAGTAATAAATAAATTTAAAAAATAAAAACGTTACTAACTGATCTTCATGGGAGAAAGTTTTAAATTCAGCAGGTGACGCTTTCAAAAAGTCATACTTGTTCTCCTTTTTGACTTCCGCCGGTTTCTCATCACCAAACCCTGAATTGTCATCTTCTAGGGTTTGATTGCCTGGGTTTTCTCCCCCTCTATACAATCATCATTCATAATTAGTAACTTCTCAAAAAAAAAATTTTTTAATAGTTATTACACTTTTGTACTGGTTTTATTTATTTGGGTAAATTGCACAAAAAGTATCCAAGTTTGTTAGTTTTTAAATTTAAGGTATTCAACTTTTTTTGATCAATATAAAGGTATCCAAGTTTATTAATTTTTAAATATAAGGTATTCAACTTTTTTTTTGATCAATAAAAGGTATTCAATTTTTCAAAACATAAAATTAAAACTTTTTCTTGACTTTTCAAGGATGTTAAGAACTATCCCTATTCGAACCCATAATTTGATCTGATTTTATTCTAAAACTCAAATATCCGAAGTCTTAGACATCTAAACTTTAGAAATTCAGCTTTTTGGATTCAAATTCGGATAATGAAATCCATAATCCGAAAATTAGACATCTAATTTTAAAAATCCTCGGGAACTACCGCTTTTTTTTCATCCACCGACACAAAAAATGAAATAGGATATCTAAAACTTAAAATTAATAAAGTCAAATTTTTGAAATTTCGGTACCGAAAATCAAAATATTTTATTCCAAAAATTGAATATTTGAGGTTTGGATATAAGAATTTTTGGATAAAATCGGATCAGATTACGGGTTCGGATATAGATAGTTTTGAACACCCTATTGGTTCCGCCATATACGAAAATTTAACAAAAATCGCAGTTAAAAAATGTAAAAAAAAGTTTTAATTTTATGTTTTGAAAAGTTGGATACCTTTTATTGATAAAAAAAAAGTTGAATACCTTAAATTTAAAAATTAACAAACTTGGATACCTTTCTGTACAATTTACCCTACTTTTACTTTTGGACTAAGAAAATAATAGCATAAGATACCCCTGTACTTTGGCAAATCTTGTTTTTCTATCCTTGCTGCGAATGGAAGTTAATTTTTTTCTTTCTAGTTTTTAGTTAAGTACATTTTGGGTCCATGGTGTTTACACGAAATTTTAGGCATGATCTATAATTTCTCAAAATTACATATATGGGCACCAACTTTGGCACTCCGTATGCCACTAGCGCCTGTTTAAATTTAACGCACGTGAATTGCACACCGTCTTTTCATTTGTGATGACAAATAGGGAGATATCGTTGAGTCTATTGTATTAGATTAGATTTGGTGATGCCAAATTGTCTAAAGAATAACTTAACTTTTTGGTTTTCATTTTTCTTTATGAGTCAGATTATGCGCATGTAAGCTGCCTTAGCTTGGAAGCCAAATTTAGTCCATTCTTCAAATTAAAATGCATCCAAATGAAAGATAACATCTAGTATGAGTTAAAGATGATGTTTAGAGATACAATACATACAAAATACGAGTATATAGATTATGAGGGATTTTGATGGCTTTTTCATCTTTATTGTATTTTTTGATATTTGATTACAAATTTTGTTTAGGGTTTGTTGATGGTGATGATGGGGGTTGAAAAATACATAGATAATATAACGATATAGATATAGAGATTTAGATGAAACAAAAAAATATATCAATTTTGGTCCTTTAAGGGTGAAAAAGACATAAATACCCTCACGGGAAAGGCACGTGAGGGGATTAACAGAATTCATTTGACGGTCGTCAAAATATAAGACGATTCTTGACCCTTATCCCCCTATAAAGGACGATGACTGGTAATATTGAAGTTCAGGGACGAAAGATGATGTTGTGTGACGATCCATACAATTAACTCTTGTTTAAATTGAAAACTCAATAAAAGTATCACTATTCAATATTCAGAATTGTGGTAAGTTTAATGGTACACTGTTTTCTCCTATAGGATACGAAGGTGTAAAGTTTTTCTTTTTTCTTTTTTACAACGCGCATCAACTTTCATTTTGTTACGATTATGATTATGATAATGATATGATGATTATGATTATTATCTTGAATTAATTACTGAATAATAATAATCCCAATTGATTGATAGAGGCTAGGTTTAATTATTTTTTTTGTTGTATTAACAACATTAAATTGATTTGATTGTGGCAGAAGGAAGAAATGTCAACACCAGATGTAGAATGGGATACATGTATGTAGATAAACATATGTTTTTTCCCCTCTCTTTTTATTTTTTGTTTACAAATTTTAATTTCAATTTACCTGAATTAATCTATATCTATACTATATTATAAAGCAGATTCCTCTGTCTAAAATTTTAAGTTCAACATTTACTTCCCCAAAATGCCCTTCTATCAATTCTATAATTACCAAACACCCTCCTCAAATCTCAACCAATCATCTTTTTTCTCTCTTCTGCATAAATCATTTATTCCTCCAATTCATTCAAAACTCTTTATCTCACAAACCGTACATCGATAAATTATAAAAATTATATGGTTGTTCTTAAAATTTCATGCTCTTTCATTAGAGTGGTCATTCGATATACTTTCGACGAATTTTTAAATCCGAGGGCGGAGCCCGTAAGGTAGATCACCCCATCACCGCCACCGCCACCGCCGCCATTACATCACCACCCGTCATCACCTCCATCACCGCCGTAACACGCGGGTACCGTCTCGTTTTAAATAATTCAGGGTTTGGTGATGAGACTCCGGAGAAACTAAAACCGGATAAGAAGTATGACTTATTAAAAGCGTCATTTTTTAACCGATTCAATTGATAATAAACCTCTCTTTCTACTCTCTCTCTCTACTCTCTCTCTCTCAATTTTCTAACGGCCACTTCTCCAGATCTGAGATTGAGAGCCTATGATTTTGAGATCGAGATCGAGTACTTGAGATTGAGAGTTTGAGATCGAGATTATTCCCATCCGGTTAAGGCTTCCACTCCGGTGGATCTAAACCATATTTTTCATTCTTGGGCCGGAGGTCCCTCCACTTCGGTGGATCTGGAAGCAGCCTCTCTACCTTTGTGTAGGGGTAAGGTCTGTCTACATCGTACCTCCCCCGTACCGGCTTATGCCGGGATTGGGTACCGTTGTTGTTGTTGTACTACTTATTAAAAGCGTCACCTGCTGAAGCTAAAAATTTCTCCCCTGAAAATCAGTCAGTTCTATTCTTTCTTTGAAATTTTATTTTATTTTTTATTATTACTATTTTTCTTTTTCTGTATATTAATTAATAAAATAATCTTGCCGCCTAATTGTTTGTTTGTAGACGATATTGGCTATATGGACAGATTTGTTTCAGAGCATGGTCAGTAGTGCTCTTTCTGTCTTTGGCTTTTTTAATTGTTTTTTTGTTTCAAATAAATAATTTCTCTCATAATTATTATTGTTAGTTCTACTCGCTTTGGTCAAAAAGAAGATGAAGTAGTAGAAGGAGAATTACAATGAATCATCAGAAGAGTCCGAGTTAGAAGAATCCGATTCAGAAGAAGAATCAGAGGAAACAGACAACGAACCAAATTGAAAAGAAGCAAAAGTAATGTTTGTCTAGATGTTTAGAGGTTTAATTAACTAATATATTACGGAGTAACAAATTGATTGATCGATATTGCAGATGAACAATAACAGGGGATACGGACCAAGGGGACTAGTCTATCCGACAGAAGCAGCTTGACGATGGCGGCATATATATATAAACAATCTTTTAAATTGATCCAACGTCTTTCCCCTTGTAGTATTTTACTTATCTTCATGATGTTAAGTTCCATGGATGTCATTTCTTTCTTTTTCTTATGTTATGTACTAGTATTTGATGAATGTTTAATATAAAATGGTTTGGTGCTATATCTCTCCTATTATTAATATATATGCCCTTTGCTTGTCATTCGGGCTTGAGTGCTTGTAGTTGTATAGTTGATGTTTGTTAGACCTGTCTTTTCTTAATGCCTTGCGTATGTGAAAGATTTGCCGCTCCCTGTTACAACTTAGATAATACTAAAACTGTTACAGTTTATGAAGACACTAAAATCTGTCCCCATAAGAGCTGCCCTTGGCCTCCTTGTATGCGTATTCTAATGCCTCCAATAATGGTCATTGGTTAATTATGGTACTAACTTGATTGTATTAGAACTTGTTTCCTTCAAAACCAAGTCTTTTATTGTTGTATATTGCTGACAGGTTGCCAGAATGTCTTCGCATTATTGGATATTTACCAAGGGTAGGAGTTTATAGTGTATATCTGCACTTCATTTATTGCATGAAGTTGACCAATCCACTCTACTTAGTTGCTTTTGTGGTACATTTTGAACAACTTATTTCAACAAGCCAAACTTGTTGACCTGCCGTGACAATATTCCTGGTGGGACAGTTGCTAAGATGCAGAGTGTCATGGCTGTCTGGGATCCTTGATGACCTAGATAGAGGTATGCTTTGGAATACCTAAAAGTCATCATAGAATGCATCTTCTTGTTATTGTTAAACAATACCATGCCGTATTTGCTGATGATATGCCAGGAATCAATCGAAGCTCGAGAACTATGATGGTGGGCTTCTCTTCAGGTAGGTCTTAATTTATGCAATATATAGGACCAGTGCTTCTGCTTCTGTCTTAAGTTTCTTCAGAAATGCCATCACATTGCTCTTGTTTTTTTTAATAGTTATTATATTTGTATCAATGACACTTGGAAAAGAGATATCTTTTCTACAGCATAGGATTTGATAATCCTGTGTCTTCTGATCATGGATCCCAACACGCACAAGTTTGCTTTTTGTTATTTCTACAGGGATGTTTTAACTTTATTTTGAAAGAACATGAGTCTACCAGTTGAGAATTTTCAGGTAGAATGGCATATTATTATGTGCACCTTTATCCAATCAGTGTTTTCATGATAATTATTTATGGCGCCAGGTAGTCCGACCAAATAAAGGGTAACCGGACCAGACTTTCCGCGGCGATATCGCCGCGGAAAGAGGGGGGCCCGCTAAATTTCTGTCAGAGTAACCATTAATGACATGGGGGCCCGCACTTTCCGCGGCGATATCGCCGCGGAAAGTTTTGTCTTATTCGACTTTCCGCGGCGATATCGCCGCGGAAAGTTTCTGGTCGGCTTACCCCTTATTCCATGGTCGGGCACGCGGGGCGATTTTTAATTATGTATATGCATTATTATGCTTTCTTTCTATGCTGGTTTTGGATCCTCATCAATAGATTGCATTAGTTAGCCAGGTTAAGTCAAGGTGTTTCTTTGTTCCTTTGTCATTATGGCTTGCATCTTTACTTGGTGTATAGCTGGATGAATAGTTTAGATATTTCAGCATTTTTTATGCTACTATGTCTAACATGAGAGTATATAGTGACAACACTGTTTTGCAAGAAGTTTTGTTCTTTATGTTTCTGTTCGATCACTTTGACGCCATAGTTGAAATCGTCTCTCTTCGATGCAATGACGACCACCACCAACCAATCAACACCGGCGAACCCTCCCCTCCACCCTTCTTGCTCCGGCGACCCTCTCACCTCTCTTTCTCTTCGCTTCGCCATCCACCACCACCATCCATCGATCTACTTCTTCAGGCCTCAGCGGCCGCTGAAGCAGCCATGGACACCGTCGCCGCAATCCATCCAATCCATCTATTGAACACCGGCGAACCCTCCCTGTATGTTTCCGATGCACACACGCTCCTCTGACCCTCTCTCTCTTGCGATCAACTGGTCCACGTTACACGAACAACAGCTGCAACATCATTGAACACCATCAAAACTGTATGAAGAACGGCCGGCCTGATTCAGATTACATCTACTGGCGATGGAGTCCTTTTGACTGTAATTTTCAATTTATTTGTTCTTTCTATATCAATTTATCATTGATGCTAAATTATTCTCAGATCTGGGGGAAATAACCACAGCCGCTGCCATCAATAACCACCGCCGTCATCAACGGTTTCATCAAGAAATGTAATTCTTTTTAATTTATTTATTCTGATTATTATATATATTTATCATCATGGCAAAGATGATTCTTTGCAAATTTTCCGTACTGCTTTAATTGTTTACTTTTAGCGGGATCATAAGAACTATCTTCATGTTTGCTATTGCTAAATTATTGGGGGTGATGTGTTTAATGATTGATCTATTGCTGAGATGAAAACTAGAGGTTAGAGTACTCTTCGAATCATATATTAGCACGTTTAATTGAGTATTATGTTAGAAAAGATGGAAGAAAATCGAGTTTGTAGGTTGGCCCAAACCTTTTTAACATGCCAAGTTAAACTTCTCATGTTGCCGCATGATATTAACATGTGGTGCTTTTCAATGATTAAGCAGTCTAAAAAGTTTAATGGCATATCACCTCTCTCAAGATTAAAAGAAAATTTGGTTGAATACTTAGGATTTGGTTGTACATAGCCCAAATAATATGAATATTTTGTTAGTTGATGTGAAACCAAAAATGGTTAGTAGCTATTACGTCACAACAAATTTTACTATTACGTGTGTTTTATCGCGAATAAGAAACAAATACACATTAAGCAAAAGGAGGTTAGTAGGAGAAATACGTCCTTTTAACACTATGTTTTTGGGTGAGTGCAGGACCAGCTGGACGAGCCATAGATGCTTGAATGTGGGCGAAAGAGGTTTGTGCTGTGTCTGCTGGAGGTGGGAAGTGGGCGTGGAATGTCATTTGTATCATTTCAAAGCACACTTTGCTTTTGTAAAATTCTTCTTCGTTTTCCCTAGCATTCTCTTCAACTAATTTGTTTAAATAACTTGATTTCTAAAATTGGAATATTAGAACAATACATAAGCTATGACACCTCAAGTTTTGAGTAGCTATAATAAGAACACGTTGGGAAGAACGTTTCTTTATCATTTTGATACATAATTACTGTTACACTAATCGTTCCTATGATATATCAGTATGATGCAGGATACAGGGCTTCACGGAGAAGTACCAGTTGGCTTGTTTAGCATTCCTCAAATTGAGACTGTGTGAGGACATCATCTTAATCTTCTGTCGGCCCAATATCACCATATAATTTTCTTTGTACATATATTGAATTATTTTCAAATTGCATTTCAGGGTTCTAAGAAAAAACCAGCTTAATGGCACTCTGGATTTTGGAAATGCTTATAGCACCCATCTTCAGCTAATCGATATAAGCAATAACTTAATTTCTGGCTTGACTCCTCAAAGCAGCAGATACACTGCCAAATTGATGTATGTTCTATATAACTCTGTTTATGGTTCCCTGCATTAGAAATAGAGGCAAAACGGAAGGGTCCGGAATGGGTCATGAAATGTATTTTTTCTGTTGGTTGAAAAACGGACCAAAATGATTCATTCCTAGGCTACTCATGCTTTAAGAAGTTCACATTTTATTGAAATAGTTAATGTATCAAATGACTAATTTTCTTACAAAGACTACATTATTTTAACAGAAACAGAATGATTGAGGAGGTTTTTATGAATTGAAGTAAATGGAAAACTAGAGGGTTGCAACACAAGGACTTCGTAGAATATTGTTCTATTATATTTTCATTTTTAACTGCCATTTGTATCAATGCTAGCAAGTTTGTAGATGTATATAAACAAGCATACAATCATATAAGTGGAATGTGGCTACAAGTCCAATCAACTCAAGTAGTATGGTTTTGCGTTTTTTACTATATACAATCAATGAGTTTGTACATTCATGCAACTACAAAGTATCGTCACACTTAACCACCACTTTTTAAGAGGTACGCCACAACGGGCGGGTACTTTGTTTATAAGAACCTACTCATTTACAATACATACGGATAGTTTTAATTTTGTGGCATTTTGAAATTTGTCCTTTTCCAGAGCTTGATCTGCTGGAAAATTATTTGATCCGAGCATAGTGAGATCCAGACCCTTAACATCAAGACCATAGGAGTGACCGATGGTGTGGTGTGTTGTGACAGAATATGCAAAGGGTGGTTCAGTTAGGCAGTTTTTGACTAAGAGACAGAACAGATCAGTACCTTTGAAGTTAGCGGTAAGCAGGCTTTGGATGTTGCTAGGGGAATGGAATATGTACATGCACTTGGATTGATTCATAGAGATTTGAAATCAGACAATCTTTTAATTTCAGCTGATAAGTCAATCAAGATTGCTGACTTTGAGTTCAATGTCTTTCGATAGATTAAATGTTTTGAAGATTAGTATTATAGTTCTGCTTGTAAGCTGATTTATGTTGCATATGTTACTTCTTCATCTTCTTCTCACTATATGGCTAGTATCAATTTGAACCATTCATAATAAATATCTCAGAATTGTCACATCTAGTGCATACACATATGAAGATAGACAGATATGTTGTATATGTGTATATCATATGTAAACACATCCCTTGTGCTCTTCTATTGTAGCAGTGAGATGATCCAGCATAGGCTGTATACACAGAAAGTAGACGTGTACAGCTTCGGGATAGTGCTCTGGGAACTCATCACTGGGATGCTTCCGTTCCAAAACATGACAGCCGTGCAGGCGGCATTTGCCGTGGTCAATAAAGGGGTCCGCCCCACCATCCCACACGACTGCCTTCCAGTACTTGGTGAAATCATGGTTCGCTGCTGGGATGGAAATTCAGATGTGAGACCACCATTCGCTGAAGTAGTGAAAATGCTGGAACACGCCGAGAACGAGATTATGACCACGGTTCGAAAGCTCGGTTCAGGTGCTGCATGAGTTAACCCATGACTACCGATTGATGATGTGTGAAGGATGAATATAAGAAAAAGAAAAAAAGGTAAAGAAAATCAACAGGTGAAAAAGAAAAGGTGATTTTATGTCATCTAACGTGTATCTATTATCAGGGTAATTTCTTTCTTCAGATAGGGTAAACAAAGGAAGAATATTATGATATGAACTACTTGTTTCATATACTGCTTTCTTCATTTATTAAACCTATTTTTGTGCTTCTCAATGGCTGAGGAAAAAGGTATCCGGTATGAACGTACATGGGAAGGTCCAACGCTATACAGATTCTTCGATATTCAATGCAGTTATCTTTGATATCTTCTGTAATTACTTTCTCGCCGTGCCAACATTAAACAGGGGAAATAGGTACCCCTTTTCTGACTTCCCAGGCAACACTTGGCTAAAAAACTAATGGAATTTTGAAGTAAGTTTTTTACCTAGTGCTATATTGATTAACCACCCATCGGAGACCTCCATACTGCCTACCCCACTACCCTGTCCCTGCTTAGAGTGATGTTGTCGGGCTCGTCATCAATAGCATAATTGTTAAGACTCTTACCAATCACTAGTCAGCTCGTATGAGTCTAGTCACATCAAAAAAGTGGCGACTTTTAGTTGCTCCTGAATCTTAGCCTGACTTGCGAGTCGGGGTGAGTCACAAGCTACCATGGGTATTTCTCAAACCATTCACCATTGAGATGTGGCTTTTCGAGTTCTTTCTTTTTGTTGGATACGTCGTTCGGATCTCGTGCATCAGTTTAATCACTGGTTCAAAAAGTAGGTGCCAAATGCACGAGTCAGGCATGTTGGATACAGGGATAAACGGGACTTCGTTGAAGCGATTAATTGTAGGTTAAGCAAGGGCACAAATTAATAATTTTATTAAATTTTTTAACAATAACTAAAAAAAAAGGGTAATTGGATGGAAACCCCTTGATCCCATGTACCATTTGGTACCCACTAATCCCCCAGTCAGGCTAGTGTCCAGGTGATTCTCAACCACTTAATAATCTCCTGATTATCTCAAGTTTGCCTTTGGCAAGACTCGAACCCAAGACCTCCCCTGGAAAGTGGCGGCTGGTGGCCACTGGGCTATTACCCAATGGTTAATTTATTATGATTATTTCAATGCAGAAGCTGTAAATTTGTTAGGTGGACTTCAAAAGTCAGACCACATTGTGTGCAGGGATGTAGTTTGACTTCTCAGGTCAAAATTGGTATGTTTCAAATGTAAATTTGGATAATGATTTTCTAATGTTACTCGCGTTGTAGTTTCTTTCTCTCTTTTTTTTGTCACGAAGTTAATGCAATTTAACCAATAACAAGAGTAGAAAGTTAATTGCGTCACAGGCATTCAAACGAGATTCTCATATAGCAGCTGACCTATCAACAGCCGTACTCCAACTCTCAGAAAACGAAGACCTGCAACGAGTTCACTTGATGCTCTTCTCAAACTACCAAAGTCCTTACAAGAAAAGTACAGCCCATTTTTCTCTCTATCTCTCTTAGGCAGTTGATCTTACTGACTAAAGGCCAACAATGCCTCTTAGAGAATAGTTGAGTTCCAGTCAGGCACTAAACCGTTAACAAAGCATACTGAAGGTATCAGATTCAGCCCATTTTATATATGGCCATTCGGGTCAGTTTGGGTTGATGTTTAATTTAAAAGTAAGTGGTCAAATACAAGTCTTTGGTTAAAAGAGGAGCAACGAAGTAACTCATAATAATATATGGCCATACGGGTCAATTTCTGTGTTTGCCAAACCTGACACAGAAGTTTGTTCACGGGAAGATTAACATACCAAGCATGTAAATAAAAAACAAGTGACCCGGTTTAAGATGATATTTAGAAGACAATAATATTAAAAGGATTGGGTAGTATGCACCCTAATCACTAGGGTCTAGGACAACAAGAAGCAACCAAGCAATAATAAGCAACAACACAAAGTCCATTTTTAGATTAATAATCAAGAACACAAAACGTCCACAAACAAACTAGCATGAAGGATGATATAAATGCTTGAGAGGAGAAGAGGGAGGCATTTGTTTCCAAAGGCCAAGGGGCACCATTCATGATCAATATATCATCATCATCATTTTTGCAGCGTATCTTGAATATCTTTTCGACATCTTCAGGAGTCTTGCGATTGAATATTATGTCAAAACACTTCTTCAAACAACAGGCCAAAGAGGCTGTCGATCTGCAACTTGCTAGCAGCCTGCCGAGCAATGAAACAATCAACAACAACATATTATTATTATATAGTACTTTATTATTGATTGATAATATGATATAAATCAACCTAATCATGTGCCTAAACATCAACCTAATCATAGGATGATGACATGTGGAAGAATCAAAGATAAGATTAGAAAAGAGACTTAGTGGAATTCCACGTGTCAAATTCTTAAGTTTTAGGTTGAATTAGGCATAATTATAGGAAAATGATAACCTCCTAAGGATTAGCCAAAGAAACAAACATAACATATATTAGTAATTATTATCTATTATTATTATATTATTATTATAATTATAATTATAAAATGACATATAAAAAAGGGAGAAGTGATCCCTACACAACAATTATTGTCCATACACAACATTTATATTGAATTAGACCATTTTACCCTTATATTTAATTAATTTTTATATTTGACCCTTTTATTTTTTCCCTTAATACTTTAAGGCCAAAATCTACTTCTAAAGCTTGAAACCACCTTACAGTAACTAACTAACAAGGCTGGCTCGCCTATATATATATAGCTACAATAAAATAAGGGAGATGATTTAATTATCTATTCGATTTCCCAATATTCATAAATTTCTACGTGCCTATCTTTATAAATCATATATAAGCTAGAATACAAAAGTCCCTACAAAAACATTACAACACCAAAAGCATTACAACGTCAGATACAATCAACCCACCAACAAATTTAATAAACCTGTTTTTGACAAATTAGATAACTTTGCTCCTAAAAAAGCAAAAAATAAAATGAAAAACACATCTGTAAACTCCGAACACATCATGCGAATTAATAAATTTACTTATTGATTGTGGGATCATAACATATTATTCATCATGTTTAGAAGTAACTAAATATTGTAGCATACAAAGTGCGTAAAACATAAAAACAAAAGTGATCGAATCACAAAGAGATTTGACGGGAATGGGAAACGAGTAGGGGTGGGTGGGAGATAACCTTTAGGGTTTAATTATGAAAAACAAGGTTGTAATGTATTGGGTAAAAAAAGGGTTAGATATTAAAATTGGAAATAAGGGTGAAATAGTCTAATCCAATATAAATATTGTGTATGGACAATTATTATTGTGTAGGGATCACTTCCCAAACAACAACATTGTTGCACACATAGTCCTTGTCAAAGACTAACCAAAGACACCCAAGGATGAGTGAGAGACGAGTCCCACCTAATGGTGTTCACTCGACCCTAGCATGAAGACAAATGGCATAGTGAAGCCTCTAATGCTAGTGATTGATATATGCACCTCCTTAATAAACGTAGTATATGATACCCTTGTTGACATCTGCTCTTGGTCGGGCTTGTAAAGAGGTTGACATTAGATATGGATTTTCCTCTTCTCGGTCTCTTCCTTTACCTTAAGTTCTCATGTGACTCAAGATAACCACACAGGTGCAAATTCTAGAATTTTTAATAAAGTTTAAAATTTTAAAATTTTTTTTTAATAATATTAATTAATAATAATAATAATAATAATAATAATAATAAATAATAATAATAATAATAATAATAATAATAATAATAATAATAAATAATATAATATTAATAATAATAAATTATTGGATCCTAGTTTAAATACGGTTAATCGAAGTGTTTTAACAAAAGAGTACCAATTTATCCCTGTAAATAGTCTTCTTATGGTTGAAGAAGTAGTTGTTTGCCGGAAACCCATAAAAAGTTGGAACACAATATTAACATTTTTACTAGATTTGAGAATGAATATCATGAAGTCTGGATCATATGATTATTTCGTTGATTATGTAATAATAATCAATAATAACAATAATAATAATAATAATAATAATAATATTTCTGGTGTAAGTTCTATGATTTTTAATGAAAGTGATTATATAAAAAAAGAAATAACTATTAAAAAATAATATAATATAAATACATATACATAATAAGGTGATCCTCTTGGACCCCTACTCTTTTCCTTAGTGCTACATCCTTTGGTTTGCAAGATTAGAGATTCCTTTAGCCTTTCTTTTCATGCTTGGTATCTGGATGATGGCTCTATTATTGGAGATACTTTGGTCGTGGGGAATGTTTTAGAGCTTATTATAGTGGATGGACCGCGCTTTGGTTTGCACCTCAATGTTGATAAAACCGAGGTTTTTTGGCCAAAGAAAGATCCCAGAAGTAGGATTGTGGGTGTTTTTCCCTCTAATATTGCACGACCCTTGCTTGGTGTTAAATTACTGGGTGGACCTGCCAGCGCGGACTTTAATTTTAGTAGTGAGCTCGTTATGAAAAGGGTTGTTAAAACCATTGAGCTTATGGATTCTGTTGCTAAGATTAATGACCCTCAATGTGAGTTGTTGCTACTTCGTGCTTGCGTCGGTATTTCCAAGTTATATTTTTCTATGCGCACATGTTCTCCCTCGGTCTTTCAGCGTGCTCTGACTTCATTTGACGGGGCACTACGTTCTTCTTTGGAGCGTATTGTCACTACTTCTGGATCTGGCTTTGGTGATTGGCAATGGAGGCTTGCCACCTTACCCTTTTCTTTTGGTGGGCTTGGTGTTTACTGTGCAGGTGATGTCTTGAATTATGCATTACTTGCGTCTAGACTCCAATCTGCCAACTTGCAGACTAAGTTGCTTCGACATTCTGGGATTGTTACTTATGGGCCTTCCTTTAATGATGCCTTGTTTGCTTTTAATGTGAAAATGGATATTGACCTTTTGAGCAATCCATGTGAGATCGCTGCCCCCAAACTCATGAAGAAACTGGCAGATATATATTTCACACGTGTTACCCAAATGGCGGAATCCACTTTTTCCTTATCCTCTCGACAGATGGCATTATGGAAATCTCAAATGGAGGAGTGCACTTCGGATTGGCTTAGGGTGGTTCCAATATCTGGACTGGGACAGACTATGAATGCTAGGACTTACCGGTGTGTTCTATGTTATCGGCTAGGTATTCCTCTATTTACTGTTCCTACGCAGTGCTCAGCTTGTTCCAAGGTATTTCCGGGGGATATTTATGGGGACCATGCTGTATCATGCGCAGGTATTGTTGGTATTAAACATCGACATAACCTGGTACGTGACACCCTTGTTGACATCTGTTCTCGGTCTGGGGTTTCAGTTCGTAAAGAAGTTGATATCGGACTTATTGGAGGAAAAGACAACCATTTGCGCCCGGCTGATTTGTTGCTTTATTCGTGGGACGGAGGGCTTGATGTATGTGTCGACTTGACAGGGTCATCGCCCTTGACACAGACTGGTATGGTTGACTTTGTGCCTGGCCGTGCGGTGATTGAGGCTGCACAACGTAAACGTGTCAAGTACGAGGCTAAGTGTGCGGATATTGGATATGGGTTTCTCCCCTTCTCATTCTCTTCCTTTGGGGAACTCGAGAAGGATGCGGTGACCTTATTAAAGCGAATCCGAAGGTTCTCTGTGGCTCAAGACACTAGTGCACGTGCTGCTACTCATATATTTAGTAGGATTAGTTTTGCTATTGCTAGAGGGGTGGGGGCTCAGATAGTATCTCGGCTTCCTACCAATTTCTTGTAAATCCTCCGAATTTCTAATGAAAGTGATTTTATTGATACAAAAAAAATAATAATAAAATAAAATAAAATAATAATAATAATATAAGTATATAATAATTGTCATTTAATAAAGATAAAATAATTAAATTTGATCTAATGGTTCTAAATCAAAGATGAAATTCATCAAAGGGTTCCTATTTGTTTAGGAATGAATTTAGGACCTTGTTATATATATATTAGATATTATAATAATAATAATAATAATAAGTATTAATATGTCATTTATAAAGATAAAATAATTAAATTTGATCTAATGGTTCTAAATCAAAGATGAAATTCATCAAAGGGTTCCTATTTGTTTAGGAATGAATTTAGGACCTTGTTATATATATATTGATATTAATAATAATAATAATAATAATAATAAAATAATAATAATATATACATGTAAGTGCATGTTTCGGTTGACAACAGCAACATCGATTTGATCAGTATGTTTATGTTTTGTAATATGTAATCATAGACTTATGTTATGTTTAAACTTGTTATTTGGACTTAAGTAATGTGAATGATTACATATTGATCAGAGTTTTTGTATGTTTAATGTTTACGGCTTGTATGAATGTGATTATAAGTAACATACAGATACAAGTGATAAACTAGTCACGTTTTAAGTAATTAAAGTATACTTAAAAGATGACAAAAGAAAGTGTGTACAAGCTCGTGCTACAGTAACACGAGTTTGACTAAACTCGTGGTCATCACGTGTTTAAATATAAAACACGCGTTTGCTAATGGGCTTTGGGCTTTAAGGTATACGGTCCATAATTAGCACGCGTTTATGAACAGTGAGTATAAATACTCACACTTAATACGTAATTAATAACGATTAATTAAGAGATTACGACTAAACTCTGTCAATTAAGCAAACCCGCGCGCGTTTAAGGTCTTAGGTTGTATTAACAACGAAAGACGATAATTTAATTAACCAAACAGGTTATCACGAGAGGATTCCGCACTCTCGTCATAACTATAAGCGTTCTCGTGTACGATCAGTCCACAAGGACCTACAAGTGGTATCAAAGCCAATAGATTTTTCAATCTGAAGGTTCGAGATCGCTTTGTTTGGCTTAATTTTGCCAAAAATCGTGCAAGATTTTAATCGGAAAACACGTGTTTGTCTTAGTAACACGTGTTTGCTTTATAACACGCGTTTGTATTGTAAACTCGTGTTGGCCTTATCTTAACACGTGTTTTGCTCTTTAACACGTGTTTGTCTTTTAAACTAGTGTTAGCCCGTCCTTAACACGTGTTTGCTATTTCAACACGTGTTTGTCTTTTAAGCTCGTGCTCGTTCTTAAACACGTGTTTATCTTAAACACGTGTACCTGTTCACTCTCTGTTCTAATCACGTGTTTATCTCAAACACGTGGTACTGTTCATTTCTTTTAATTTCTTCTTTTGTCGTATTTCGATGATGTCTGGAATACCTACAGTTTCATCAAAAGAGGCCCAATACATAAATGCTTTAATTCTTCACGATCATGAAGTCGGTCGTACCAATTCACCCCCAAAATTGATTAGACTTGAAAATTTCTGGAGTTGGAAAAAACGTTTTGAATCCTATATTCGCCTTACTGATTTCAATCAATGGGTGATGATTACTGAAGGATATGAGTTGC
>CM067168.1:137285328-137319537 GCA_034093135.1 Erigeron breviscapus | reverse complement strand
AAGGCAACTAGCTATCTTTGGAAATTCTACTGAACTAGATGGCAAGTATCACTATGCCTTAATGTTTGGAAGGCAAAATCTCTTAAGAAACCTCTAGGGATAGATATCTAGATAAATAGAAGTAAATTGTCCTAGTCGGAAATTGAGGGTTGTTACATCATTACCTCCTTAACAAGAACTTCGTCCTCGAAGTTTGATCGTTTAGTAAGAAAGAATAGATTGAAGATATGATAGCTTCACCGGGTCGTATAAAATGTGAGAGTTCAACTAGGTTTCATCCTGCCCCTTTTTAGTTACTGTAAGCTTTTGATATCCGTACCTGGGGCATCCATTGCTCCGTGCCCTAACATTTCTCGTGATTAGAAACTTCGAAAAGAAAAGGTTACGAATGTCGCTCGCCTCTTGAGACGACTGGAGATTAATCGTATGTAATCGTTGCGGGCTGTCAATCTTGCCTAGATCAATACTAAATATGGGATGATAATAAAAATGGTAATACGGACGTGTAAAATGAGCAAACGGCTCGTAACGTGAGTTACAATAAAATAGTGAGAGACGTTGGGATATCGATCGTTGGTGGCTATTCATTTCCATTGTTACTTTGCATACTTTCCTTTATCGTCTTCTACCCCAATTAAAGAATCGTTCCAATAGCTTCTCGCCCACTTTCATCCTTCTTTGGTTTGACGTTGGACACGCTTGCCGCTTCTTGAAAATATTGGTGTCGTTTGTGACTAATCACTTGTTAAGGGATTACCCCTTTAACAAAAGTGATACTAACTGAGGTGCCGAGTTGCACTAAAATTGCAAAGGTACATCTCCGTAGTACCTCATTTTAGGGTTTTCTAGTGTCGTCTTTGTTATTTTATGGCGTGCAAGGAAATCATGAATTGGTTGATGATAGTTCCATCTTACTCCTCATACTCACCTTTTGTCTTTTCAACTTCGTCCTTATTTTCCCATAGTTACCTCTTTCATTATTCGCTAAGTCATATCGTTACCAATTTCTCTTGCTTTGCCGATATTGGCTTTCAAATCGTTTTAAGGTACCTTTAATTACTTCCTTTTTACGCTAGAAGGACCATTATCTATGACTCATCACCGACAAATCTCTTTTAACATCGCACATATAACCTATTCGGTTCCTTTGCTATACCTACGCATTCCTCATGATAGGATTTACACAATCCTTATGCTCTTAAGTAATCATATCACCACCATCATTTCAGGGTAAACACTTCGATGTCCTTATTCGTATGAACTCCTCCTTTAAAATAATCCTTCTTAGGTCCTCCTGACCTCTACAAAACTCTCAATCACTTTGCTCTCCTGAGCCTCATATCCATTTTCAGCTTTCTAAGCTAAGCTTCTTTTCAAATACAATAACCTAATGTCCTTAGAAGTTGTGATATAATATAATTTAGGGGAAACATCGGTTACTTTATCCTTTTCCCAACCATTCGGTTTTCTCCATTTTCCTTTCGTTTTCTTATGGGCCCCCATACTCCTTACCGTTTCGTCACTCAAATCCATCTCTAACTAGAGTAATCGTCGTCTTGAACAGCACACAAGCAGTCGCTAGTCCTTGCAGTTATCTCAAGGGTACTTGTCAGATCATGGTGATACGGATCCTTTGATCCTAACTCATCACAAATGCGAATTATCCTTATCACCCTTCCGTTCAAACAGTCCATAACTAGCTCCTCCCGGAGTTTGTAGTTTCTTGAAGAGTGGTTCAACGACCAACTTCCTCGATCGTTGTGGTAGTATGTGCCTTGACTTCTAGCGTCGTATTCCTTATTTGCTTTCACTATTAACTTTAGCAATTCCATGTTGTTTTCTCCTTCACTCTTCTTGGGCGCACTACTCCTTGGGTCGATGGTCCTTGACGATTAACCATGTGTTGCAAATTGTTTTTCACTCAAATTCATCTTGTTTTAGCTTACCTCCCTACGACCGTTGACCTTGAGGGGATACTCTTCATGACTCCCCGTGCTTCTAAACTCGGGTGTTGAGCGTATATCGCTTTCTCTTGGCTTAGTTGATATGTTCTACTAATAGCTTGTCTTTCGATAGAGGTTTTCCAATTGATATTCAGAGGATAACGTGTGGAGTGCCGTAAAGATGAACGCTACCGGAACTACATCGGGTAAATGGTGTCAATGCCTTCACTTCATTTGTTTGAGTCAAATGACGTTTCTTCACTTCATATTCTACTCCAAATCATCTTCAATGATGCCAGTGAATAACTCTTCTTGAAAGATAAAGTATAATCTTGCACTTCATACTCCTTGTTCGAGTATCTACCTTTGCTGTGATTACCCCCTTAACATTTTTCCTCAAGAAAAATGTAAGGGATTTCCTACTTTTCACTTTATCTCACCATCCTTGACGATCTTCAATTCGCCAAATTCCTGATTCCTTCATGTAGCAAATATCCATTTGCTTTGGTGTTTTGAAAAAGAAAAGGATAGCTCAGAATCCTTTTTGTTACTCTTCCATCTTGAGGGTTACTCGACACACCCTAATTGTCTTATTGTCCTTGGTTTTCTTCTTCTAATTACTTTTGTCTTCCAACATTGCTAGTGATCTCCCCCAAGTTCTAGGGAAGTCTTATATTTATCCAAAGGTGACCTTCATGTCACACGACCTTCCTTTCGTCGGCCGCTCAATTTTCCTTTTGGTCGATCAACATAGATAGGGAAGGCCTTCAATTCTTTCTCCAAGTTAAAGCTTAGTATACTCTTCGCTTGTGCTTCCATGTACTTTGACTTATACACCACAAATCTTCTCCGCCCTACTTTATGTACATGATTCAATAACATCTTCTATGCTATGTAGTTATCCCAAGTATTTCACTTATGGACGGCCGATGTCTCACGTCTTTCGTATCCCTTGACGTCGCAGTAAGAGAAGGGTACTAGTTACTCGATTTCGCTATTGCAGAGCGTTGCGTAAGTGAGTTGTATGTTGTTAGGTTACTAACTTTGAGGAGAAGCGGTGGTGATCATTACTTTGAATAATCAAGAATATAAAGGATATAGAATTTGGTTTCGAATGAATGAAATAGGAAATATGAAAACAAAAGATTCATTAAGGCTCGGATTAAACTCCTTGCGCGAGTTAAAGAAATCACTTCTTTGTCTTTCGTTGCCCAATGGACTCCAACTTTCGATGACGTCAATATATGTCGCACCGGCTTAGAATATAGATTGTTGTTTGCGTACACGTGTTAGAATAGAAATATCGCACCAAATTTCAGGGTTACCATTCTCAGGACGTGTCGTCTAGAATATATATGGGAATGCGTCCTACTAGTGTCGTTGTATCGTCATATGGCTTTAATACCACTCACCCTTCACAAGTCCAACTTCATCCGACGTTTCCATATGTTTCGCACCATCTCAGATCGAATACAAAGGTTACGCGTAGTATCTAAGGGAATAGAGTCGCGTCATATCTTGGGACTACAATTCTTAGAGTATATCGTCCAACGTTCGTGGGAAGGTGTTCTACCGATGATATCGCGTTGTCGTATGTCAATAATGAGTAGCGGTGTCATAAGCAATAAGATGTTGGATAATTTCAAAAGAGCACGAGTGAACGAATAACGGAGGGGTACTTAATGACAACTTTCGTACTTAGAAAATTGCTAATTTATAACGAATTTCCCAGGGGCAATCACTAGTTCTCAAGCGGTCATATCTCGACACAAAATATCTATCTTTATAGTAAGGACTAGCCACATCATCATCATATCGTGCAAATACTAGTTCTTAATAGTCAAATCTTAGAGCACAATAACTATATCGATACTAAGGCAAGATTATATACTCATTATATCATTCACGCACTAGTCCTCAAATAGCTCAACCTCAGGACACAATAACTATCTTAATAGTAAGGCCTGACTACATAATCGTCGCAATATTCACGCGCTAGTTTCAAATAGCTCAAACTTAGAGAGTAAAGGCTCTTATATCCATATCGTCCATGAAATTTCATATCAACTCGTCATGCCTATATTTTCTTTCCAAATAAATCATAAATAATTAACCTCATCACCCAATAGTTTGAACAAGTCATATTCCAAAATGATTTCTTGCCTCATAGTAATCATATTATTTTAAAGTGCATATGCTACTTAAAGTTCAGCATCATAAATCACAAAGCTTTTACGCATGCATTTATCTCGCAATTTCCACATTGCACATTCCAAACTTTCACATTGATATTACAAGCTTTCACATTGCACATTACAACTTTCACATTGCATATTACAAACTTTCACATTGCACATTATAAGCTTTCACATTGCAATCAAATCATGCCCAAATTCACATGTTGTAGCATAGAGTAGTATGTATCAACGAATATCTTTCAATCTTATTCATTTCACTTCTAATGTGCAAAGGGGAATCCTACTAAACTAGCATAATCCTCAAGTAAAGCATGTCTCGAATTCCTATATGCTTAGGTGAATGTCTAAATGCAACACGTATTCTCATTAAAACGAGTTTAATAAAGATCTTTTTTTTTTTTTGAAAAGGAATCCTTTTGAACATAAGTCTAAGTGGCCGTTTGAGTTTTACATGGTGCTCTCATAATTAAACGTAGATTCATGACTTTACGTTTAATTATGGTCCTACCATGTAAAGCTCAAACTAATCCGCTTAACCTTATGCTCGACTCGACTATAAAAATTCGTTTTGAAAAGAGGCTATAGTTTTGGAATTCCCGGAGGAACCCCAATATTCTCTATAACCTTAGGCTCTGATACCATTTTCTGTAACACCCCAACAAAGGCGGAACGATGAGATGTACAGAAAGTCGAGTATTCAAAACAAAGGATAATAGATAACATTCACCATAGCTTTATTTGATAAAAATAATTTTACAATGCACAAGCATGTGAACCAATTCCCAAGTACAATACGTCTACCATACTTGGATATTGTGTCCACGAAACAAATAACAAATACATGAGATGATATACTACAATGATCAAGGCGGATTCCATTGCCCGTCACAAGGTTTGATCTTTGACTCCCAAGTGTAATGCAAATAATCATGATGCATATAATTCCTCAAAGCTTACGCTAAAACCTGAAAAGCATGAAGAAAAAGTGTCAACTACGAAAACGTAGTTGGTGAGTGCATAGGTTTGCAAGTAAATCTTGTTACATATCCATTTCAAAATAGTTGAGAAATCCATGGTAAATTATAAAGTTCTCATTTGTCACATTTATCGTGAGAGAAAAAGTATGTCAAGCGATCAATCATATATCGCACCCAAACCGTATGTTCAATCAATAATTTCCATCCATAATAATAACTTTCCATTCTGCCAAAGGCATAATTCGATGAGTATATGCTTGAGCCACTACTAAGACCATTTTCATGTCCCAATCAACATAATATTTCATTTCATAGCACAAGCTGTCAATCAAGTGCTTTAATCACAATTGGGGTCGTGCCATGGAGACGACCATTTAAATTTAAAGTAGATTAGAGCACCGCTCGGGTCGGACTGGCAATGAAGGTGGCCACAAAGGCAGACCAAACATTCCACCGTTACCTATTTTAGTGGGTGAGTGGACGACTCCTAGTTACGCAACCCTCTAACTACAGGCCTCCCCTTTCGGAGTTAATAGCAGTGTACCGAAGTGATACAGTTTGACAGAACTCAAGCTCATCATATAACTTATAACACATTGAACATACAATATATCCCATTTCATAATCATTCTTTCAAGAATCATTTCATAAGAGAAAGTCCTTTTAATTAATCATGCTTTTCACCCCGCAAGTAAAACATATAAAAGAGTTTGAAAGGGGGCTATGACTCACCTTGATATGCCGCATATTATATTCACTTATCCAAAATGGGTACTTCCCATCTATCGCTTCCTTGATCATATATCCGTCATATTCCTCAATCACATTTCAAGCCAAGACTATCCCTACGATAGGACTAATATACGTAAGTTCCTATCTTAAGCCATCACTAAGAAATGCCACTTTCATTATGTTGTCATAAATTTTGGGATCCAAGTATATTGTTAATATTCGCATCTTTTTGGTTGTAGAGAGTAGGGATGAGCTTTTAGCCCGAAAACCCGAGACCCGACCCCAACCCGCCCGAACCCGAACCGGTCCGGTCCGACCGAGACATATTCGGTTCGGTTCTCGGGTCTTCGTTTTCTGACTTTTCGGGTTTCGGGTCGGTTCGGTCCAAAACCCGAAAAACCCCTGTCTAACCCGAATAACCCGAAATTTAACACTATCCATAGAAATCATTTATCATCTGTTCAAAGTTTAATCTGGAAAAACATTTACAGAGATCTGTCGTGAAATTGAGTTTTTGAGAAATATAAATAGAAGATAGAAGATATATATACGATAATTTGCAGGCTGCGATTTCAATAACTTTATGTGGCAAGAAAAATACGGATGATAATATATTGTGTGGATTGTATGGTGAATCATGATGAACATGAGAGTCATGATGAAATTTCCAACCCAATTTGAATTCTTTGAATGGTGGGGTTCCTTTTTTGTTTTCAGGTGAAGGGAAGTAGAGAGAGAGTCAGAGAGTTGATAAATATAGGTTGGAATATAGCTTAGATTATATACAATAATTTATTTATTATATATCTATGTATCTATAAATCGATGTGTGTAAATATAAAATATATTTTTATATGTATTGTTTGTGATGGATAACAGTTGTCATGACTGACAATACTACCGTTTGAGTGCTTTCATTTATAATTAATATTATAATTAAAAGTCTTTAGATAGTAAAAAAACAAACCATTTATACATTCAAGGTGCACATATACATACAAAATAAATGAATCACTCTTTCAAAATGAACTACGTGACTTTCTAGTTTCCCAAACAAACTTTTTCACATATCCCCCATTCCCCACACCCCAAAGTCATTGTCTTTCCCACCTTCATTTTCGTTTACAAGTCTAAGCCTCATATCTAGCAATCCATTTTCATTTTCATCTTCAAATGAAAACCCCATCCAAAGGCAGATCTCATTTCTTCTTATTCCCCATTTCATCTTCTTCCCCATTACCATACCCCCCCAATTTTTATCAGAGAAAAGCCCAGGCATCCAATTTCAAGCCCATTTTCGGTCCAACCTTCAAAAACCCGAGCCCGAACCGGTCAAACCCGGAACCGAACCGGACCGCCCGAGAGGGTTTCGGGTCGGGCTTCGGTTTAGCTTTTCTTGCCATGTCGGTCTTCGGGTCAAGCCGGTCTGGTTCGGTCCGGTCCGGTCTTATGCCCGTGCTCATGCCTTGTAGAGAGTGTTGGTGTAAAAGGGTCACTTTCATTATACATGTAGTTATAAGTTGTTAGAATTTCGGTAACTTGCCTTTGATTATCATGGTTCCCATTGTACGCTTTGCTTAATCATGTCATTTGGCATTAGAAACTTTATAATATTGGTATTCATGAATATTTTCTGATTTATAATCATTTATTCAATTTAATATTATTTATTTAATTATTTATTCATTTTATCGATCTAGTAATTAAATAATTCCTAAAAATACTTTTAAGTATCATAGTTGCCTTTGTAATTTATGAATAATTATAGTTGAGTTATATTCTGATTATTATGCTTTTTAACTTAGAGTATTGTGATATATATATTTATTTATGTAATTTTTCTATTAATTTAAAAATAGTTATTAATTAGTGATTTTCACTTACTTAATTATTTTTAAATTATATGACATTTGTTCTTTGACTTAAAATGATTTTACTCCAGTAGGTTTTAGTCACTTTCATCATTGGTTGTGATTATTTAACCAATTTCATGATTTATATACTTTATTTATTTATTTATTTACCTTTTTAATTATCATTTAAATTTAATAATTAATAGAAATTCTTAGAAATCACCACATAACTTTTTGGCTAAAAATCTCAGGCCTTTTAGGCAACTTTTATCATGGGAAAAATCATATCAATTCAACCTCTCTTGTGTCTCGCTCATTTTGAGGATTCTAAGCTTATAAATCGTTTACCGAAATAGTGATTTTAGCCTCATTTTTCAAGCAATTCAAATGCGTCAAAAATGGATTTTCATCCTTATTTCATTATTTACAGAATGTTCATTATATTTTGGTGTCTTAAGTAGTGATAGTGGTGGTGGTGTGATATGTGCAAATTAAAGCTTTCGGTTAGTGCTTATATGAACCGAATTAGTGATTTGTAGGCTTGTCTTTGCCATTTAATAACCAAGTTAAGTTTTATAACTTTTATTTGACATATTCTCAGTAGGTTTATAATACTTTTTGTTACGAGATTGTTGGAGTTGATTAAAGTTGCAATCTAGTGACTTTTAGCTTATTTTGTTGTGAAGAACTTTTACTTGGAATTTTCTGTTTTAACACTTATTTTCATAAAATGTTGAGTAGTCATTCTTGGTTAAGTTGAATTATTTGGACGTTGGTGATTTTTATACAGAGACATATATGTGTCCTATATTTATGTGAATTTTTGCTAAATTTTTAGACATTGTTTACTACCTCTAAAAATTACAAAACCAAAGTTGGCCAGAATGCTTGCTGCTATGCGACCCGAAATATTTTATAAAAGATTTCTATGATGAACATTTAAGAAAAATCTCCCAATTTTATTTTAAGTTAGGGACACTTTGAGCTCAGTTCACACCAAGTTTAAACTTCTGGAACCTATTAGTTAAGAAATTAAAAATCATCGAAGTTGACTCAATATTAAGACAAAAATCCAGTTTTGACCACTTTTGGTAGAAAAATCATATCTTTTGTTTGGTTTAGTATTTTTGAGTGATTCCAGTTGGAGGTTAAACTTAACTCTTTTATCTACAACTTTTATTTTGAAAGTTTTGCTTGAAACGGCCCTCACATGTTCAGTTCACCCGATTTAAGACAGAAAATTATTTCTGTCAGAATGTCTTTGATTATAACAACTCACCAATGACCATTCTTGCTTAATTAACACTTGAGTTCATCATTTACAAGATTAATACTTTATTTTTATATCTCTCAACATCAAATTTCCAGATTATTATACTTTTTTTAACATATTTTTCACTTAATACAAGTCTATATCCATCTCATAATCCAACAACAAGATTCAACTTTCTTAGATCTAACATGCATGCATTCAAATCAACACTTTTCAATACCAAACTTTATAGATCTATCATCTATCATTTAAAAGCTTTCTTTTTATGAAAAATCTCAGAATATATTGTGCTTATTTTATAAAAAAAATCAGTTTTAATCAAATCTATAAACCCATTTAGCAACAAATCTTACAACAACAACTCTTGGGTCTTGTTCTTGTTGAATCATTGAATCCTTTCTCTAGATCTTTACATGCATGAACATGTGAGATAAGGATCTATCAACTTTGCCCTCATTGAGTTTAAATCAAGAAGAAAATGATAATAAAAGATGAAGAAACATTTGGGTTTTGAAAGAACAAGATTAACTCGAGATTTATTGAACAAGGAGGTGTATTATCAACCTTTTAAGCCACGAAATGGAGCTGATTTGGAGCTGATTTTTGGGCAGAAAATCGTGATTAAGAAATCCTCCATGAAGCTCCAAGCTTGCTCCCAACAATCCTTGATGCATCTAGAGTAAAACCCTTTATTATTTTAGTTATTTACATAAGATTTAACCTCCATTTTGTGGATGCATGAACCGAAAATTAGAAGCAAAAGATGAAGAAGTTTTTGAGATGAAAAGTTCTTGAAGATGAAAGAAATGAGAGAGAGAGAGAGAGAGAGAGAGGTGTGAAATAGAGTAATGAGGTGTGTGTTTTGGAAGTTGTGGTGAAGGAATGGTAGTGTAAGAGGTAAAAGAAAGCTAGTTGATTTTTGATTGGTGGAATGGGATGGGGAGGAGTGTAGTGGCCGAAATTTTCAAAGGGAATCCCATATTTTGTAGTTTAAATTTTTATAAAATGGATGTATACTTTGCATGTATGGGTCTAGGTTCATTAGTTATCATATGTATGTATAGGTTGCATATGTATGTGTATTGTATGTATAGGTTCATGTAAGGAAGTTTATTTACTAGTTATTTAGTTGTTTTCAAAACATATTGTCTAAGTGTGTATATATATACAGCCGTATGTATGTATGTATGTATGTATGTATGTATGTATGTATGTATATGTTTGTATTTTTGTTGTGTCACTTAACTCATTGTATGTACATTTTGTATTTATATTAGACATATATATACTTATTATTATCATTCAAACACTTTTATGTGCATATTGGTTTATAAATATATTATGAGATAGTCATTTTATTTCCATGTCATATTTACTTAAATTGGCCTGGTGATTGAATTTTTGGACATTTTGTAAGATTTATTGGCTTTGTCACCAGTTGTGAGTCTTACATTATTATTTATATAACTTAACTTCTTGAAATAAAATTTTTGGTTCATTGACATTTCATCAAGTCCAATTAGAATTAATTTATAGCTTGAGATTGTGTTGAATGATTATAGTTATTGTTCATGGCATTTCTAAGGCAACTAGCTATCTTTGGAAATTCTACTGAACTAGATGGCAAGTATCACTATGCCTTAATATCTGGAAGGCAAAATCTCTTAAGAAACCTCTAGGGATAGATATCTAGATAAATGGAAGTAAATTGTCCTAGTCGGAAATTGAGGGTTGTTACACCAATGTTTGAAGAATTTGCAGATCTTGATTACTTTGAAACAGGTTCTTCAAGCAGAGTTGAAGTTGGAGAATCATCTGTTCCTGCTAGCTCAGCTCCACAGCATTACAATTTCAATGAATTTAACAATTTTGATGATCTGAGAAAGACTCCAGAAGCTGCTGTTCAGAACTTTAAGAAATCAACTTACAAACAAGTTTTGAGAGAGGCAATCATATCCGAGGAAGTTCTTCCTGATTATTTTCCAACTGAATTAACTGACGAACAACTAAGATTTATTAATCGGTGATACTTCTTGAGGGATAAAGAAAGAATGGTTGCTCTCGGCATCAAACCTAAAGAAGCAGCTAAGAAGTCGAGATATCTGGAGGAAAGGGCATATCCGATATTTTGTGGAGCAACTAAAGTTACTAAAACAAAGAGACCAGAGTTAGATTCAATGTACAAGTTTAAGGAAGCAAGGCAAATAGAAGAATACACAGAGCTTCTTAAACTTACAAAACAATACAATCCAAAGTTGCTTGAAGAACAAAGAAATCATAAGATATTGGTGCTGATAAGAGTGATACTGATTAAAAGAGTTACTATCTCTGTTCCATGTTTTCATGTTAAAAGAGATAATAACAAGATCTACAGATTTACAGAAGCCCAATTCAAACTTTTGTCGGTTGATGACATTATCTTCCTCTACAACCATTTCCTGAATGCAATGCAAAGATACCGTGAAGATGTAATTGCTTTTGATGCTGTAAAAAGATACATGTCAAGTTGTATTCAATATGCGTCTCTGGAAGATTTTCAAATAGGATTTGAAGTTGTGAAGAGGAAGATAAATGTTCCTTATCCAGATCAAAGTCTTTACACTGAAGACATTGAAAAACTCAGTATTGGTCATGTCATCGAAGAACCATCTTTTGGGGTTGTCTTTTTAAATAGTCGAAAGAAGAAGATTTTCATTCGTATGGATGAACTTGCTTCTTATTCTGATGGAACATTGGAGTTTTGTAAAAATGTGTTGTTGTGCTTGAAAGAAGATGAGCAAGATGAAAAGAAAAAGGAAGTGTTTGATAAAGTAATCTCCAAGATCAATCAAAGGCTTGAGTACCGAGACAGCATTCGAATGATGAGAGAAGCAAAGAATGTTCAGAAGTCAAAGTACGTTGTTCGTCGGAAAGGAGGTTGCTGGATCAAGTACGAGCCTAGTCATCTACCAGGGCCACATAACATTCCTCCAAGAAACTTTGAAGCTAATATGATTGTTCCTGATGACAAACCCGAAGGAGAAAATTGGTTCTGGCATCCAAACAAAGACAGACCGAATACAAGAGTTTGAAGATGGACAAAGACTGGATATTTTTCACAAATCACTACTAAGGGGGAGATTGTTAGAAATATAAATGTAGTAGTTGATTTGTATCTTTTGTACTTACAATGTAAATATCTAAGTATGGAAGGGGCATATTGTAATATGTGTATAGGTATATAAACCCCCTCCATAATGCAAAATGTAACCTTTCACCTCATTTTATGCAAACTAATCTTCCAGCCAAACACACTTTCTCTCTCTACTTTCTCTCTCTTCCAACCACCATTGTTACACACACTTACACACACATAAGCTCGAATTCTTAACTTTACACTGAGCAATTCGAGGGCCCTGCTAGTGTGACCAACTTTACAAAACCCATTAATAGCAGTTCCGTACATAATCTGATTCGGCTCACAAACTTTCTCTCGAAGGAGTTTGTTAAATAAGTCAAAGAGCATCAAAAACCCGATCACTTAGAACAAGCCCATTGATGAGGGTGTTATAAGTCGCCAAATCGGGGGAATGACCTTGTTTAAAGGTAGTGGCTAATAATGCAAAACCGTAACTCACTTTATTTAGACGACAATAGCAGTTAATAGAGATGTTAATTGTATATATATTAGAAGCGATACCCAACAAATGTATTTGTCTAAAGAGGGAAAGGGCAGTGGAATAATGTTTCATCTTAACAATACCAGAAATGAGCTTATTAAATTCAACGATAGAAGGCGGAGGTTGTCTCTGAAACATTTCATCAAACAGTTGGAGGGCATCATCGAGTTTTGTGAATTTGAGAGCTGTAGCAGAAGAAGTGATCAAATGTCTCCTGGCAGGCAAGAATGTTGGGTTACAAAGAGGGTAGGTTGAAGCAGCTTTTGCATACATCATTGAGCTTATATAGTTATATACTTACCGGCAGACAAGTATTTGTAATGCAGTCATGCTAGTTTGGTTAAAGCATTTGTAACAATAAATGGGAATTTAGAAAAATAAAAAATAGTCAAATATCATTTGTTTTGTTTTAATCACTAGTTTACATTTTTCAAAATTTTCATATAAACGGCAAAAAAGAAACCTATGAGTTGATATCACGAATAGTCCTTGTGTTTTGGACTATTTTAATTTTTAACACCCGTCGTTTTATTTTTATCAACACTCTCATCATTGAGATTGCATTTTGCATCACGGCTTGTCTTTACCACTAACTTCCGTTAGTTTTGATCCATTAAGAGGGTGTTTGTGATTATGTTTTGAAATGATTATTTGATTTTGTGTTTGCATAACGTAAATAATAATAAAAAGTGTTTGGCAAAATAAGTGATTATCTGCGTTTTCATAGATGAAAAATACAGTTTTGGACGAGCATGTTGAGACATGTTTTTTCAAGAAGTTTTTAAACGCACAATCTTTTTTACAAACGCAATCTCAAACACCCCCTAAATACCTCATGAAGATATTTTGATCCTTTCAATCCAATCTCTTACCTAGCCTCTAAATCACATCTCTGAAGGTTCAAAAGTATGCGAAAAATCATATTCAGCAGCAAAAAAAATCATTTTTCTCATCGATATCAACAACACAAATATATCATTAATAAACGAGTTAATTTTACAATTGGTCTTTTTGGTTTGCATGTGTATTACTTTTTACACCTATGCCTTTTTACACCTAGTTTGGACCATCACCACCACCATCCCTTACGGGATCAAAATTAACGAACATTAGTGAGAAGAATGGGTGGTAATACAAAATGCAATCTTAAAGGTGAGCGTCGATAAAATAAAAACATAGGCATTAAAAATAAAAGCACTAATATTCTCATTTCTCTTTATATAAATACTAATATACGAATATATTTGGATAAATATTATAACGATTTTTAAATTATATTATATTTTATTATAATTAGATTAATTAATAATAATATCATCATTGTTCAATTTAAAAAAATGAAAGTTGTGATTGGTCAATAAGCGATTAGCTTAGTCATTTTTTAATATACTAGCTTATCATCCCGGGTAATACCCGGGCATATCAAAGATATTTAGGTGATGAGCATACAAAATATGTATACAAAAATACAAGACATTTACATCTCTATAAAAATTGACAATAAAAATAAAGACCCACACAACCCGGGCTAAAATGTTTTTACGTAACACAAAAACGTAAAAATGTTGATCAGATAGATAGTAATTATGCACCTTATTTCTCGTATTATACACTTGTCTAACTATCATTATTGAACTCATACTAATAATAACGAAACATAATTAGAAAAACAAACCTAAATTAAGTATAATCAATAACGTAACACATGTTTTTCGAAATCAGATTTAAATTGTTAGAAATGATAATGATCAAGTTGAAAAGAGAATGAAATAAAAATAATGAGATGTTGTTTTTAAAAAACATGATATAATATATGATTAGATCTTCAAAAATATATGTTATTTTACATTAAGTTTGGCTATTTTTGAGAAACTTTTAAATAAGATTATAAAACAATATTTAATATGATGTTATAAACACAATTATATAAAAAAGATTATTAATAAGAAAAAGCTTAAAAATGCCAAATAAGATGTTTTTTAAAAATAATGATGTAATCAAAACTTTTTTTTATTTATATAGTAGATAAAAATAAAATAAAGATAAAAATGTTGCTAATAACATATTTTCTTTTTTTGGGTAATGGGATACCCCGATGAATTTTATACCAATAACAATGTAGAGTTAAGTACAAGGAATGTGGCCGTGTGTCACATTCATTCATATACACACATGTCACGTATATGTTACATGCTTAGCATAGCAATCACATAAGACACATGATAACATATTAGTCCTAACCAACTAAGTGGGAACACTAATATGAAATGTAAAAACACAAGGGCAAAATCCCAGCCGTCCCACACCAACAGCGGGTAATGATTAGTTTCCAGCCATGATATCTTTAGGCAACTTCCAATCTTCGAGCACCTGTGCCACCTTGTTAGTATTACGGAACTTTAAGGAGATCAATTTGAGCCTAACAGTATCCAATATGATTTCACCTAGTTGGGCAGCTTGTCTTTTATCGTTGGAAAACATGCGCATGTTTCTCTCTTGCCAAATATAGTACGTAGCTGCAGCGACCACAAGCTTACCAGCAACATTTGTCACTGATTTTGATTTAGCAACAAGTAACAGCCAGTCCATAACTTCAGTCCACTTCGACTTAACAGCTTGCATATTTGCCAAATTCTTGACTTTGTTCCATACTTGTGAGGAATATGTACACTCAAAAAAGAGATGATCATGAGAGTCAGGGCATGTTTGACACAATGAACAACAAAGTAAATTAAGGTTAGTTAAGCCACCTACGTCCCAATGGCGCATCCGGTCATGTGTTTTCAACTTCTTCCTCATAACGAGCCACAAGTGGAATGCATGTCGAGGAATACAATACGAGTGCCACACTATATCAACCCATGGAACCACTTGTTGCTTATGTCTGATGGTATCCCAAACATTGGTAGCCGAGTATGCAATCTCTCTACCATTATCATCACACCAAATCAGCTTATCCGGTCGTCCGGGGAGAATAGTTGGAACATTAACATGTAATAACACCGGAAATAAATCAAACCATGCTGTTGGCCATTTCCAGGTACCATCCTCAATTAAATCCGCCACCTTAGCATTCATTGTGAACCCCGCATTGGCAATTAGCCGTGGCCTCACAACCCGAAGCGGGCAATGGGTATTCCATCTATCAAACCAAATGGATGTGTCACGACCATTGCCAATGTTAGACCACACATGAGGGCGAATTTTATCTCGCATTTGTAGTATTTTCCTCCATCCCCAACTCATACCAGAGCTCGGAGCTACATCCCAAAGGTTATGATTCTTCAACTTGTATAGATGAACCCACTTCACCCATAGCGAGTCATGATAGTTCAGAATACTCCAAATGTGGGAGGTCATCAATGCTTTGTTCATATCCTTTATTCTACGTATGCCAAGGCCTCCCTCATACTTAGGCAGGCAAACTGCATTCCACGCTACTTTGGAATTTCCTTTCCTCATCACCCCATGGCACCACAGGAAACCTCTCATTTTCTGTTCAAGTTCTTTCACAACACGGGCAGGTAAGATAAAGAATGAGGCCCAGTAGATATGCATAGAGGAGAGAACCGATAATATAAGTTGTAACCGACCTGCAAAAGAAAGAGACTTATTGCGCCAGTCAGTTATTCTTTTTTGCATCCTTTCTACAAGAATTTTGCAATCTTTATAAATTATTTTTGTAGAAATTAAGGGTACTCCAAGGTATCGGACAGGAAGCTTTCCCTCCTCAAAAGGCATAATACTTAAAATGGTTTGCTTAACATGATTCGGCACATTACAAAAGAAGACTGTACTCTTCATGACACTAGGGACTAAACCTGAAATATCTTTAAAATTTTTCAAGACCTCCATTAGGACAGAAACCGAGTTGACATCCCCTCTTGCGAACAGGAAGAGGTCATCAGCAAAACAGAGATTCACTAATCTTAGTTTGTCACATTTGTTATGGAAACGAAAACCAGGAGTGGCAGCCACCAATCGCTGAAAAAGCAAAGTCAAAACCTCCATAACTAAGGTAAACAAGTAAGGAGACAATGGATCACCCTGTCTCAATCCTCTCTTACCTTTAAAATACCCATATAGCTCACCATTTATACTTAATGAGAAGGATGTACTAGTAACACAAGTCATGACCCAATTAACCATTTTAGTAAGCAGCCCAAACCCAACTAAAGCTTGCCTTAAAAAATACCAATCAACAGTGTCATATGCTTTCTGGATGTCAACTTTGAAAGCACATTTAGGAGGGCCAAAATCTCGATGATAGTTGTGCATAAGCTCTTGGGTCAGTAAAATATTGTCTGAGATTATCCTACCCGGAACAAATGCCGATTGGTTAATACTGACAACATCATCTAGACCTACCTTTAGTCTATTGGTTAAAATTTTACTAATGCATTTGTACAACACATTACAACAAGAAATAGGCCTGTAATCAGAAATAGTCGAAGGAGTACTAACCTTGGGGACCAAAGCAATAATCGTGTGGTTAATCTCTTGTAGAATCTGCCCGTTACTAAAGAAATCTTTAATTGCGTCACAGACATCCCTACCAACTACATCCCATGACTTCTTAAAGAAAGCAGAGGAGTAACCATCAGGACCTGGGGCTTTATTCTCCCCAATAGAAAACATAGCAGAGCGAATTTCATCATCTGTTACTTCCCTTATCATATTTGAAGCTTTCAAGGGGTCAATCTTTTTTGTAAACATGCCATCACTAGGAATAGGGGATGTAACATCTTTCGATCCAAGAAATTGTTTGTAATGCTCGACAAAGGCCAAAGGAACAGCCCCTCCTTCATGACAAACACCATTAGCATCCTTGATAACATGTATTTGGCTTCTATGATTTTTACATTTCACCGAGTTGTGAAAGAATTTAGAGTTAGAATCCCCCGCCTTAAGCCATTCCACTTTTGATTTTTGTTTCAGAAACAATTCTTCGTCCATCAAAGCATCTTGAAAATCCTTAAGGCAAACAACTTCACTTTCACGCAAGCACAAGTTACTTGGATCTTTATCTATAGCCTTCTGCACATTATCCAAATTCTTACGCAAATTATCCACGCGAACATGAAGGTTACCTTGTTCGTACAAAAGCTTTCTCAAAGGAGTCTTAAGAGCTCTTAATCGTTTCACAATCTTAAACATGTTGTATCCCTCCATTTGTTGGTCCCATGCTTTAACAACAGCCTCCCTAAACCCTTTCTTCCTAGTTAAAAAATTTGCAAAATTAAAAGGTTTTGACTTAGCATGAGCCACTGAAGGCAACTTCATTACACAAGGGGAATGATCAGAAACTCTATATGGTTGGAAGATGGCATGAGCATCCGGGAACTGACCAATGAATTTCATATTACCCATTACCCTATCAATTTTCTTTAAGATACCCATACCCTTTTTAGGTTTTTGATTCCAAGTAAAGTGAAGTCCAGAGCTGTTAATATCCATGACTTCAATTTGTTGGACACATTCCCTAAATTCCCTCATCCCAATATTAATGTTGGACGACCCAAAGAAGTTATCTTCAAGATTAAGGGAAGAGTTAAAATCACCCATTAACACCCATGGATTACCATGAACAAAGTGATTATGGACACAAAGATTATGCCATAACTCACGTCTAGCCTTGTAATAATTATCAGCATATATAAAAGAGCAAAACAAGGATTTTTGATTTGCCTTATAGGTAATTTGTACATGTATTACTTGACTTGATTGAGCAAGAACCATAACATCAACATTTTCAGCATTCCAACCCAAAATGATATGTGTCCCCTTTGAGCAAAGTCCACCATTCGAGGTCCAATCCCAATTCCTACAAATCTTCTTACACGTGTTAAAAAGTTTAGAAACATCCATGTGTGACTCCAAAATCGCACATACATTCAATTGATTTTCATTTACCACTTGCCGAACCTCACTTTGTTTGAGAGGGCGGTTCAACCCCCTAATATTCCAGGATGCTATGCTACCCATTAAGACCATCTACCTCCTGAGTGCTTGCCCTATATGTACATCCCCCCGGACGAGTGTCTGATGCCATAAATTGTGATGTTTCATTAAAAATCTCCACTACCTCCTCCCCATCAGAGTCAATTGTAACCTTGTACTCATTAGTTTTAGTAATTTTTATATCCTTCCCAACCCCGTTTCCTTCAAAATGTTCCATTTGGTCATTGTCAAGGTCACTGTTAAGTACCCCAAATGAATTGTCTAGTTTAACGGGCCCATTAGACGAGCTAGGTACAGAAGCACTTACCTCGGGCTCGTTGGACAAGCTTGTAGCCTTTGACGGACTAGCACCACCAGTGTTAGGAGTCGGGACAGACTTAGGTCTATAAATGAAATTAGTCTTCTGTTTTTGTACATTCACCAACGGCCTTTGAGGTCCCTTTCCTTTGCCCCTCACTGTTTGAAACCCATCATCATCCACCTTAGTAACATTCTGATGTACTTGTTTTTTCCGTTTTGGGCACTGCTCACTTTTGTGACCAAAAACACAACAATCAACACATCTCGGTGGTTTCCATTCATATTCTACCTGCATTTTTTCCTTCATATAATTATCTCCAGAAAGGTTAGGAATTGCCATTACAAGTTCCTCCTTTATGTTTTTATCAGCATGTACCTCAAATAATGCCCTAGCAAAGCTACTTCTACCCCATGACTCCATGCACATAGTAGTAGTGTATGTATCCAACATCTTAGGAGTACCTATTTTAGTAGCTAGCATGCTCAGCCCGTCTTCCGTATATGCTACCATAGGCACATTATGGATTTTTACCCAAATTGGAACACTCTTAATATCTTCTTTCTTTAGAGTAACATTAGGTGACCAGACATTAAGTATGATAGGAATGTTACGGATTAGCCATGGCCCCCCCTCTAAAACCTTTTTGAAAGGTCCCAAACTCAATTTAGGAAAAATAAGAATTTTTTTTTTTAAAGATGTGCCGCATGTTTTTATACATGCGCCACATTTTTGTTCAGACATGAAACATGCGCCGCATTTTTTGCTCAGAAGGCACCCAAACTTCAAAAATAGTTAAATACACATGACTCAACATTCCAAAAGCTTTCATTTGATCAAGTGTACGATTTACAACGAAATGGGTCATATTACCCAAGTTGACATCGACTAGGGTTTTACAATACATCAAGGTACCAAAGACCATGACTCTAACCCAACTTTTTGCAGAAATGTACATAACAAAACTTTACAAAAAACACTTCATATGTACCAAGAGCCATTAGTCCAAAGGAGTCACTATGGGTTCTAGCCATAAACCAATTTTTACCGTAAAAGTCAACATTTCCACAATTCAATATCATCATAAATCTTCAAGCACAAAATCTTGTTTCCACATCCGGGACAACCTACAAAAAGGGTAAACAACTAAAAAGTAAGCAAAGCTTAGTGAATAATCTTGCATACGCTTATACACACGAAGTAGGGCAACGCACAAAGGACTATTACATGTAGCATATGACACCGTCGTACCATATCTACATGCTCACCTTTGTACTTTAACGCATTACATGGATCCATATAAGCTATATCAAGCACAAAATCTTGTTTCCACATCCGGGACAACCTACAAAAAGGGTAAACAACTAAAAAGTAAGCAAAGCTTAGTGAATAATCTTGCATACGCTTATACACACGAAGGAGGGCAACGCACAAAGGACTATTACATGTAGCATATGACACCGTCGTACCATATCTACATGCTCACCTTTGTACTTTAACGCATTACATGGATCCATATAAGCTATATCAACACAATCAACAATCTTGGGATTCTTAGGCCCCGTTCACAAGAGGTTCTTAGGCCTCATACACAAGGGATTCTTAGGCCCCATTTATCTCATATCTTAAGAGGTTCTTAGGCCTCATACACAAGGGATTCTTAGGCCCCATTTATCATATTGCCCCACATGGGCTTTAACGCCAAATCGATTACCACACACGGAATCCACCATCATATGGTAATCGACCCAACACATATATAAAGGTATGCAAGAATACTCACCTCCTCCGCGACCACAATCAAAATCATGATGACCACAAGAACGCAAATTACAAGCTTTCAATCTAGCAAATCAAATTACAAAACACATATAAGGTCATCCATCATATTCAAGGCTATCTAGCCATAGCCAAACACAAACAATTCACTAGCATTCTTTTACCCAATTCAAACCCATATTATCTTTGAGTTGACAAATTTCCAAATCTCATTTTACTTTCACAACAACATGACCATAACTCATTTTAATGCTAAAAATCACCATTTTCATAGTATTTCCAACTCTAGCAAATATGGCCACAACAAAATTTCCATATCTCTTTTCATAAATAGTTAACCAAAAAATATCAAAACCATTTCATAATCATAATAATATGGCCATACAACATCCTTACCCAAAAATCATCAAAATCATCATTTTCACTCTTTGACTATGAAAGTCACTACAAAGTTAACACTAAAATCAACCACTCAACTCAATGACAACAAAATTAGTCAAATTAAAATGGGGAAATTACAAACAATCTTGCTTGGTCCTAATTTAATCAACAACATAGGGTTTCTAAAGCAAAATACTCATTTACCCAAAAATCATCAAAATCATCATTTTCACTCTTTGACTATGAAAGTCACTACAAAGTTAACACTAAAATCAACCACTCAACTCAATGACAACAAAATTAGTCAAATTAAAATGGGGAAATTAAACAATCAAATGAATTAGAAATACCTTCAAATTGAGGTGAAATCAACTAGAGGATGACATGCAATCACACACTAAATTGTTTTCTTCCCTTTTTAATCTTGAACCAAGCACCCCCAAATCAATTGGGTAATAAGAACCCTAATTTACCAATTGAATAACCATCAATCTACAACTTGGATGAATAACAACTACATAGAAATGGAAATCTCAATTTCTTCCTCTCTTTTTTTTCTTGTAAATTTCGACCCCCAATCACCTCTTTCAATTGTTAGGATGCAAGAAGATTATTATATTTATTTGGAGGATTTGGTTTTATTGGAATTATCTACATGAGAATTGAAATGGGAATGAAATGAGAATTGATAAAATGAAAAGAATGGAAGATGGGTTTAGATGGAAAAGAATGGTGATTCACAAGGAAAAGAGATGGCTGGCATCTTCTCTTGATGCCACGCCTCTCATGAGTTTTGGTGGGTAAAATACCCGCTATCCACTAAAGTTCCAACTAAATTAACTCGTATCTAAAAATAAAATACTAGGAAATTATTTTAATGTTAAAACTACAAAAAGGGGTTAATTTATTTATCTTAAAAATCTTGGGGTGTTACAACTCTCCCCCACTTGGAACGGATCACGACCTCGTGATCCAAGCCACATCCCGCAACGACATTAAAGAAAAACATTTATCTCAAATACACATTAACACCTCAAAATCTTTCCATGCTCTCCTAGCACTTTGCACTATCATATAGTCTTGATTGACATGCCTCTTAAATGTTTCTTCACAAAGGCAATAGGCTCCTCGACGTTGTCTTATTTTAATTCGTTTCAAAGTTCAATTTCTTTTAAAAGTACAATTGAAACCTTAACGACATAATAACTCCTATATCAAGAAACATGAAAGGTAGGACGAATTCTCGGGAGTTCATTGAGCAATCCCAAGCCCTAAGCCACCTGGTCGACTTGAACAAGTATTCTATCAGAACTGATAAACCAAGATCTTAGCTTTCCACGTATGCAAATTCGTAACATGCCTCTCTCTTTTATCCGCATAAGATTCTTGTCGATCTTGATCCGCTTTAAGTCGTTATTTGATCATTGCAATCATCTTAGTCATCTTCACAACTACATCCGAGCTACACAACTATTTCACCCCATTTTTCCCAAATGAATAGGGGATCAACATCTCCTACCAAACAACATTCCTACGTAGGCAATATGAATACTAGCGCTATAGCTATTACTATACGAGAATTCTATTTAGGACAAGTGCAAATTCTACATTCCGCCATGGATCATCTGTTCCCGCTCAAACATGTCTTTAAGAATTTTGGATGGTTCTCTCGTTGTGTCCACCCATCTTAGGGTAATATGCAGTGCTTCAATTCGACTTGCTCATTTCCCTTGACATTTACTCCAAAAGCATGAAGAAACACAAACACTGGAGATGGAAACTCCATGTCTTGCTACCACTTCTTGACATAAATGTTGGCTGAACTTCTAAAAAAAATGTCAATTCTAACTCATAGGAAAAGAACACTCTTCGCCAAATGATCAAATACAAACGAATAACATCAACTTTATTTTGTGGCGTCTTCAGTAGTTTGTGACAAAGTCCATTGTAATGTGCTCCAATTTCCACTTAGGGATTTCCAAGGGTTGGAATTTCTCAAAAGGTTTTTCGTGCTAGGCTTTTGCTTGTGAACAAGATAGGCGTCTATCAACGTATATCACAACATTTCACAAATATTCTCTCTTAAAATCTTGATATATTTGTCATACCGGGCGAATGAAGTATTCGAATTTTATGGGCTTCATGGAGCAAAATCACTTTGATTCGCTAGGAAAAGGATTCTAAGTTCTATCATAATGTAAAGTGAGATTGCAAAAATTCTTTTGAAAAATAATACATGTGACCCCGACTTCTCATTTGCTTAAGATTTCATTGAAAAGTTTTCTCTTGAGCCTCCTCTATTTGATCGAAGAAATTGATTGCGATTAGCATATACGACGGTGAAACCCAAAAGAAAGATGAGAACTTTTCAGGCTGAAAGCGTCCCCCACTACAATGACTTACCGGAGAGATACAAATTTTCATAGACGCATTATTTCGAAAGACTTAACCACCTTCTTTGATGGTTGTTGAGGTTATTTCCATTGTTCGATAAGAAAAATAAAATACTTGAGACTCATATGATCGAATACAAATGATAAACTTGACACTATCGAGGTAAAAACGCTAAGTTTATAAAGTAAAAACAGCTTCGATGAACTCTAATTTTTGAATGGAATGATTTTTTATTTATTTTTTATTTCCAAACTCACCTCACCCTCTTTCTAGCTAACTCGGTAAATGGCAAAACGATCTTCGAAAAGGTCGAAAGTAAAACGACTTTAGTAACCCGCAAACCACGAAACTTCTAATCTATGTTGATCTTGTAGGTTGTCCCCATTTCGTCACCGCACTAATCCAAGCCGAATCAACCACATTCCCTCTTTTGGTAATTCACACGATTGAGATAATTGCACTTCTCCGAATCAGACTGCTCATCCATTGAATCGACTTTTAGAATAAACATAACATTGTCAAAGAAAACAATCACAGACTTATTACATAACGGGGGAGAATTGTGGTTCTTAAAATTCATGAAAATTGTAAAAATCATTAATATAATCGAAGAGCACCACTACGAATTCAAAGTAATCATATCGTGTTGTAAGTGCACGTCTATGTCAATAGCAGTCTAGATTGTTTGGGCTTATATTGTTATATGTCTTTGTAATGTGATTGTCATTAATGAACTTAGTATTATGCATAGAATACTAGATTAAGTTGAAGTATTGAATGTATAGTAAATCTGCTAAGTGGGAATTGCGAGTTCGCAATTCACAATAGGTAATACGACCCCGTATTTGCAGGTCAAATACGAGGCCAATCACAGAATGCGACCTCGCATTAGTGACGGGCTGGGCTGGGTTTGCGAGGCCAACACGCTGAAGCCCATGTCGGGTGTTACCTATATAAACCGAACCCTAACAGAGATTAGGGTTGAACATTTGTCGAAATATCAAGCAGGTATTGCAGGTTATAGTCGTCAAAGGTTGTTCCGCTAGCCCGAAGAAGATCTGCGAGGCCGCAGATGATCTAGGGGCTTTTTGTTGATCACCAAGTTATTGTGAGGGATTCCGCACCTCAAGATAACTGGAGTAAGCTATTGACGATCCGTACCAGGGGACTTACAATTGGTATCAGAGCCTCTTGGTTTAATACCGGAAGGTTATAGCTTGTTGGTGATAGACAATATTGATTTAGGGTCGTTTAGACGTGATTCTTTCACGAGTTTACGACCGGAAATCTTGTTGGTGACCTCGATTTGTGTTTGCAGCAGTCGAAGGTGTTATTGTTGGTGTTTTGGGTTTCAAATTCAAGAGATCTAAGGATTCCAGCATTGTTTGCGACCTCGTGGGCTCGTATTACCTCATCCAGCTCGTATTGCGACCTGGGTAGCTAATTACGACCTCTAGTTCAATTGCGACCTCGTGAGCTCTTTAAGACCTCTCCAGTTCAATTACGACCTCGAGTAGTTAATTGCGACCTCGTTTTTCTTCACGACCTCGTGAACTTTTACGACCTCGTTTTTATAAACAGTTCGTGAATTTTGCTAGCTCGGAGAAAATGATGTCTCAATTACCCGCAAATTATCAATCTTTGCTGAATCAACTAATTTTGATGGATCACGAAACCGGAAAGGCCAACTCACCGCCCAAGTTAATAAGCCTTGATAGATATTTCAGTTGGAAGGGCAGATTCGAGTCATATTGCAGGTTAATGGATGTGAGGATGTGGATATGTATTGTTAATGGTTATGTTCATCCCACTGTGCAAAATGACAAAGAACCTACTGGTTCGGGTGGTGGAAAAGCGGCTTCGTATGAGCAAATGACTGTCGATCAAAAGAAAGATTACGAAGCAGAAAGTAAAGCTTTAGGATCACTCCGAATGGCTCTTCAAGGGGAATTCTTGCACTTGTTTGAAATGTATGATAGTGCAAAAGGCTTATGGGATGCACTCAAAGAGCATTGTGAAGGTGATGATGATCTCAAGAAGAGAAGGAAGGATTTGCTAAAGAAGCAGTATTATGTCATTACTAGCTTCAAAGATGAACCTCTTGATGAGATCTTGATTCGTTACAGTCATTTGCTGGTTGAGCTTGCATACTTTGGGTACAAACCTGATCCAGAAGATGTCATCGAGAAGTTGTTGGAAGCTCTTCCAGTTAGGGAAGGGTTTGTCACTTCAATCCAACAAAATCCCGAATTTAGCACATGGACTCTGGATCAGATCATTCGAAAGCTGAGAGGTCAAGATATGAAACGAAAGTCGAAGGAAGCAGGTAGCAGTGATTTTGTTCAGCGTCCTGAACTCTATCATAGCAAATCAAGCGTTCCTTCTGCAAAATCTTCAAGTGGAGGGATTAATGCCTTCTATAGTGGAGATGATGACAAGATAAAGATGTCAACGGATTCTGATAGCAACTTGATGTATGTAACTTCTCCAGAATCAGCCATGATAGTGCATAATGGGGTTCAGAGTAGTAGTTCTCCAAGCTCGGGTTACACAGGGATGCCGATGAGCATAAGATCTGCTGAGGGACAATTGGGCATGCTCGCTTCATTTGTGTCTGCTCATGAAAAGTTAATTGGAGGAAAACTAACTGATCCTGATTTGGTTAGGGAGGATTACAAGCAAGTTGATCCAGATGACTTGGAAGAAATGGATCTGAACTGGCAATTAGCTATGTTAACATTGAGAGTTCAGCGTTTCACAGATGAAGTGTTATAACTGTGAAGTAGGGTTTGACAAGACCAAGGTGAAGTGTTATAACTGTGATGGTTTTGGACATTTTGCAAGAGAATGTCAGAGGCCAAGACGGGACAACAATTCAGCTACAGGCCGTCAGAACTTTAATCAGAGTGGTTCTATAGTGAGTCAGAATTCCGGACATCAGTATGCTAATACTGGGAACCGAAGCTCAGGAGAAGCGGACAACTCAAGAGCCTTAGTTGTTCAATCTGATGGTACATATAATTGGGGTTCCACTAGTACCGATGATCAGAATCATGCATTCTTGGCAGAAATTCACGACTTTGATGGAGGAATGAATGATCTTGTTGATAATTCATTCGAATATACACTATATGCCAGCACGGATGATCATGATAGTTTTCATCAGAAGGTAGAATAGGAATCTGAACCGTCAGAACCAGTAAGAGCTGAGAATGAAGAGGTTTTCACTGAAGCCATTGAAATTGTGAAAACTGAGAAAAAGGATAAGGATGTAAAGATTGAGATACCTGATGATCTGAGTACAGAAGGGCTCGTGAATTTCGTGGCCAATCTTGAGGCACCAGAACAACAGGAGCTGCTAAGGAAGACCGCAGGTTTATGGTTTGTCAATAGCGGATGCTCCAGACACATTATGGAGGACAAGGGATTATTAAACAGAGTTTACTTCTGTTAAAGGATCCTATGTCTGTTTTGTAAATTTATTTTGTAATAAATAAAGTACTATGGAAGATCATGTTTAGATGATTATCTATAGTACAGATTCTCATATTTTATGCTTTGATTTATGTTGTTGGTTATGATATATGTCAGTTCCAGAAGTGCACTAGTTTAATCACATGGATGAAGAAATTGGTGTTCTTGAGGAAGTAGACATCAGTGGATGTTTGTCTTAGGGGAGAAATCGGATTACATAACAGCAAGTGAATACTCATTCACCAGCTCGGGCTATCACGGTTAGGTTTTTTTCTTTGTACTCTCATAAAGACAGACTGTAAATCCACTATATCCATAACTAATAATCCTGTTAAGCACAGTAGGACTAAGCACATAGACATAAGGTTTCATTTTATTCGTGATTGTGCTGAAAAGAAACTAATAGTCCTAGAAAAGGTACCGAGTGACTTTAATTTAGCTGATCTGTTCACTAAGGCTTTCGACCGAACTCGTTTCGATTTGTTAGTCCAATTGATTGGAATGAGAAATCTATAGTGACAGTGTCTCTCAAAAGGAACTATGTAAAATGAGTCAGTGTTTGTGTCGTAATGTATGTGTGTCATATAGTGTCAGAAAAACAAAATAAAAATCAGAAAAATCAGAAAAGAAAAAGAAAATAATAAAAGGAGTAAGGTCACTGCATCAAGACGATTAGACGTGACGATACTTTAGCTTTTAAGCCTACTTAATTGTACTTTAAATTGCTTAGTTCAGTGATACCATTATATGATGTATCGATAGGCACAAAGTACCAAGGTTTCCTTATAATCTGAACTTAAATGTATACAATGTTCTTATGGGAAACGTATTCAGATATATGGCTGAGAATGCTTGTTCTTAAGATAGACAAGTCCTTTAAATCTTATGAAAGATCTTGCATTGTAATTAGGTATATTTGGTCTTTATATAGAAGGTCTCGGGTACATATATGTGTATGTATTGCTTTTTCGGATGTATATTTGTGACAAGATATGCAAATATCTAATAAATCTGTTGAAAATATGAAGCTAATGTGGACTTTGAGATTCGAACAAGTAAGTCCTTGGGGTGTCTTTGTATACCTAGCCTACCTAAAGCTTCCAACTTGGGATAGGTTGTCAGAAAGTTCGCTACACGGGTCTCATCGAAAGTCACGGGTTTTCATAAGTGCTTAAAATAATGTCACAAATATGCAAGTACTTGGCATTATGCAATGTTGAGTATATTTCCGTACGTGAGTCAAGTTAAGTCGCTTTGCGCGTGAGGAATCACCGACCTGTCACCGCTGACTTGATTCTTAAAGACTTTCTCACTTTACTCACCAAATGTCTTAATTTTAGTGCTTGTGTCGATTGTGAGAGTGTATCTGAATATGGGGCACATAAGTTCGCAAACGTGATTAAGTGACATATTAGGCTACTCGGGTTGCATGGTGACTGTCCTTGGCCAGGGTATGTCGAAAGTGTCACAAACCAAAAAGGAGACTGGAAGTACCGAGTGTTTAAGAGGACAAACATATTGGTAATCGTTTTTGTATCACTGTTCATAACTAATAATAAGAGAATTATTTCTCGCTAGTAGGCTTATATAACATGCTAATCTGATCTAATCTCAGTAACTTTAGCTCTTATATATGTGTTATTCGTTTATGTTTAGTATGTGTGTGTGTGTGTGTTATGTTTTTCGTGAAATGTTTAAATTTTTATCTGTATTATATTGTTTAAATAAAAGTTCCTATTGCACGAGAGACAGAGTCAGAATAGAATCTAGTTTCCAAGAGGACTCAACTACGTTCTATGGAACACTGAATAAACGAGTAGGGTAGTTAAGCGATAGTGTTGTGATCAAAAGCTAAAAGAAAGTATGTCACATTAACAGAATATGGGTTTAAGGAAAAGAACACAGAGATGTTCATAGTTTTGAATTTTATCTTTAAAAGAATCATTTTATATCTTAGAAAGAAGATTTTCTTAAGAATGAACACAGAGATGTTCATAGTTTTGAATTTTATCTTTAAAAGAATCATTTTATATCTTAGAAAGAAGATTTTCTTAAGAATGAACACAGAGATGTTCATAGTTTTGAATTTTATCTTTAAAAGAATCATTTTATATCTTAGAAAGAAGATTTTCTTAAGAATGAACACAGAGATGTTCATAGTTTTGAATTTTATCTTTAAAAGAATCATTTTATATCTTAGAAAGAAGATTTTCTTAAGAATGAACACAGAGATGTTCATAGTTTTGAATTTTATCTTTAAAAGAATCATTTTATATCTTAGAAAGAAGATTTTCTTAAGAATGAACACAGAGATGTTCATAGTTTTGAATTTTATCTTTAAAAGAATCATTTTATATCTTAGAAAGAAGATTTTCTTAAGAATGAACACAGAGATGTTCATAGTTTTGAATTTTATCTTTAAAAGAATCATTTTATATCTTAGAAAGAAGATTTTCTTAAGAATGAACACAGAGATGTTCATAGTTTTGAATTTTATCTTTAAAAGAATCATTTTATATCTTAGAAAGAAGATTTTCTTAAGAATGAACACAGAGATGTTCATAGTTTTGAATTTTATCTTTAAAAGAATCATTTTATATCTTAGAAAGAAGATTTTCTTAAGAATGAACACAGAGATGTTCATAGTTTTGAATTTTATCTTTAAAAGAATCATTTTATATCTTAGAAAGAAGATTTTCTTAAGAATGAACACAGAGATGTTCATAGTTTTGAATTTTATCTTTAAAAGAATCATTTTATATCTTAGAAAGAAGATTTTCTTAAGAATGAACACAGAGATGTTCATAGTTTTGAATTTTATCTTTAAAAGAATCATTTTATATCTTAGAAAGAAGATTTTCTTAAGAATGAACACAGAGATGTTCATAGTTTTGAATTTTATCTTTAAAAGAATCATTTTATATCTTAGAAAGAAGATTTTCTTAAGAATGAACACAGAGATGTTCATAGTTTTGAATTTTATCTTTAAAAGAATCATTTTATATCTTAGAAAGAAGATTTTCTTAAGAATGAACACAGAGATGTTCATAGTTTTGAATTTTATCTTTAAAAGAATCATTTTATATCTTAGAAAGAAGATTTTCTTAAGAATGAACACAGAGATGTTCATAGTTTTGAATTTTATCTTTAAAAGAATCATTTTATATCTTAGAAAGAAGATTTTCTTAAGAATGAACACAGAGATGTTCATAGTTTTGAATTTTATCTTTAAAAGAATCATTTTATATCTTAGAAAGAAGATTTTCTTAAGAATGAACACAGAGATGTTCATAGTTTTGAATTTTATCTTTAAAAGAATCATTTTATATCTTAGAAAGAAGATTTTCTTAAGAATGAACACAGAGATGTTCATAGTTTTGAATTTTATCTTTAAAAGAATCATTTTATATCTTAGAAAGAAGATTTTCTTAAGAATGAACACAGAGATGTTCATAGTTTTGAATTTTATCTTTAAAAGAATCATTTTATATCTTAGAAAGAAGATTTTCTTAAGAATGAACACAGAGATGTTCATAGTTTTGAATTTTATCTTTAAAAGAATCATTTTATATCTTAGAAAGAAGATTTTCTTAAGAATGAACACAGAGATGTTCATAGTTTTGAATTTTATCTTTAAAAGAATCATTTTATATCTTAGAAAGAAGATTTTCTTAAGAATGAACACAGAGATGTTCATAGTTTGAATAATGAAGGATTTTGCGTTGGAAGACCTTAGTTTAGGTTATCCATAGAATGATAAGACCGAGATCTTAAGATTCTCTATTTTTGATAAGTATCCGTAGAATGATAAGACAGGGTTCTTAAGATTCTAGATAAATATCCGTAGAATGATAAGACAGGGTTCTTAAGATTCTAGATAAATATCCGTAGAATGATAAGACAGGGTTCTTAAGATTCTAGAATTTTTCTGATAAGTTGACGGATAAACAAGGAGTTTATAGGTCAATGATTTTGAACAATAAGACAGAGATCTTACGGTTTAGATTTTTGAACAATAAGATAGAGATCTTACGGTTTAGATTTTTGAACAATAAGACAGAGATCTTACGGTTTAGATTTTTGAAACAATAAGACAGAGATCTTACGGTTTAGATTTTTGAACAATAAGACAGAGATCTTAGGTTTAGATTTTTAAACAATAAGACAGAGATCTTAGGTTTAGATTTTTAAACAATAAGACAGAGATCTTACGGTTTAGATTTTTGAACAATAAGACAGAGATCTTACGGTTTAGATTTTTGAAACAATAAGACAGAGATCTTACGGTTTAGATTTTTGAACAATAAGACAGAGATCTTAGGTTTAGATTTTTAAACAATAAGACAGAGATCTTAGGTTTAGATTTTGAACAATAAGACAGAGATCTTACGGTTTAGATTTTTGAACAATAAGAAGTTCAAGTTCTTGAAGATTTGTAGTTCTAGACTAAGATAATGTCATATGTTTATGACTTATGATAGTGAAGAATAACAAATTTGGAGAAGAAAATGAAAAATGTAGTTCTAGATTAAGTCGTTACTATCGTATATAATAGTAATGAAATAATGAAGAATAACATTTTTATTTTAATCTCGTTTATGTGTTTTGTTAACAGCTTCTTGTGCAGGGAATACATGTCAGTAAGAATACATGTCAGTAAGCTGTATTTTATATGTTTTGTCTGAAGATGTTGATCATAATCAGAAGAAACATTTTTTTTGGAGACAAAGAATTGCTTTTGAAACAGGATCCATGTTCCTGAAGTTTGTGATTCAAGTTTCAAAGTTTCTGGTTTTCATGGGAGTCAACTAGTTCAGGATTGATTGTTGGAAATTCTACCTTTCTATTACATGCCGGTTATGCAAGGCGAGCAGGGACTCGAGCAATGCTTAATTCGGAGGGATTTATCGTTGAGGGGGAGAACTACAACAAGCTATGGTGCATTAGTTGATTATTATGACGATACAGAGAGTTTGAAGTTTGTCTTTCAAATCTGAAGTTTCGGAAGATCGAGTTTCGGGTATAGCAATTAAAATTTTGTTGTCTCGAAATTCTTTTTCAGTATATTTGCAGAGAAGTCAATCCAAAGGAAGGGTTTCTAAGCAAAAGACTGAAGTATTCAAGACAATGCTAAGAACATCAGGTTTTTATAATATATTATTATATAGTAATTACAGATGTTGATAGCAAGGTCATTATTAGTTGAAGATCTTAGATATAGAAATAATTTTATTTTAATATGAAAGATTATCAACTTCATATATGTGAAACCTTAGACATAGACATTAAGTGAATGTAGAAGATTATTAAAATCTTAGACATAGACATAATGTGAATGTAGAAGGTTAAATAAATCCTTAGATATAGACTTAATGTGATTGAAGAAGATTAAGAAAATCTTAGTCATAGACGTTAAGTGAATATGAAAGGTTATTGACTATTTTATGCCTTAGACATAGAAATGTCATGTTTGAATGTGAAAGGCTACATAGTTAATATTTTATGCCTTAGACATAGATATATTGTTTGAATATGAAAGGTCTTTGCTACCTTAGATATAGAAGCATATATGAATGTAAAAGGTTTAAGCATTGATTATTTAGATCATATAGTTATGAAAACATGTCATAAATTGAGGAGGAGTACCTAGTCAATTGTGTTTTCATAAGAATATGAAGTATTTAATCAATATTTTGTTCTATCATAGTTATGTATCCCAGTCATAACTTGAGGGGGAGTACATAAGAATGATGGTTGTTATAATGATTAGTCATCGTTATACTTCCTAGTCATAAAATTGAGGGGGAGGTATAAGAATGAAGAATCAATTTTATAACTGGTTAGAAATATGGATTGTTGCAAGTGGTACAGATTCGGGAAAGCTAAATTCGAGAAAGTTTTGGAAAGATTGATCGTTGAAAAGTTAAAGAATTTTGTGTAAGTTTATTAACTTTTCAGGTTAAGACGAAGATCGAGGAAAAGATGAAATTTGATGCTTACAGGTTTGATCTTTTAAATTTTCATATTTCCAGGAAGTTCGTGGTAATCGTTGATCAATTATTCAGAAACTTTGACGAAATTTTGATTTTAAAGTGTGCAGGAGGTAATTACGACCTCGTAATTGCAAGAAGCAGAATACGACCTCGTAATTGGTCTAATTGGGCTTTAGGCAAATACGACCTCGTAATGGGGCCGGGTTGACCCAGATCCATTCGGGTCAAGTGGGCATATAAACCCATTTTAGCCAAACATGACCTCACATATTAAAAATCAAAATTAGAGCTTTACGACCCCGAAAATACTACTTTGCTACCCCGATTTTGATTTGATAGATACAATTAGATCGAGAGTTTTTGATTGATATTTTTGTGTTCATCTCGAAATTCTAAATCTAGGTATACTATCTAATCGTAATATAGTTATCCATGCAACAAGAAAATCAAGAAAAAGGGTTTCGAAATTTTCGAATTAGGTTTCCTTAGTTTCTTCGATTTTGATGTTTTTGGTTAAAAATAAGGGTTGGGGTATCTTTATTGTTTGAATACGAGTATAAAGAAACAATTTTTACCAGTTTTGGTTGGGTAAATCGCGAAATCGCGTTGGGGAAGACGAACAGTGCGACGGACTCGCATTTGGGGATTTGCTAGCCCGGATTTGCGACCTCGTAAATGTCAATTAATTTTGACTCGGTTTGACTTTCGGAATACGATGCCGATTTACGACCTGACTAATACGTAGCCAAATTGTAAAATACGACTTCGTATTTTAGAGTTTGGTTGAACATTCTTGATAAACTCATATCACTCCTTGAAGCAAAGGCTATAAGGATGAATATGAATAACTGGATGGCAAAACTCTCGCTATCCAGTGTCCATGATCCACAATCAATCATTGGGAGATTAAATCACCTTTTTTCTCTCATGTCCTCTATATGGTGCTTTAACAATAAATCCAGAAAAGATGTATCACGATTATTTGTGTGAATTCTGGTACACAGCTGAATACAATGAAGTGAATTCATCTATTGAATATTCTCTCGAGCAAGGGACCAGACCCTTGGCTTTTACAGTAGATTCTCTCAGAGCAGCTCTTCAATTAGGCTATCTGGATGAGAATGAGATGGCAATACCACTCCCTACTGGTATAAACTTCAGAGAGGTATGCAGATTGATGGGGCATACAGAGATAGTTGATGAGAATGGTCAGTTGCTAAGAAAAGGAACAATATATATGAGCAGACTGACGGATTCGTGGAGATACTTCTTCACACACATTAGTGCCTTGGAG
>CM067168.1:137257533-137284328 GCA_034093135.1 Erigeron breviscapus | reverse complement strand
CATCATCTCAGATTTATTTCAGAAAAACACACACCATGTGAAGAACAGAACAACTTTAATCAAATAAAGACCATGTTATTAATAAGACAAGAAAAGATTTAGTGTGACCACATAAAACTGTTTTTTCTATCAGATTCAACACGAGTAATATCCAAATACTAAATTACTAATAACAAGATGAGAGTTCACAACCAAGTAGAAACATGACAGTCACTATTCATAAAAAAATTCATGTCATATATATCAAATATAGGCCAGATCAAGTCGAAAAATAATTTTTATGCATAATAATACTAAGTAAAATCGAGCAGATTGTTTAAAAAATGCTAAGCAACGAGTTGATTCATAGTCAACCACTATTTGAACTAACTAGCAACTAAAAAATTAGAAAATAAGGATCAAGACACGTAGCTAATGCAAAACTATCAAACAAGTAGTTTCAAGTAATAAGCATGTAACGAACAACTACAAACTGGGCAAGCAAGTAATCAATTAGAAGAAACAATTGCCTAGAAATCCATTATATCAAAAAACATTAACAAATACTAAATTAGCGCTTAATAGTCGGACAAAAGATCGGGTCATATAACCAGATTTTATGAAGTAAATGTACCAGCCAACATGTAACCGAAATTATAAACTTTAATCACTTAAACAATCATGAACAGACTATTAAGCACAATATAATAAATAATAATAAAAAAACATTGCAAAATTGATAAGCTAGCAAGAACAATAATCATGTTATTCAAACAAAATGGGATCATGAAATTTTTTTTTATAGAAATAAGAGCAGAGAAGAAATACATTACAGTGCTATGAATGCAATCAAGAACCTAAGAATCCCTCTTTTTGATTCACTTAGTCAAGAAGAGAAGATCCAATTCCACAATCAGAAGCAGCGTATCAAGCAGAAATACGGATGAATAAAACCGAAAATCATAGTCTCAATCGATGAACACAAGAAAAACAGCGGAACAGCCAACGCAGCCCAATATTCTAAAGATTAGGGTTTTGATCTAATTTTGTGCAACAACAGGAAGACGAAGAATCACAACGAAACCCAAAGATAACTTGGCTTTGATACCATGTAAGAATTTATTAAAGCTGCAATGATTTTATTGTTGAAAAGATGTTTTACATTAATAGAATTCGAAGAAATAGATTATATGATAACAAGAGTTCAAAAGATATTACAAAACGCAGAATATGAAATATAAAATTCTATCTATCTAATCTTCAAGCTGATGATAGATATATATATTGATAATAATCAAGAATTGAAAATATCGAAATATGTAATTCTCCGATCGATAGATAGATAGGAATGGATTCTCCTTCATGACAAATACCCAGAAATATACAGCTTATTATTTTGAAGATACATTACAGTCCTCCAAGTATCAACTGTCTTCAATATTAGTCCCTCCTTGACCATTTAACTCCAGTCTTCATCCTTTACAACTTTCTTCAATTATATGCTTGTCATCCCTCATTGACTTGAACACATTTATATAGCCGATGAACAGTACCGACTTGGTACTGTTACTGTAGCATTGTAGCAATTTTTTTTAAAATTGTTTTCAACTTTTATTTTTAATGGTTTTAGCTTTCAGGAATCCAATAATCCAGATTCATCCATCCTTTCCAAACGTGGTCTTTTTTTTTTCCTTTTCTTTCATCACACTCTCTTCCAACATCAACAGGTCTTCCAAAAAATTTGCATTCTTTTAACTATACACCTGTTGGTTCAATGACAAAACTAAAACATAGCATAGACATATAGTTGAAAGAGGTTTCACGTTTTTATGATTAACGTACTGATGATGATGATGAATGCATTTGGAATGTTTCAAAGAGGAACATAAAATCATTAAATGAAGTAGTGGTTTTATGTAAACAAGGTGTTTGACAAATTGCCTTGGAGAAAGTTGTAGTCAATTTACGAAATTTTACTATAGTGAAGGCTACTAAGAGGATTCGTATGATGCCTTTACGGATTTTCGTGCTAATGAAACCATTACATATCACCCCAAAACAGCAGTGTTTCCAAGACAAGTTACAATAACAAATATGGCAGACATGTGTGGTCATCCTTATCTAAAATGGCTGGTATTCATACAGTTGTGTTACTATTTTGATTGTTTATGCATTACATTCCCAAGAATGACCAAGGTTCAATAGACACATGTTCAGACATCATAGAAGAAATACGAAGATGAAAATTGAGAAATATGTTGTACGTAACACAAAATTGGACTCGAGTGTACTGATCTTTGTGTTCAGCCGGTTTGATTTTTAGTGCCCCTGGTTCAAAATCTAAAAAGTTCTTGAATGCACGATGCAACTTACATGCATGTTCTCCTCTACATTAATTGTATCATAAGCTCATATAACACGGGCTGTAACAATAAAAGCACACAAACCATCAAATCTACAATTGTAGCAACATCAACAATGTAAGCATGAAATGAATATTTCATTTATCAGCCATCAAGGACATGATCTTAGTTCGCAACAAAAAGAAGGAAAATCAAACACAACCAAACCAAAAAAAAAAACGATAGTGTTTTCAATACACACTGGCAATAAGATAAGATAGTGTTTTCAATACACACTGGCAATAAGATAATGTATCTCGCAACAGAGAAAACACAACGGGAATAATAAAAAACTTGCGTGAATTATAATAAAGCCTGGTGAGCCAAAAGTAGATTGCCCATCAATCATGGACACTTCAAGCCTTTTTTGCAGTTGTTGTAGTCGTAGCATTCTCTAAATCCGATCCAGATTCCACAACAAACCTGCGCACAATACGGGCCATATAGTTTACACACCAAGGTAGTTAAAGGCTAAGAATGGAAAGCTCTAGATTGAATACCTCGATTTCTTTGAACCACGCTGGAGGTCTCCACTGTCTGTTATATCATCATCAGCCAAATTGACATAATCGGTGTCACCAGCCACCTTTGCCCAGACTTGCGGAATCCTCAACCACGACCCTGTGCACGCAAGCAACAACGGGTCATTAGTTATAAGCCAATTGACACCAGCAAAACAAAAAGTCCAATAAGTTAAGCGTCATATCACATGTACTTTGCTTTCCCATGTGCATGAGCAGACTCGACGGTCGTTCCTGGATGCTTCTCAATAAGATTTTCTGAGGTTGAATGAGCTTCAGATCTAGCAAAGATGGGTAACATAATATTTGTTAGTCAGTACCATATTATCAATTAGCTAATCATATAAATGTTTTAACAATACTGATAATTTTCGCCTTCTTGGATCACTATTTTTGGCCGGGGTAGCTATTGCATCAGGCTGTTTCATCACCACTGATGATGATGCGCACGCAGACTGGGAGTTGGGTTGTTGGTTGCCACCAATGGTCACAGGAGGCTGGACGGGTTCAAATGGTATGACTTGGGTACAATTGAAGGCTTCATACTCACCGGCTTGGAAGTACGTGTGACCCTTAATTTCAAAGACATGCCTGGTGCCAATCAGGTTCCACAAAACAGGTGGGAGAACATAACCAGACCAGTCAGCCTACATTTAAAAAACAACGAAAAATTCAGAATGCAAGATACTAATTGTCAACAACATTTTTTTTGTAGGGAAACGTGTTAGAACCTGTTGCTCCTCCTCTATCAAAGACTTCGCCGTCCTCTGCACAAGCTGCTCAGCAGGTTCATCAAACAGCACAACAACGATCGACATGCTTTCATCCCTCACATCCATTTGAATCTTGAACTTGTCAAGCAACAAAGACATTCAACATCATGAAACCCGGTACCAGTTTGCATAAAGTAATTTGACATACCTGACATGGGGATACAAAACACTGGATTTATACCCTGCAGACCAGAAACCGCCGTTCGTCCTGGTAAGTCCTTTCCGACACCGACCACTTGAGCAAGTCACAAGGTACCAGCCAGTCCTGGTTCGGATGTTCACAATCTCCACCGCATTTTTGAACACCACAGTCTACATGTATTAGAACAAACATGGTTAGTACATTGCAATTCTAATATGCAAAGGAGAACAGTGACGGCTAACCAGGGTACTTTACCCCATCATCTTTCACCGGGCCGCCTCTTTTGACACGCCCCCATGCCAAAAGCTCAGCAAGGATTGAAACATCTAGGACAGTTTCAACAGCCTTCAGAGGCATCTCCTTGTAAGTCCAACTCAAGAGATGATACCACTGAAGACACCTCTATGTCAATAGTGAGATTACTTTGCAATATACACACTGATCTGGAGATGACCAGTTGCAGTGTGTGTATACCAGGTTATCTGGATTACTTATTAAGGTGACAATATTAAGTAAGTAAAGACAATGCAATAAAGTAAAGTACTTGAAAGTAAATTGGTGAGACAATGTGTGTTTTTCAAGTGTTAATTTATTTATTGTATAAACAAATTACAAGGTTGTTTGCGGAACCAAGATAATACACAAGTGTAAATATCTAACAACCTATGAAATACATGATCTAATACTTGGAAATTCTCTTAAACAATCGAAACACTTAAAGTTGTGAAATGTTCCTTTTTGCGATTGAGAGAATATTGCACAAGTTCACCAAGAATATGCAAATGTTGAATATGCAAAGTTGTTTCTTGGTTGTGCAAAGACCTCTATTTATAGGCAAAGTTGACATTGGATGTCAACTTTGGCCGTACAAATATGGTTGAGAGCATTTAAGGAATAACATTTAATTCCTTAAAATGCTGTGTAAAGTTAGCAAGTCAACTTTACTCTACCTACGCTTTATGTACCTTTTGTACTTTATACATAGATAAATCCTTTTATCCGTGTAATAGCACATAAAGCATAAAGGTCTTTTCCTTGTAATCAGTGTAAAGCTTTGTAAGTGCTTTACACTGATGTTCTCCAGTTTATATCTGAGTAGAATAGTCAACTGGGCTTCGCTGCCATTGTCATTCTCTATCTTCCACTTGTTGTCTTCGACTTCAACTGGAATGTCTTCATATCTGGTCAGATCTCAACTGGAGGAAGTCTTTAGTTGCGTTAACTGTACGTTGCAACTGGACTTCAATATTTCTGGACATTTTCTTCAGGTCTCCAGGTGCAACTGGAGACTGGCCAGTTTCGGTAAAACTGGTCCTAACAAATTCCCCCTAAATGTCCTGAAATATTGCCAAGTCTTTTCGAACTTGTTTCTATACAAGTATGAACTGGAAAGACTTGTTTGATTAAATCTATCTAAATTTTCCAAGGCATTTTTATAGATCAATAAATGCCTTGGGTTTTTCTTTTGAGTTTGTTAGATTTAATCTATTATCTATCTTGTGTTACAATCTGGCAACTTCATTTATACAAAAATGAAATTTACATAAGTTACAAGATTAAAAAAAAAAAAGATAACAAGAAGTAGAACTTAATCAGATGGCCCTCGCCAGTTCTTCTTCTTTTAGTCAACGTACCAATAGGCTGGGCATCTTCAGGATCCATTTGCAATCTAAGCTCCAGATTTTCCTTGTGTTGGATCTTACTTTTCAACAAGTTCATCCATGCTTTCTCACACCTTATTCTTTGTTGCCTTGGGCTCCAACACATTCACCATTTCAACCCATTCAGTGAATCCATATCCAAGTACCTTTGCATTGTCAGTTTTCACCAGTGGCCCACTGGTGTAACTGACCTGAACATGAAAGACTTTGGTACCTGGCCGGATAGTAACATTGACACCATTGATCTTTCCAACATGATTTCTCTTGTTGACAATTGATGAATAAAAGCTTCTGCCTTCAGATTCATTTAATCTTTGGGTAGCACCAGTCCAGCAGCTTGCACAGCAGCCTTAATGTCATCATTCGACATCTAGTTGGTTCAACAAAGTTCAGATTGCATCCCTTGGCAAGGGTTTTCTTCTTTGTTGGCCCTTTTTGGTGGATTCAGACCTTTTCACAACCTTCTTCACATTTTCAATTCTCCTTTGTATGCCACCAGTTCTATTCTCTCTTTAGCCTTCTCCACAGATATGTTTAGATTACTGGCATCATGTTCAGCTTCATCATCAGGATAGTGTCTTTCAAGTTCAATATCAAGCATTTCTTTTAACATGCTTACTATCCTTGCATCATTTTTGACTCTGGCATATTCCTCCTTTGTGATTCCCAAAAGAAGAGCATCACTTACATCAAGCAATTTTATCTTTGCAAGATGTTCTCTGGCTTCAGCTTGGTTTGCTTGTTTCATCTTCTTTCTTTCTTTGATTTCATTTCCAAGTCTTGCCAATCTTTTGCTATCACTTTCTGAAACTGGAGGAAGCCTATCAACATTGCCAGTTTCTAACATTGGTACATCAGTGGCCGGCTGGGCAGATTCATCAGTTGCTTTCCCTTTGCCCTTATCAACATTCCCCCTATCAATCACATCTTCATACTCTTCAATCCTTTGCTCACCAGCTTCAGTACTGGCAGCTATTACAATTTCTCTACCAGTTGATTGTTGAGTAAGAACACCTTGAATTTGCTGACCAGCATCAGTACTGGCAGCTACCACAATTTGCCTATCAGATGAGGCACCTTCAGTTGCAACTGGTGCAAGGACTGATCTTTCCCCCTTGCAGCTTCTAGTCCAGCCCTAACTGCTGCCCAGTCATCATTACTTGTTGGTAACCGGCCAAGAGGCTGCCATGATTGTATGTCCTTGCACTCCTTAAAAATAGTGCACATCATCCGAAATGATCTCCATAAGTGGTTGGTCTCCCGAGACTGGGTCAGAACATTTGCTGCAACATGTGTCTGACCAGTCTTCAGTTCTTCCAACAGTTTGGCATTGTCTGGAGAGAGACCAACATTCACACTTTCCTTAGCAACTTCATTCTCCTTCAAACTTGCAACTTCAGTTACCAGTTTGTCAATCGAAGTAGTATGAGAAGACAACTGGGTGTTAACAGCATTAAGAGCACCTCTCAACTGGTTGATCTCATTAGTAAGTGGGGCCAGATCAACCGGAGGAGAGGCAATCTTGGTAATCTCAGACATCACCCTTTGAATCAATTGTTCTTCCCTTTCTGCCAAAGTATCCTTGATAGTCTGCCTAACTGAAGTTGCCAACTGCTGCCCAAGCTCAGTCACATTGAGAGCAGGTCTATCAACCAAATCCTTGACCTGTCTCTCTATCTCCTTCAATTCAGATTCTGATGTTCTTACAGTTGTGCCAAGCAAACTGGAGATTGAAGTTGTGACTTTGGTCTGAGTAAGGTCAAAGGCTTCTTTCAAAGAAGTGGCCAGATTATTGCAGCCAGTGACCAACTCATTGAGCTTCTTGAACACCAAGTCTTCATTTGTTGCAAACTTGTTTATCCCCAGATCAACAACCTTTGAATTTGTAAGAGCTTGTTGAATCTGGAAATAGACTTGGCATTTTGCTCAATTGTCTTATGAACACCCTCCACCCGTTTGATCAGGTTTTGGATGTCGGCTGAGAAGGAGACAAATTGAGTGTCCAGTGACGGAGGGGAAGTTGTCACTGGACCAGCAGCAGACACCACTGGAGCAACTGGAGGAGGCACATTAAGAGAAAGTCTCCCAGTTGAACGCAGCAGTTGAGGAGTAATAATTGGAGTGGTAGAAGAAGAAGGACTGGAAATTCAATTTGTTGGGGGGGGGAACATGCTGAGGAATGCTCAGGTGTGAACAACGGCGGCGGTGGGGGTGACATTTCTCGAAGAAGTGAGAACTGCCCAGATGGTGATGGTGCCATACGTCTGTTTCCAGACATATAGTTATATGTGGGAAATGGAGTTTCATTAGGCTCATTTGTTTGAGATGGTAAAATTGAAACTGAAGCTTCTGGAGGCGAGACATGAGATGAAGGGTTTTGATCTTGTACAGAAGAATAAAAAATCTCAATGTCTGAAGCAGTTCCTTCAGAATCCGAAGATTCAATAAGGATTTCCTCGTCATTAACATTTATGTCCAGATCCATGAATGTAACTGAGGGCTGACCAGATGGGTCAGTCTCCAGATGACCTTCCCAGTTTCCTGGAGGTAGCATCAGTTGTTGGCTCAGTCGTGGTGACATCATCCAGGAATAGAGGTCACTGGATTGCCTCAGTTATAACTGCTCTATCCACAGTCATAACATCATGGCCGTAGAGTTTGGAGCTTCAGTCTCCAGTTGTGACTGGCCGAAGACATCGTCAGCTCGTGCAAGAAAAGAAGTGTCAGAAATTTGGCCAGGGACACTTGTTTGTGCAGACTCTAACTCTATTCTGGGTTGGGCTGACCCAGTATCAACTTCACCACTTCCTCCTACAGCAGTTGCGGAAGTGGTTGCTTGCGGTGAATCCCTTTGACTTTCTTCAGTTACCTGTTGGGAGGATACTGAAGGGTTGGCTTGGGTTTACTAGTGTCAGTGGCTCGTACTGACTTATGTAGGACGTTGTTCGAGGAGCCTTTTGTATAACTGGAGGACCTGTTTGGAGGCCTCCAATTGCATCTGTAGGAACTGACAGACTGGAACTAGCGGGGTTTGGCTGTTGTTCAGGCCCAAAAACTGCCATAGTGCCAGAGGACGAACCGGTGGGTCCCTCATTGTTTTGAGGCCCGCCCAGTTGCCTTTCTGACTCACCTGGTATTGGTGCATCAGTTTTAGCGAATGCCAGCGCATTCTTTCTGGAATCTCAACCTCTCCAATTTCAGATACAAGAGAGTCAAGATTCCTTAACAAATCTGGGACAAGAATGAAGATTGTATTTGTATTCTTCACTGCCCAAGATAAGTTTAAAACAGAGAGAGAGATACCTGGAGAAAGGGATGCAAAGTCCCCTGGTGCCCTTCAGTTTCTGCACCAGACTTCTGAATAGTATATCAGCGAAGTCTACTCTCAATCCGTTCCATAAGCAGTATGCCATCTCTGCTTGTGAGGAGTTAATCTGGTCAAGACCACCAGAACTCCCACACATACTCTCCACCAGGTGATGAAAAGAAGTACCTTCAGGATGGTGAAGCCCTTCATAGTCATAGCCTTTTCTTCAATACCCCATTTTCCGTACACTCAGTGTGACCCATTTCAAAGGAGTGTTTCACGGAAATTAATATTCTGGTGAGGGATGACTACAAAAGATTCTCCAGGTCTTAAGTAGTTGAGGTTTAGGGCATCCCTCAAGGTCTCTGCAGTGATGGTACACAAGACTGTTCCATTTTTAGTGTGAAGGAGATGGATGAACAGTCGTTGTTTAATTTGGTTGTGTACCAAAACTCACACAAATAATCGTGATACATTTTGCGTGGGTTTGCAGAGAAGGTGGTACCAATAGGGGAATCCTTCAAAAACCTTTGGATTCGCCTAATAAGAGTATTGGCCCCTTGAGTACATAAAACTGGCCATCGGATTGTTTGGATTTAATTTGATTAGAGAGTGTTTGATGGAGCGTTTGAGTCAGTAAGCAGATTTACATCTCTGCTACGAGAAGATTTTGGTGCCATTTTTCTACAAGTTAAAATTGAAACTGAATAGAATTTGGAATTAGGGTTTGAGATTTAATGAAAAGAGAGAGAAATGAAGCTATTTTTGATGATGATTGGAAGTAAATGGAGAGAATGTGAAAGGAGAGTAAATGGGTTTCGAGTAAATAAGGGGTATTTATAGATGAATTACAATCCCAAAGAAATACCCTGAATATTTTATTTGTAAAATCAAATTTAAGATATTATAAAGGTTAATTTGAATTTTGAAACAAAATTTAATTCACCGTGTCAGCATTAAATGCTACGACGGCTTAACTTCTCCACGCGCCCACTAACTTTTCATTTTCCAATAAAAAGTGTTACCTTTTACCAAAATGACCTTGCCACGTCATGTGACGGTTGTGAGTGGGTTAAAACACTCGAGTACCATCACGTGGCACAAAAATGACCAAGTATTTCAACGTTATGAAAATCTGGTTGACTGCCAGTTTTAAAACAAGACCAAACGTGTACACTGGAGGATTAATCCAGTGCCAGTTTCAACTGGAGAGCTCTCCAGTTGCAATTTTCAAAATAAAATAAATTTTAGTCAGAAAATTATTTTGAGTCTTTCTCCCTAGAATGATGATCTATAAATTAGTGCCAAGATAGTATCACAAAGGCGTTCGATAGCCTGGCGAGCAAAGATATCTGGACCTCCTCAACTGGAGAACTTCATCAGTGTCACTGACGCGTTCATAACAAATCTCCAGTTTTAAGGATTTAACATTCCCAGTTCGCTGATGAGATGATTTTAGAAAACTTTTACACATTGCATCATCAGTTGAACCAAAAATAATGTCATCAACATAAATTTGTACCAATAAGATATTACCTCCTTCTTTCAAGATAAACAAGGTATTATCTATTGCACCTCTTTGAAAGCCATTTTTGAGAAGATGTTTAGTAAGAGTGTCATACCAGGCTCTTGGGGCTTGTCTAAGACCATACAAAGCTTTGTTCAGTCTATATACCCAGTGAGGATGCTTCTCATTGATGAAGCTTGGAGTCTGCTTAACATACACTTCTTCTTCCAATGTTCCATTAAGGAACGCACTTTTGACATCCATCTGGAAGACCTTGAACTGCAGATGGGCTGCATAAGCCAAGAATATTCTGATGGCTTCAAGTCTTGCAACTGGAGCAAAAGTCTCATCAAAGTCAACGCCCTCTGCTTGACAATAACCCTTGGCAACTAATCTAGCTTTGTTTCTTACAACATTGCCATCTTCATCCATCTTGTTTCGGTAGACCCATCTTGTACCAATGGGTTCTTTCTTTAACCCTGGTGGACAAGGAACAAGTTCCCATACATTGTTCCTTTCGAACTGGATAAGCTCTTCTTGCATTGCTTCTACCCAGCTTGGATCTGCCATAGCCTCGTCAATCTTCTTCGGTTCAATCAGTGATAAGAAGGTGACGTTTAAGCATTGCTCACTGGTGGCTCTTCTAGTCTGAACCCCACTACTTGGATCTCCAACAATCTGATCAATTGGATGTGCTCGAGTCCATTTAGTGTATTGACTAGGTTGGTGAACAACAATATCAGTGCAAGTCACCTGATGATCCTCTTCAGTTGTTGCTTCTGGAGGAGAATCGGCCCAAACTACTTCAACATCCTCATCAGAGTCGATGAGGTCACGATTGGCATCATGAAATTCTTCATTCAAAGGTATTTCTTAAAGTACTGGAGAAGTTGGAATTTGAACTGGTGCTGATATTGGAGTGGCACGTACATCTGATCCAATCACCAGTTTCTGTGGTAAGTTGAAACTGATGGAGGGATAAAATGAAGTGTCACTGGTGGTAGTCTTCTTAACAACTGGTTCCATGTCATTGTGACTGGAAACATTGTTTGGTGAAGCATCTGACTGATGAACTGGGTCAGATTCACCAAAACTGATTGGAACAACTGGAGAGATATCAAGGTTTGGTCTTTTATTATTGCATCATTGATTCATCAAATGTGACATGAATTGATTCATGGACCTTTTGGAGTCTATAATTATAAACTCTAAAGGCCTTTCTAATATCTGAATAACCCAGAAAACACCTTCATCAGCTTTTGCATCAAATTTTCCTAGCTGACTGGAATCGTTTAAAATATAAACTGGACAACCAAATACATGGAAATAACCAATATTTGGTTTACGATTCCTAAGGACTTCATAGGCAGTCTTCCTATGTCTTTTGACATAAACTGACCGATTTTGGGTATGGCAAGCTGTTGCCACTGCTTCAGCCCAAAAACTGGTTGGAAGACCAGATTCAGATAGCATACTTCTGGCAGCTTCAATCAGGTACGATTCTTTCTTTCAACAACACCATTCTGTTCTGGAGAGCGAGCTGAAGAGAAATTCTGAGAGATGCCAGTGTCATTGCAAAATGATTCAAGTACATTATTCTGAAATTCTGTACCATTATCACTTCTCAACTGACACACGTTGTGAGTATACTTGAGTTCAATTCTTTTGATGAGAGAGATGATTTCAGCAGCTGCATCACTTTTGGATCTGAGGAATATCACCCAACAAAATCTGGTGAATTCATCAACCACAACTAGAGTATAACGCTTTCCAGCTCTAGTTTGAACATTCACTGGACCAAAAGATCCATATGAAGCATGTGAAGAGGTTCAGTAATGCTAAAGTTTTGCCTTGTTTTGAAACTGGCCCTTTTCTGCTTGCCCATCTCACACCCTGGACATGGCTTTTCCTTTTTGAAGGAAACTGGAGGTATCCCATCAGCCAGTTGTTTGCGAGACAACTTGTTGATGTTCTTGAAATTAAGATGGGATAACCTTTTGTGCCATAGCCAGTTGGTGTCCTCATCTGCCTTGGTATAAAAGCACTGCTCTTTTGGAGCTGGTTCCATATCCATGATGTACACATTGCCTTTTCTTGGTGCAATCATCACCACTTGCCAATCCTTGTTAAATATGGTGCCTTGTGCAATATCGAACAAAACTCTGAAGCCATCATCACATAGTTGGCTTACACTGATCAGGTTATATTTTAAACCATTCACAAATGCAACTCTAGTGAATTTGACTTGTCCATTATTGAGCACACCATATCCTTCAGTCTTTCCACTTCCATCATTACCAAACGTCACTGCCGGTCCATCTTGGACAGTGAACTCTTCAAGCATGGGCTTACATCCAGTCATAGTCCGGCCAGCAGCGCTGTCCAGATACCAGATATTCTTCTTTCGATCGCCCTGCACACCCACAAAAATCATTAGTTATTTTTGTGAACCCATCTTTTCTTGATGGGTTCACTGGACTTCTCTATAGAAGTCTCAGTTGATTGTTGTGGGTTTGAACTGGAGGCTGAATCTGTAGCTTTTTCACTAGCTCCAGCCTCAGGAGTAAAAACGATTGGTTTGATGGGTACATTTCCCTTTTTCTTTCCATTTTTAGTTCCAGATGGAACTTTTTGTTTTTGTTTTTGTAGGGGGTGCATTTTGTTGAACAACTGGAGAGGATGAGGTTCCCCCCCCCTTTTCCCCAAAAGAAAAAAAAATTTTTTTTTTTGAATTTTCCCCCCTGGCAAAAAAAAAAAAGTAAACAAAACCCTTTTTTTGGGAAAAAAAACCCTGCCCCCCTTTTTTGGCAGTACAACTTTGAAACCCTTGACAACTGTTGGATTTGACTCTCCAGTTTTAAAAAAATATCTTTTTCAGTAGGCTGCTGAACCTTGGACTTAGGTTCAGCTGGAGTTTTAGTCTTTTGAGTCTTGGGCTCTTGACTTTTGAGGCAAAGGCTTATCACCATCAGCCTTTTTACCTAGGAGCTTTAGCCTGTCAGTTTTGACAATCTTAGGTTGATCATATGGAGTTTCAACCCTAAGAGCTGGAGGCAATGCATGAAGATCTGGTATGAGAGCTGCCATTTCCAGATCTCCAGATTTCCATGCATTTTTCTGGGCATCAATAGTTCTAGAAAATGCATCATAATTCTTTCCAGATGCCTTTACCCATGACTTGATAATCATTTGTTCTTTTTCAAGATCAGATTTTAATTTTTGATTTTCAAGTTCTAAAGCCTCATTTTTCAAAACTGACTCCTTGAGAGCCAACTGGACACTTTGTAAATTGTTCAGTTGTGGTTTAATATTGTTAAGTTCAGTTAAGATAGTTTCCAGATACCTTTCACTATCAGCTTTTACAGTTTCAACAAATATTAAATCACCATTAAATGATTCAGCAAGGTCCAGTTTCAGTTCTAGGTCCACCTGGTTATCATAATCACATACCTTTTTCAAAATGATGTCGACCCATCTTCCAGTTATGACATCATCTTTTGCCACATGTTGTTGTTGATCTTCGCCCATGAAACACATGTCCCTATCTTCTTTCATCATCAGATGAGTCATCAGAGAGTTCCCATTTCTCTTCAGTCTTTGCCATCATGCACTGGTTCTTTCTTTCTTTCAAGTGACAAGAGGGCAATCTGGGTCTTAAGCTTTTTGTATTTAGCTTTGTAGCTATCATCAGGCCTGTTAAAATTTGGGACAAGGGGACCAGTTTGATTGTTCAACTGACTAGATCTGCATTCCTTCATAAAATGACCTTTCTTGCCACACTTATAGCATGTAAGATTGGTTTGTCCAGAGAGTTGGAGCTGGAAGCATTGTTGGAACCATTAAATCTATTAGATTTATGCTTAAACCTGTTAAAGTTTTAGCAATCATGGCTACCAGATCATCATTTTCAGTTTCATCACAATCATCACTGATTTCAGTGGTCAGACCTGAGTTCAGAAAACTGTTCAACATCTCCTTCATAGAGTGTGACTGGACACTCTCAGCAGACATTAAACCAGCACAAGGTCGCTCAGTTATACTAGCAACCTTTGAACTCTGGGCATGGTTCATGGCATCCTGCTCAGCCACAAGTCTTGCAGCATTATTATCTTCAGTGAATCTGAAGGCTCCATAGAGCGATGCAAGAGTGTGGTTGTGCAGGGTTTTACCTTGTCTTAAGACAAGAACCATGTTCTTCCCATTTGGAAGGAAGAATATCACAAAACTTCTCAAGAAGAATATCCTTATCCTTCTCAACCCAAGCCTCTCAACTGATTAATGAGGCTAGTAAATCTGGTGTAAGTACCAGTTAGACTTTCATTGGGAAGAGCAAAGAAGGATTCATACTTCTTGTTTAGGGCAACCTTTCTGGTGACAATGGTGTCATCACCTCCTTCAAACTGAATGACTAATTCATCCCACATTGCCTTGGCACTGGGGAACAACACAAGTGTTGGAATTAAGTCTTCAGGGACAGCTCCAAGGATCATGTTTTTCAGTTTGGTGTCCAAGTCCACCAATCTGCGATCCTCATCAGACCAATGGTCTTCGAGCTTTTCTCTGAACCTCTTCTTCCAGTTGGATCAAAAAGAGGACTTACCCCAAGAGACATGGGTATATATGGTCCATCCTTAAGGATTTTCAACATATACCTTTCAATCCCACCAAAATGCAAAAGCATTCTGGCCTTCCATGTACCAAAAGTCTCACTGTTTCCATCAAATTTTTGAACAGGAGTATTGGAGTAATGTACATGGACATGGTTAGGGGCATTAGGAGGAGGAGGAGGGTTGTTATTAACATTTTGAACAGGTGGTGCATTATTAGCATTAGTTTCATCATGACCATAACCATTCTCACCTTCAGTAGTAGACATCTAAGCAGATCTAGGCAAGTATATTAGCCTTCTTCTCTGATACCACTTGTAAGTCCCAACTCAATAGATGGTACTAACTGAAGACACCTCGATGTCGATGGTGAGATACTTTGCAATACACACACTGTATCTGGACGTGACCAGTTGCAGTGTGTAGTATACCAGGTTAACTGGAAGTTACTTATTAAGGTGACAATAAATAAGTAAAGACAATGCAATAAAGTAAAGTACTTGTAAAGTAAATTGGTGAGACAATATGTAATTTTAGTGTAATTTATTTATTGATATTAAACAAATTACAAGGTTGTTACGGAACCAAGATAATACACAAGTGTAAATATCCTAACAACCTATGAAATACAATTGATCTAATACTTGGAAATTCTCTAAACAATCGAAACACTTAAAGTTGTGAAATGTTCCTTTTAGCGATTGAGAGAATATTGCACAAGTTCACCAAGAAATGCAAATGTCTGAATATGCAAAAGTTGTTTCTTGGTTGTGCAAAGACCTCTATTTATAGGCAAAGTTGACATTGGGATGTCAACTTTGGCCGTACAAATATGGTTGAGAGCATTTAAGGAATAACATTTAATTCCTTAAAATGCTAGATAAAGTTATGACATAAAGTCACTTTATCCAACCTGCTTTATGTACCTTTTGTACTTTATACATAGATAAATCATTTTATCCGTGTAATAGCACATAAAGCATAAAGGTCTTTTCCTCGTAATCAGTGTAAAGCTTTGTAAGTACTTTACACTGATGTCTCCAGTTTGTATCTGAGTAGAATGTCAACTGGGCTTCGCTGCCATTGTCATTCTCTATCTTCCATTTGTTGTCTTTGACTTCAATTGGAAGGTCTTCATATCTGGTCAGATCTCAACTGGAGGAAGTCTTCAGTTGCATTAACTGTACGTTGCAACTGGACTTCAATATATTTCTGGACATTTTCTTCAGGTCTCCAGATGCAACTGGAGACTGGCCAGTTTCAGCGAAACTGGTCCTAACATCCTGTTTCTCAGTATGATCTCTATCATCATCTCTATTCCCTTTATCAATTCTCCTATCCCACCTAGGTCGATGAATTTATCTATCAATTCCATTACCTTATCCTTACACATGAGGTTCCAACATTTTTTCCTGAATTTTCTCAGGAGTTGTTCCCGGGCATACTCAAGTTGTGGAAAGCGTCAATCAATACCAGTGGCGGAGCCAGGAAATTTGTTCGAGATGGGCCAAATTAACAATAATAAGTCAAAACCCATATAAAAGTCATATATCAAATTTAATATACATATGCTGCATGTTAAAAAATCGAAGTCCAGGGCGGGCCACGACCCATCCAAGTCATAAGGTGGTCGCAAAAGCGTCAATCCAAAAGCAAAAGAGACAATGCAAGCATACAAAAGAAAGAAATGATGGCACGACCTGAGTGCGGACTTGAATCTCTGCAAGACTGGCACAACACCATTGTCAATGATTTGAGTTGACGACGTGTTGGACAAACCAAGCTCACCTGCGACAAGGAAAACATATGACTGCAATTGTTGCAAAAGATAAAATCGGATACAGATAGCAGAAACATACCTTGGCAGTCATTGAAGTGAGTATGCAGGCATAGGCGCCCGGGTTTGATGTCTTCCTCTTGATCATCTCCTCACCAAGTGAGCCCCACAATGTCACCGGGAGCTGTCGACCACTGTGCACACAATCAGATAAACGGTGGTCAGCATCACATATATTGACATACTTTAATATAGTTAATAATATACAAAATAAACCAAAAAAAGAGATCCAGTTCATTTTTCATTGGTTAGGTTGAATTCAACAGTCTGCGCGCCGTTCGACTTTGTTATAGGATCACTCACATGCATCACATAACCAATGACATCTGTATTACACAAAACAAATCAGGATGGCAATTCATATAACAGAAAGGGAAGGGGAACAACCAACTAAAAGAAACAACAACATAAACGATGCACGTATCCACAAAAAATGATCGGGACACACGTGCATTTGCAGTATTCATGTATCATATTCCGAATGGGTCAAAACAATACACTCCATAAACACTAATCTTACATATACGGGCAGTTATACCGGAATGATGCTCAACGAAACATAACCGGACACCATATTATGCATCGACACAACTTATACATACATTATAATTCGAACCGAATGACAATATGTACTAAAGAATCCTGTGCATACAACCCAAAATGCCCATTATGTTGGGGCACTATATCCTTCAGTCATACAAGTCCACATTCTAATATCCGTGAATTGCATAAAGGATTCGAATCGACCTTTCCAAGAAAAGTATTGGTCAATGATCATCAGTTTGGGTGGTGAATTACCCTTACCGGTCTCATGGTCCATTAGTATCAATTGGTTAAGATAATTTGCTGCCATTGTGTATGTGGTTCAACTTATAAACACACAAGTACACAAGAACACGCAAATCTGGGAACACTCAAATGAAACACGCAAGACGTAGGAACACGCAAACGAGAACACTCAAAACTGAAACCTCTCAAACTTGAGAACACTCAAACCAGATCACGCAAACCACTGAATGCACAAATCGTTTGAAAATCACTCAGATCTGAATTGTACTGAAACACGCAAAAAGTACTAAAACACGCAAAAGTACTGTACTTAAGAACACGCAAAAGTACAAGTACAAGAACACGCAAAACACGTTGTTCTTCAATCTTTCTCAGATCTTGAACCCGATATTGTTACTTGATCGTTGAAACCTTGAGAAAACAGTTTTAGGATTGAGATGTGTCTTATTTTGGTGTAAAGTTTGAACCTTTCTTTCAAACACACCCGAAAACAATCTCCCCCTAAGAACACGCAAAATAAAGGGATATCCAAACCGAAATTAATCTCGAACCAAGGTATTGAAACCTTTGGCTCTGATACCAGTTGTAAGTTCAGGTCGCCCTCGTTTGTCGGACCATCGAAACGAGATTGACTAAGGATATGTCGAGGTGCGGAATCCCTCAAGATAACCCACAGTTTTTAGATAACCTTTTTATATCTAATTATATATATATATATATATATATATATATATATATATATATATATATATATATTAATGCGTGAACATAAACACTCATATTTGGTTAATATAGTGAGGCGGCTTTCCGGACAAACAATACCCACTTGGTAACTTAAGTCCTAAACCAACCAACACGAGTGTGTGTTTTGCGGTTCGTGCGTGAGACGAGTAACACCCCAAGATCTACTAGATTTGTGTGTTCTTAGCTCTAGTAGTTTCTCTCTCAAGATTTGCTCATTTCTCTCTCTACACTCTTATTAGAACACGCAAACCACACACCCATATATATAGGCAAGGGCAGGAACACGCAAATCCTTATGGGTTTGCGTGTTTCCATGACAGCCCAAGCCCATTAGGGTTTGGCCATATGCGTGTTTCCCTGAACACACATATAGGTTTGAGTGTTCTTCTGAACAAGCAAACTTTTGCTTGTTCCCAAGAAACTCTCAAACCATTTGAGTGTTCTTCTGAACAAGCAAACTTTTGCTTGTTCCCAAGAACTCTCAAATGACACTTAGGAATATTTGAGTTAATGTTTCTACTGCTGTTAAACGCAGAAACAACATTAACTCAGCCAATGTTTCTACTGCTGTTAAACGCAGAACCAACATTAACTTAATTACCCTTTACATGTAATGTCTACATTCATGTCAAGTACCTGCAAAACACAAATAATAAACAAACATATAAACATATATAAAGGATCCCAACATGATCACAATATATGCCAAGGTAATTTCATTGACAAACGGTAATTTACAAGATAAATTACAAGACTTGAATATAAAATACATATCACATCTAGAATGCTTTTATCACCGAGAAACATGCACCAACAGTGATGAATAGAATGATGGAATGGGTGAAATTGGGTGGGGATAGGGCTGGGTAAGTCTTGTGGGTCATGGGTCATGGATCATGACCATGGGTGATCCATTTCACTTTTCTGTTGTCATAAAACAAGACGTAAAATAAAAACAGATTAGTATCGTACGCAAATAAACAAGGTTTATGAACTACTCGTATAATATGAAGAAAGGAAAGGTGTTGTTACATGGTCAAACTTTTGTTCTTTATCAATATTGGCAATGCCACCACAAAAGAGAGATGACCCAAGAACAAGGAGAAGGTTTGAGATGATGGAACCCAAAAGAGAGTATTTTAGCACATGAATTTTCCTTTGATGGAGAGCAAATATTGATATTATCAACTCTGTTGCATTCCCACATGTTGCATTCACTAGCCCTCCCACTAAGTACACAAATAACAAATTTCAATATCCATATCAGAAGATATATATAGTTTCATAAAACTTTTTAACAGAAAATCTTATATATGATACAATATATAGTAGTATTCTCTTAACATGGCAAAGAAACAATAAAATAACCTTCTCAACATGATTTTATAAAAGAAAATTTGAGGAACAGATTTAGTTGCCAATATCTTGATATCTTTTTTGTCTAGTGGTATAATGCTAAAACTATTTGTATGTAACTTCTGTTGTGTAACAACCTAAATCGAGTATACAAATTAATTGTTGTTTGTTGGTATTTACATAGATAAAAACAACAAAATAATATTTTGCAACAAAAATAATACTTGTTAGACCACAAGAAACAAATTTCCATGAACTAATATACCTGTTAAGGACCAATTTTGCTGAAAACTGGCCAGTCTCCAGTTGCATCTGGAGACTAGAAGATTTGTCCAGAAATATATTGAAGTCTAGTTGCAACGTACAGTTAACGCAACTGAAGACTTCCTCTAGTTGAGATCTGACCAGATGTGAAGATATTCCAATTGAAGTCAAAGACAACAAATGGAAGATAAAGAATGACAATGGCAGCGAAGCCCAGTTGACATTCTATTCAGATAGAAACTGGAGAACATCAGTGTAAAGTACTTACAAAGCTTTACACTGATTACGAGGAAAAGACCTTTATGCTTTATGTGCTATTACACGGATAAAAGGATTTATCTATGTATAAAGTACAAAAGTACATAAAGCAGGTTGAATAAAGTGACTTTATGTCATACTTTATTAAGCATTTCAAAAGAAGTCGTATTGCTTCCTTAAATGCTCTCAACCATATTTGTACGACAAAGTTGGAATCCCAATACCAACTTTGTCTATAAATAGAGGTATTTGCACAACCAAGAAACAACTTTGCATATTCAGACATTTGCATATTCTTGGTGAACTTGTGCAATATTCTCTCAATCGCAAAAAGGAACATTTCACAACTTTAAGTGTTTCGATTGTTTAGAGAATTTCCAAGTATTAGATCGATTGTATTTCATAGGTTGTTAGGATATTTACATTCTTGTATTATCTTGGTTCCGCAACAACCTTGTAATTTATTTAAAGTTAATAAATAAATTACACTTGAAAAATACATATCATCTCACCAATTTACTTTACAAGTATTTACTTATTGCATTGTCTTTACTTATTGTCACTTATTGCACTGGTCCTGTATATTGAAAAGTAATCTCACCATCGACATTGAGGTGTCTTCAGTTAGTACCATCTATTGAGTTGGGACTTACAAGTGGTATTAGAGCAGAAGGCTAATATACTTGCCTAGATCTGCTTAGATGTCTACTACTGAAGGTGAGAATGGTTCTGGTCCTAATATTGAAAATATTAATATTAATGCTCCACCTGGTACACCACCTAATCAAAATGTTAATAACAACCCTCCTCCTCCTCCTCCTCCTAATGCCCCTAACCATGTCCATGTACATTATTCAAATACTCCTGTTCTCAAATTCGATGGAAACAGTGAGACTTTTGGAACATGGAAGGCCAGAATGCTCTTGCATTTTGGTGGGATAGAGAGGTATATGCTGAAAATCCTTAAGGATGGACCTTATATACCCATGTCTCTTGGGGTAAGTCCTCTTCTTGATCCAACTGGAAGAAGAGGCACCAGAGAAAAGCCCGAAGACCATTGGTCTGATGAGGATCGCAGACTGGTGGACTTGGATACCAAACTGAAAAACATGATCCTTGGGGCTGTTCCTGAAGACTTAATTCCAACACTTGTGTTGTTCCCAGTGCCAAGGCAATGTGGGATGAATTAGTCATTCAGTTTGAAGGAGGTGATGACACCATTGTCACCAGAAAGGTTGCCCTGAACAAGAAGTATGAATCCTTCTTTGCTCTACCCAATGAAAGTTAACTGGTACTATACCAGATTTACTAGCCTCATTAATCAGTTGAGAGGCTTGGGGGTTGAGAAGGATAAGGATATTCTTCTTGAGAAGTTTTGTGATATTCTTCCTTCCAAATGGGAGAACATGGTTCTTGTCCTAAGACAAGGTAAGACCCTGCACAGTCACACTCTTGCATCGCTCTATGGAGCCTTCAGATTCACTGAAGATAATAATGCTGCAAGACTTGTGGCTGAGCAGGATGCCATGAACCATGCTCAGAGTCCCAAGGTTGCTAGTGTAACTGAGCGACCTTGTGCTGCTTTAATGTCTGCTGAGAGTGTCCAGGTACACTCGATGAAGGAGATGTTGAACAGTTTTGAACTCTGGCCTGACTACTGAAATCAGTGATGATTGTGAGGAAACTGACAATGATGATCTGGTAGCCATGATTGCTAAAACCTTCAACAGGTTTAAGCATAAATCTAATAGATTTAATGGTTCCAACAATGCTTCTAGCTCCAACTCTCTGGACAAGGCCAATCTTACATGCTATAAGTGTGGTAAGAAAGGTCATTTTATGAAGGAATGCAGATCTAGCACAAACCAAGAAACAACTTTGCATATTCGACATTTGCATATTCTTGGTGAACTTGTGCAATATTCTCTCAATCGCAAAAAGGAACATTTCACAACTTTAAGTGTTTCGATTGTTTAGAAAATTTCCAAGTATTAGATCGATTGTATTTCATAGGTTGTTAGGATATTTACATTATTGTGTATTATCTTTGTTCCGCAACAACCTTGTAATTTGTTTAATTCAATAAATAAATTACACTTGAAAAATACATATTTTCACCAATTTACTTTACAAGTATTTACTTATTGCATTGTCTTTACTTATTGTCACCTTATTCAGTGTTTATATTGCAAAGTAATCTCACCATCGACATAGAGGTGTCTTCAGTTAGTACCATCTATTGAGTTGGGACTTACAAAATAACAAAGGCCTCGGGCCATGAATAAGACATTTTGATATTATACGATGCCAAAGAATGTGTGAGAAAAACCAATATTTTGTATATAATCTACTCTTACAAAATATTTTCATGTTTAAAGCTATCATGGCAGGGTCTGGTTGACAAAATGTGATCCTTCATGCTTAAATACTAACAACACATGGACCAGGTGACACATGTAAGGCTTTTTAGACCATTCAGAGTGGGTTGCGTCACCGCTAGTCTTACTCATTGACACATCAAATAATCTCCCTAACTACTAATCCTACAAAAGATCTTCAACCCACCACTAATCAACTACTAGTCTGAGACTCATTATTTATTTAAATGTAGACTTTAAATAACAAAACAAAGGCTCGTTATTGGCACCACGGACCCCTAACCACGAGTCCCCCGCATTGGTATTGGCTCGTGGTCCAGGAGAAAACGAGCCCTCCACCTCTCATTTGAGCCATTGCTTAATGGTCTTTGTTTCAATTGCTATTAAAATATAAGATATATATAACTCAAAAACCATGTCTCTCTTAGCTTTTGTTTTAGTTGCATATAGTGCACAATTTATATTTATCTATCAAAACTCGTTACACAAATCTCCTCGAACCCAAAAATGATTTTCAAAATATTTGAATATAATGATACTTAGTTAGGGATGAAAATGAAAATTAAATTAACATAAGTATTACTTTTACTCTTTAAACACTAGTGTTTGCCAAATATTTTCCTAAAATTCTTTTGACAAAAGTTGTTATAACTCCAATGGTCCAAGTCTCTAAATGACCTTTTCAAACAACAAAAAGCGCATTAACTAAAGATGCTCTTCTGAAAACTCCAATGTATATATAGTTGCAAACTATTATAAAGTACGAATGACATTTTAAAAAAAAATTTACTTAAAGGTTATTTACCTAGTTCTACACATAAATCGAATTTATGTTGTATGATTATAAAAGATAGTGTACAGATCATCATTTTGGCAATAAAAAGCTTTCTTGTTTTAACATATTAAACAAGTCATCATCCCATCACCATTGGTCTAGCTAGTGTCATAGTATTTGGACTATGGTTTGATCACCCATCAATAATAATATTGTATGACTTTAAAAAAAAATTTGACTTAATTTTGAATATATCTATTTATTTCTAAAGTAGATTCTGTTAGGTCCAGATTTACTGGACTCGCTCCAGACTCGACTACTGGAGCCTTACTAAAGATCTGTCCAGAAACTGACCTACTCCAGACTTGGAATCTGGAGTCCCTCCGAAGATTTGTCCAGAAATAATGGAAGACCAGTGAGCAAATACTTGTATAGGAAATCTGGAGTATTCTCCAGATTAGCTCACTGGACTTCACCCCAGTCAGATCAACTCTACTGAAGACATTCTCACTGAAGTCAAAGACTGAAGTCAGAATAAAGAAGACTTACAAATGGCGGAGTCCACTGGAAGTCTTACCAGATCTGTACACTGGAGGATTGTTAGTGTTCTAGACCCTACAAGTCTGAACACTGATATCGAGGATTGACTTTTGCCTTTACACACTTTCCAAAGAACAATCCACTTGTTCTTTAACAAAGTATACGTGTGTTAAGGTGGTTGATAAAAGGATACACTTGCACTTGATGTGACTTTATCCTTATTCCTTATCCAATGCATTTAATGTTCTTGTCGGATCATTAAATGCATGCAACCACATTTGTACGGCACAAAATTCACTGGTGAATTTTGTTGCCTATAAATACAAAGTCATTTCTTTGAGAAAATACTTTTAAGCATACCTTTTGAATTAAAGTGAATTTGTCTAAATACTCTCGATCTTAAACAGGGATACTTCACAACTTTAAGTATTTCGATCCAAAAGAGTTATTTGACAAATATAGATCATTTGTAACTCATAGGTTGTTAGGATACATACTTATTTGTATTATCTTGATTCCGCAACAACCTTGTATTTTATTTAACATCATAAATAAAATACCCATGAAAAATACATAATGTTCCACTTTATTTTTTATTGCTTTAAGTCTTGTATTACTTTATTTATATACTTGCATTTATATTTAAGTAATACTAGTCCATCTCTAGTGATTATTAGACTTGTTGTATTTACACTTTCCTGGTTAACCATCTCGTATTTAAGGGACTCACAATTCTTCTTCTACTTACAAAAAGCCAAATCCGAAATTGACCCGAATATGAAGATTTCTTGCACCAATTGACCCAAATTTAAGATATGATGTAAAGATGATGAAGAGAATATTTCCAACTAATCTTTGAACAATGAATTAAATGCAAGAATTCTTAGAGAGAGAGAGAAGAGTGTATGTGTGTGTGCATTTAGTTAGAGAGAGAGTGAGATGAGTGAATGAATGAATGGATAAAGAATGGGGGAAATTGGGAGGATAAGGTTGGGTTGAGTTCATGGGTCATGGGTCATGGATAGACCCATGGGTTGACCCATCACATAATGCTAGTCAATTAAACGACATAATATTGTACGCGAATAAACGAGATTTATGAAATATAAAATGAAGAAAGGAAAGGTGTAGTTACATGGTGAAACTTTTGTTCTTTATCAATATTGGCAATGCCACCACAAAAGAGAGATGACCCAAGAACAAGGAGAAGGTTTGAGATGATGGAACCCAAAAGAGAGTATTTTAGCACATGAATTTTCCTTTGATGGAGAGCAAATATTGATATTATCAACTCTGTTGCATTCCCACATGTTGCATTCACTAGCCCTCCCACTAAGTACACAAATAACAAATTTCAATATCCATATCAGAAGATATATATAGTTTCATAAAACTTTTTAACAGAAAATCTTATATATGATACAATATATAGTAGTATTCTCTTAACATGGCAAAGAAACAATAAAATAACCTTCTCAACATGATTTAGTTGCCAATATCTTGATATCTTTTTTGTCTAGTGGTATAATGCTAAAACTATTTGTATGTAACTTCTGTTGTGTAACAACCTAAATCGAGTATACAAATTAATTGTTGTTTGTTGGTATTTACATAGATAAAAACAACAAAATAATATTTTGCAACAAAAATAATACTTGTTAGACCACAAGAAACAAATTTCCATGAACTAATATACCTACAAATTACTGTAGGGACGAGCCATAAGTGACAAACGGGTTTTCATATTATACGAAGCCAAAGAATGTGTGAGAAAAACCAATATTTTGTATATAATCTACTCTTACAAAATATTTTCATGTTTAAAGCTATCATGGCAGGGTCTGGTTGACAAAATGTGATCCTTCATGCTTAAATACTAACAACACATGGACCAGGTGACACATGTAAGGCTTTTTAGACCATTCAGAGTGGGTTGCGTCACCGCTAGTCTTACTCATTGACACATCAAATAATCTCCCTAACTACTAATCCTACAAAAGATCTTCAACCCACCACTAATCAACTACTAGTCTGAGACTCATTATTTATTTAAATGTAGACTTTAAATAACAAAACAAAGGCTCGTTATTGGCACCACGGACCCCTAACCACGAGTCCCCCGCATTGGTATTGGCTCGTGGTCCAGGAGAAAACGAGCCCTCCACCTCTCATTTGAGCCATTGTTAATGGTCTTAGTTTCAACTCGCTATTAAAAATATAGGATATATATAGCTCAAAAACCATGTCTCTCTTAGCTTTTATTGTATTTCAAGTGCATGATATGTCCATTTATATGTATAATCCCATGTTGTTTCTAAGTCGTTCTAAGCTTGATTTTATGCAAATTACGTGTATATTCGATGCTTTGATGGTATTGTTAGTGATTGCAGGCTTAGAACAGGTAAAATGGTTAAAAATAGCTTGTGGATGGCTAAAAGAGGCATTAGGATGGTTCGTGTACTAGTACGAGAAGAAACGAGCTGGAAATCACAAGTTATGCTGAGAAAAGGGTTGAGTGCGCCGCACCTGGAGCTTGGTGCGTCGCATATAGTGATCAGGAAGTTGGCTTGCTTTTGCATTAGCAGAGTGCGCCGCACCTTGTTAATTGGTGCGCCGCATAAGTTGATCAGTAAAATGGGAATTCTGAGAAAAAAGAGAGGTGCGACGCACCAATCCATTGGTGCGCCGCATATCGGGTAGTTGAAGATTTTTGAAACAAGTAAGGTGCGCCGCACCTGGCAATTGGTGCGCCGCACCTGGAGGTCGGTTCAGCAAGGGTTTTTGTAACACTATAAATACATGCCCTAAATTGGCCCATAAGCTCTCTCTCTTCCTTCAGTCGATTTTAGGGTTTTCTTGAGGCATTTTTCAGCAGCTTTTACCTTCTCCAAGATCTAAGGGTTGCTAAAGAATTTCAAGGCATTCAATCATCGATTTCTTTAGCTTTTCATTGTC
>CM067168.1:137201370-137248779 GCA_034093135.1 Erigeron breviscapus | reverse complement strand
AAGGCTATACTCAACTTTATGGAGTTGACTATGAGGAAACCTTCTCTCCTGTAGTGGACATTAGAGCTATTAGGATCATCTTAGCCATAGCAGCGTACTATGACTATGAGATATGGCAAATGGATGTCAAAACCGCTTTCTTGAATGGTTATCTAGACGAGGAAGTTTATATGGTACAACCAGAAGGTTTTGTTGATCCAAAATATCCCAACAAAGTGTGCAAGCTTCAGAGGTCCATTTATGGACTAAAGCAAGCATCAAGAAGTTGGAATAAAAGGTTTGATGAGGAAATTAAAAGTTTGGTTTTGCTCAAAATCCTGATGAGCCATGTGTATATCGCAAAGCTAGTGGGAGTAATGTTACTTTCCTTGTCTTATATGTTGACGACATATTGATAATAGGAAATCACATTCCAATGTTGCAAGATGTAAAATCCTATCTTGGAAAGTGTTTTGCTATGAAAGACTTGAAAGAAGCAGCATTCATTCTTGGAATCAAGATCTATAGAGATAGAATTAAACGGTTGATTGGACTAAGTCAAAGTGCTTATATTGATAATATCTTGAAGCGATTCAAGATGGGGCATTCTAAGCGTGGTTTCGTACCGATGCAGGAAGGACTTGGCTTATCTAGCAAAAACGGTGCCTCTATACCTGAGAAGGTGGAGCGTATGCAAAGAGTTCCTTATGCTTCGGCTGTGGGATCTATTATGTATGCGGTAAGATGCACTAGACCTGACATTGCGTTTGCGCAAAATATCGTTAACCGATATCAACAGAATCCAAGTGAAGATCACTGGACTACCGTGAAGAACATTCTTAAGTACCTACGGGCTACTAAAGATTTATTTCTGGTGTGTGAAGGAAATCCTAATGATATTTAGTTATATATTCCAACATCTACATCTTAACCTCCGTATACATCGTCGAGATATTGCGAAACAAAACCTATGGAAAACGACATTTGGTGTTTACTTACTTTTTCTACATTTTAACATTAGCTATTACCCATCATAGTTATAAACAATAAATATTAACCATGATTATTAATACGACATTTGGATAACCTCCTCCCCCCCCCCCTTTTCCACGAATCATCTCTATTGTTCAGGTGCACCGAGACCACCAGCCCACACAAGTCCCTCTACTTCACACTTTTTTCCTAATCAAACATGTCCCGATTCCACTTCCAGGCCCATCTGTGTTGCCCAAATATCTATTACCAACCACTCAATTTTTTTCATCTCCAACTTAAATAATTAAGGACACCTATCTTTCAACAGCTCATTTAAGACCCACACATCCAACCAACCTGATGTTTCTACCCGCCCACCTTGCCTTTAGTAGTCTGGCCCAAGGGGGCCAAGAGGGGCCAATGTCTCTCGAAATTTAATTTTTGTCATTTATTTTTAAACTTTTCACAGATTTCTAAAATTTTCCTATGGTTTTTAACATTTTGTTCACTTTTAGATTTGTTTTTCATGGATATTTTTATTTTGTCCCATTTAGTGTTTTTGGTGGTACCGACTCTGGCCTGGCCCAACCCTTTACCCATAGCGTTGACCGGCTCAATGGACTTATCAATTGCAGCCCACACTTCAGAGAATAACTTGTTACTCGGAAGTGTCGAGTGTCGACCAGCCTTTCTAGACCCAACCGATGATTTATTAACTTTGTTGATTGATGTTGCACCAACTTTTTTGGTTGGACAACCAATATGCTTTATATCATTATTGACAACCTCAAAAGGCTCACTGCCACATGTTGCATATCAAGAATTCATAATAAACTTCCATTTGCAGCACAACAATCAGACCAAGAAGTCAAAAGCTTTGTATTTTAGTCAAAAGTAGCAATATTAATATGTACAAGTTTGTAGCTCTACATTGTGACAACGGTAGGTTCACCATTTTCCCCCCATAAATGGTATTAAATCGAATTCGTACATATAATTTTGAACAAAATATGCTGCCTACAGTGACTAGTATCACTTTAAGCTAACCACTTGAGCCACCGATAAAGTTTCCTTTTTTTTGAACGGCCAACAAACTTGAATTTCATATATCAACAGAACCAACAAAACATTGGCCACATAAAGCAGAGCAAGAATACAACAAAAAGTCTCAAAAAAGAAAATATAATAATTAACAGAACCAACAAGCAGTGAAATAAGTCAATAAGTCGAAAAGCCGAAAAATTTGACTGATGCTTGATCCAAAGAAAAGAAAAATATCAGATTTCCTCTCTTATTATCTTTCGTTTATTTGCAAGGCCGGATTTGGGCATGTGCAACCCGCGCAAACGAACATGGCCCAATGTTTTATAAAGGCCTAAAATTTTGCTGGTTCAACCATATATATGAATAAACATAAAAGAATAATACAAAATGTTATATTTAGCCTATTGGTAATGTTTTTTTCTTACAATTCTTAAGCACATACGTTCGAACCTATCATAACTAGTGTGATTTGTTTTAATTACATAGTCTTTTCCTTTTGTTTTTAATAAACTGTTGTTTATTATTATTATTATTTTTATTTATCATTATTATCTTTACTTTATTTTTAGTTTACCATTATTATGAAATGATTTTCTTATCACTCTAAATAAACAAAAAGAGTATGAACAATCATGGCTTACGTTTTAGAGATTGTTGAAATATGGGGTCTATTTTAGTATAGAACAGAGTCTTCGAAAACCATGAGACGGCCGTGTTTATTTGGATCAAGCACCGGTCAAAATTTTCGTCTGTCTTGGAGAGACTGGTGTGATTTCATTACTTCTTGTTTCTCTTGATTATTAGTATATTCTTTTTTTTGACTCTTTGGCTCTTTGCTGTATTATTGCTGACAGCTCTATGTGACCAATGTTTGATTGGTTTTGCTGATGATATCAGAATTCAAGTTTGTTGGCCATTCAAAAAAAGGAAGAAATTGTATCGTTAGCTCAAGGGGTTAGCTTAAAGTGATACCAGTCACCCGTAGGCCGTATATTTTGTTCAAAATTATATGTACAAAGAAACTTGAAAATATTATCTATTAACACATTATCTTCTATACTATTACATCATCCTCTATACAATTACATCACTTACGAATTTACTGACAACCACAATTAAAAATTATTGAACAGCACTAATATTTATTATTAAAAAAAAAAAACCGATGAATTGCACGAGTGACTGTTCTAGTAAACAGAAATTAACAAGATTCAAGTTTCACCAAGAATACTTGGATCTTGGTTGAAGTACATAACTTGCTGGAAAAAGTTTTTCTTTTAATGTTACAAATCATTCTTCCATGGCATCTCCTCCAACTTTCACTACATCAACAAGCTCTTTCAATGGTGTAATCTTTGTGAGCAGGACCTCTACAGAAGATCGGATGATTAGTAACAAGTTATGCAGAAACAAAAAAGCTATAATTTCTATATAGCTCCGTTATATTTGTGTAGGGTGATTAAATAAACTAAAGTTTTCTTTTTAAGTGCCAAGGACGTGTCGACAACTTGTTTTGGTGCAAAAAACTAGCACTGGCATAAGGAGAGGGACATGTAACAGGTCAAAATAGGCAAATTTGCAACTCGGTTTAAACTGGTCGGGTAAAGGCGGTAACTTAAAATTATTTAGAGTTACTAACCAGCATTCTTGGAAAATGTATAGCCTTATGAACTGATGTATGTACGGGGATATGGAGTAAGGTGATTCCGCAAGTATTCTTTCTTACCCTGCAAAAACAAATATTTCACAATTCAGGCAATGTAAATTAGGTACCAATATAAAATTCAACAAAAGATTGACTGCCATAAATCATGATCAAAATAGAAGAATTAAACAAACCTTTTCTATCATGCAGACATCTACATTGCTTCCACTTCATAAGTCATTAAATATGCCAGAGCATATAGCCTTGGTCACCAAGTTCACTCCTACATCCCTCTATAAAGAAATCAAACAGTCTCGCAACGTCAGTAGCCGAGGTGGCAAAATGGGTGGGTTGATTGGGTAGGGTTTCAGGTTGCAAGGACTAATTTTTCTAAGGGCCGGGTTCGATTAGAATTGACCCACAAACACCTCTTTATACTATCTTTAAATTAAATGGTTTATTATTATTAATGTGTTGAAAAGGAATACCAAAAGCTATGCTATTATTATAATAATAAAATTAAGCATTTTTGAGGTTATGTACATTAAAAATACACTTGGGGCCATTTCAATCTGTTTGATTTTTGATGCATTAAAAGTGTAAATTAAAGTCAAAATTGAAAACAAAAGTCAACTTTAAGAAATCGAGAGCTGTGATTGGTCGATAAGTTATTATAGCAACTGTCTTTTAATATATTAAAAGAAGATAATTGCTTAGTTTGTTAATATTAATTTTTTAAAAATAAATTCCTTTATAATTTAGGGTCCCGATATATTACCCATTTGAATGGAAGAGGGCTTTCCTTGAAAAGTTAGCTCGTTGCTAGTTTTCCATAGACACCAAAATGACACCATCATTAACAAATGCAACATCTTTTTGGCTACCGGCCCAAGCCCATCCTCTGAAGTAGTGAAGTTCGAGAAGGTCCTGAACTGTGAAAACATGCATAAATCAAAGAAATTTTTTCATCATACCCCAACCTTTTGCCACAAGTTCATTGCCACACACCCTACGCACTTTGAAACCAGACACCCATATCCAGTTTTCATTCCTTAACTGTGATAAATAAACACTGCGCTTAAACAGAGCTCGACCTGATGCAATGAACATTAGCATTAAGTGTGTTCGAATATCACATTACATTTATGTAACAAGAACCAAAAGGGAATTTACTCTATAATAAATGGATATTCTACATCTAGGAAAAAGATGTAAACTCATAAAACGAAACCATACATGTTCTAAAGCACAAGTTAGAAGAACTTATTAAAAAAGCAATGAACTGTTTACTGTATACTAATCAATCTTGCAAGGCCCTAATCAGAGACTCGTGCTCGCTTTAGACTTCTAGGGACCTTACTAAGCTCATAATGCCTATTGCGTAATTTTGTTTGGACTTTCAGGAAACAATTTCCATCACCCTCTTGCTCTTTCTGAATTTCCATTGCTGAATTATATGCGGAGAAATTGCATCCATTTACCTCAATCACCTCCAGCGTAAAAATCTGCCCAAGCTCCCGAGGAATTGTGTTAAGCTTTAAACAACGTTGAACCACCAAACGTTGTAATCTTGGGAAGTTATCCTTTGAACTAACCCATTGCATTATATTTAGATCATGCAACTTTAAGACCTTGAGTCGTCGAAACTCTGCATCCCCTGTCTCCCACGTTTCTCCAATGCATGCTTGAAACTTTAATTTTAGAATCTCCAGGTTGGGTAGAAAGGAGAAGGTCCACATCTCTTTCCAATCTATGCCAGTATTTGACAGCGTTAGTCTCTTAAGGTTTTCAGGAAACATAACAGGATTGCACGGTCTCGTCAATTCAGGGTGAGAAAATGTGTTGAATAACTTCAATTTTTGAAGGTGAACCAAAGAGCTCAAATTTGGAAATTCCATATCGCCTAACCTTGAAACCAAGGGTCCACAAAACCCAAGCTTCCTAAGATTGGGAGCCCTTGAGCATAAATTTCTCAGCGATAGGGGGAGATTGTTGAGTCAAGGATTCGCTGACCAGACTTGGTCGCTGACGTGAGTCGTCAGCAAGACATCAGCGAGTCAATGACTCTTGTCAGCGGGTGGTTTACTTTCCAAGTTGTGTGTCAAGGCGGGAAGTTTTCAAACCAACAAGAAGACAAGAAGTCACATGGTGGTTCTCCCAACTGAATGTTACCTTATATGGCAAAGGTACAGTTGGGACCAAAACAAGGGTTTTCTCTTTCATACCCGTTTTGGTAAAGAAGACAAAGGCTCCTGGATTCAAGTACAACGAGCCTATGAGAAGTCGACAACCACCATTCTATCACTATCATTGTAAGGCTGTGTTGCCCTAATTCCTCCCCTATATAAAGCAACACAGCCGCATCATTTATACTTTGTGTTTATCACCACAAAGTGTGTGTCACTTTATTTTCTCTCTTGTAATTGCTTAAGTTTATAGTGTGTCTAGACTTAGCAATTATTTAGTTCATTTGTATTCTTGTAAGACAAGTTGTAATATCGACCATGTATCATCGTTTAATCAATGAAACATATGATTAGACTTGCTTAGATATTTGCATTTGAACTTATTCTTGTTCATGTTCTTTACTTTCTGTTCTTAACTTTCTTGTCTAGATAAACAAACATAAGTGTGCAAATTGTGGACTGTCAAGTGGTATCAGAGCCAACGTTTCTAAATTATTGAAACAAAGATCCGTTTGCATACTTATTTTCTTATCTTTCTTAATCTTTTCTTAAAACAAGAACATGACTGCTGTTCCCACCCTCGTTAACACACGTGACTTCGGTTACGTATCTGTCCCTCCAAGATTCGAGCTCGATGACTTTGGGTCTTGGAAGGAAAGGATGTTACTCACATAGTGGGTGTGGAACCCTACCTTATGTCAATTCTGACCGTTGGTCCATATATTCCCACTCTGGTGCAAAGAACACCAGGAGCAACTGTTGATGCTTCCTGAGATTGTGATTGACATCGTCAAACCAGAGGTTCAATGGACTGACGATGAGAGGAGACTTGTTAATCTTGATGCAAGGCTTAAGAACATGATAATCAGCACTCTTCCTTCTGATATCATGAAAGTCGTCATCAGATATCCCTCTTCTAAAGAAGTGTGGGATAGGCTCTGTAGCATGTATGAAGGCTCTGCTGCTACCATAGCCACTAAAAGGATAGACCTTAAAAGAGCCTATGAAAAATTCTTTCTCTCCCCAACGAAGGTCTTAACGGCACTTATACCCGATTTAAAGGGTTGCTGAACGACATGACCACTGTTGGCATCACCCATGACGACTTTGAGGTATGCCACAAATTTCTGATAGTTTACCTATCAAGTGGCAAGGTCTAAGACAAATCCTCAGGACCACAGAGCGTCTTAATGGGCTTGATCTTGAGTCTCTCTTCGGCATTCTTCAATTTGAAGAGAGAGCTCTTGCTCAAACTTTAAGAGCCGCTGCTGACGCACAACATCGTGCTGGTCCCTCCTCTTCCTCTTCTTCAACCTCTACTGCTTATACTGCTACTGACCCCCTTGCCCTTGTCTCTGCTGAGCCCATTAATTTTAATAATGGTGCCAGCTCTTCTCATCTCCCACCTCCTATTCAGTCTCTTGTTAATGATCTCGACGCTGATGAGAAACAAGAGATGTTCAGCGACTTTATGGACTTTGCCTTAGTCGCTGGTAAGAGGTACTCTCGTAAATGGAACAACCGTAAGTCGGTTGCTCCATACAAGCCTCCTGTTGACAAAACTCAAGAGGAGTGCTGGAGATGTGGTAGAAAGGGACACTACCAAAAGGAGTGCAGAGTTGCTTTACCAACTCCCGCTGCTCCTAAAACTAACCCTTCCAAACCTGCTGATGAGTACAGGAACAAATACTATCAGCTAAAAGCCAAGGTTGCTGAAATGGAAGATGCAAAAACGCCAGCAAAAGGGCTGGTAGCTGAAGAGCACGACTGGGCTGAATCTGATGATTCAGACAGTGAGGAATACGTCGATGCCATGTGTCTTATGGCACTTGCTGATGGTGATGCTCTGACTAAAGACCAAGTCTCTTCCAGTCAGTGGGTTAACGTCACCATTAAAAAGGTATGTGTTCACTCTTCTGCCTCTGACGAAGATAAACCTAAAATCTTCGAATCTCTTCTCTGTGATATCCAGTTCGTTGAATCTATACGAGCTGATATCCAATCCAAACTCGACTCTGTCTGTTCAGAGTTGAGTGAAAAATCTGAAAAACTCAATGAGTTGAGAAATGTTCACGTTGAACTTCAATCTCATGAGTTGTTGGCACAAAAGGTTCAACTTGAGAATGAAAGACTCAAGCTTGAAGTTGCCAACCTTAAGAAGATTGTGACCTCCTGGTCAAAAGCTTCCAGGTTTCACCACCAGTGCTTAAACGAACAAGTCCCTGCCCAAGTTCAGGCAGTAATAGGCGGTGACTTTAATGTCGCTGCCTCTCTCTCTGACTTGTTCAATGATGAGGTGAAGCCTGAAATTTCTATTCCTCCGTCTGCTGTCATCTCTCCTGAAGAGATGAAGAAATGGTATTTTGTTAGGGGTCTTAACGATTACCATAATGAAATGGAAGCTGGTACTACCTCTTCTACTACCAGCGACCCATCTAATCCTGCTGAGGAAAATGGTGCTGGCTCCTCAGCAAGCACCAGCAACCCCTATCCTCATCTTCCCATTATTGGCATGATGCCCAACGAAGGAAGAGTTCAATACTCTTCTGGGGAATCTTTTGAAGGCGATATTGGTAGTGATGGTTTTAAACCCATCGCTCCTCAGCAGCTCACCATCAGACCTACTGAACCCTTCAGAAGAAGTAAGGTTGTTGTCCCCTATGACTATAGCACGCCTCAGCGAGCTAATCCTGTCAGTCAGCAACCTCAACCAGTTGCTCAACCCACTTCTTCTTCATCTTCTCAGCAAGCTCCTACCCTTGCTGACAGCAAAACTGTGCTGGATGATCGTGTCATGAAAAGACGCGTCAGGTTCGGTGACGCCAGATATCAGCAAGTAGGACCTTCAAAGGTCAGACCTGCTGATAGACAAGTCCACCACCAAGCACCCCAATCGATGCCTACTCCTATTTTGAGGCATAAAACTCCCCAAAAGGAGAGAATGTCTCACACACAAAATAGGCCTATTACTCCTCAAAGGGGACACTTGCCTCATCAGCAAGTAAGGCCTATCACTCCTCAAAGAGGACACTTGCCCCATCAGCAAGTTAGGCCTATCACTCCTCAAAGAGGACACTTGCCCCATCAGCAAGTTAGGCCTATCACTCCTCAAAGAGGACACTTGCCTCATCAGCAAGTTAGTGCCTCTACTCCTAATAGGCAGTACCTACCTCATAGGCAAATGAGGTCAGCTACTCCTAATCAGCAACCTAGATCGATCACTCCCAAAAGAGTGCATCCATCTCAGCAGGGTCCTTCTTCTTCTTCTCACCCTGCTGTTAATCAAGCGTGGAGTGTAGTCAAGGGATCAAAAATCCCCTCTACCTCTCAATCTGAGGATCCAAAAGGAAAGTCCATTTTGGGTCCTGCTCCTAAGATGCCTCAGCTTACACTTAAGCATAAGCAAAAGTCTAAGCAAAAGAAAAGGGCATCTTCCTCCTTGACCCTAAAATTAACGAGCTAGCTCAGCAAGTTAATGATCTTTCCTCTCAACTGAAGGAATTCTTCCTTCAAAATCAAAAAGGCAGCACCTCTGTTAAAAAATGCTACATATGTGGCAGCAGAGGTCATGTTGCTTCTGATTGTGACAACTCCAGGGATGCTCCTGAGGTTGACATTCAACCTAATCCTTCTTCTTCAGCGGCTGCTTCCTCCTCCACTATGGTCAGCGAAAGTTCTGCTTCTGCTGATCATATAAATAGTGTAGGAGAGTCAACCGTTCTCACTGAGGAGAACATCGCTGACTTCATTGCTGCTCAGCGAATCTCCTTTCCCCACTCTCAAGAGATCATTACTAATGGTCATGGTAGCATTTTGGTTGAGTATGGGAACAACAATCAAGTCAGCAACTTGACTGTTCTAGATACTGGAACCACTGTCACCTCTGCTGATCAATATCACACCTATGTGATTGATCGTGACATGCTTCCTGCTCATCAACTTGTTATAACTCTCCAAGTGGTGAGAATACTGACCCTAGTGTTCCTCTTCCTCTCTATACTGATGACACTGTCAGTAGAGAAGAATCCTCTGAGTCTCCCATCTTTAATCCTGCTGACATGTCCGTCAGTGAGTTCAACAGTGAACCCATCTAAATCCTTCTGTTAAATCCATGCAGGGCTCACTGGGAAAAGGTGTGTGGTACTTGGACAGTGGCTGTTCAAAACACATGACTGGCTCAAAGACCCTGCTAGATAACTACGTAGAGGCTGCTGGCCCTACTGTAGTGTTTGGTGATAACTCCACTGGGCAAACTGAAGGTTATGGTCTTCTCTCCAATGGACTCATTAAGTTCAACAAGGTCGCTTATGTCAATGGATTAAAACATAATCTCATCAGCATAAGTCAACTTTGTGATGCTGACTACAAAGTGATTCTTGATAAACATCAAGGCACTGTGGTAAATGTAAACAAGGAAGTAGTCTTGGTTGCTTCAAGAAAACGAGATGTATATCTGGTTGACTTCACTCCTATCAAGACTGATAGTGAGACTTGTTTCTTTGCTAAGTCGGCTGCTGAACTAAATTGGTTATGGCACAAGCGTATGTCGCATGTGAATTTCAAAACCATTAACTCTCTGGCCAAAAAGAACCTTGTTCGTGGCCTCCCTCATCTTTCATTTGAAAAGGATAGACTCTGTGGTGCTTGTGAAAAAGGTAAAAGCCACAGAGCAACCTTCAAAACCAAGCAGGCCAATTCTATCTCTGGCTGCTTTCATCTTCTTCACATGGACCTTTTTGGTCCAGTGAACGTCCAAAGTCTAAAGGGTAGCAGATACACTTTAGTAATCGTGGATGAATACTCACGATACACTTGGACTATCTTTCTTCATTCTAAGAGTGATGCTGCTGAAGAGATTATCAATTTCATCAAGAAAATGGAGAATCTCAACAGCATAAGGGTGAAAGAACTCAGAAGCGATCATGGTACTGAGTTCAGAAACCACACTCTTGAAGCCTTTTGTGCTGATCAAGGGATCTCACAAAATTTCTCTTCCACCAGAACTCCCGAGCAAAATGGTGTCGCTGAAAGGAGAAATAGAACTCTCATCGAAGCAGCACGCACCATGCTCAGTGAGTCTTCTTTGCCTAGTAAATTCTGGGCTGAAGCTGTCAACACTTCTTGTCATACTCAAAATAGATGTCTAATAGTTAAAAGACATGACAAGACAGCGTATGAGGTGTTGAAAGGGAAGAAACCTCAAATCAAATACTTCCATGTATTTGGATGTCCTGTCTTCATCCTAAACAACAAGGATCACCTAGGTAAATTTGATCCTAAAGCTGATGATGGATACTTTCTTGGGTATTCGTCCATCAGCAAGGCATTCAGAGTATTCAATACTCACCTTCAGAAGGTTGATGAATCCATTCATGTTACTTTTGATGAAAGTTCATCAGCACTAAAGGACATTCAATCCTCTTCTTCTGAGGTCATTTTTAATGAGCTAGCTGACCCTCTTACTGAGGAAGCTGACTTATTTGTTGATGCTTCTTGCTCGCTGCCTGATACTATTCAGCATATCACAAAGGATAGTTCAGCTGATACTGAACTAGAGCAAGTTGCTGCTCATATCTACTCGATTGAACCAGTTGAGCCTATCTTAAGATCAATCCATGCAGCATCAGCCAAACCTAGATCACTGGCTGATGACGTGCATGCTGATGACTCTACTGATGAGGAGTTTCATGATGCTTCAGCAAATGCTGAAGAAACGGAGTCTGCTGAAGACTCCACCATCAATGATAACTCAAATCAGTCGAATGGCTCTGCTGATCATTCTCTTGAACCCATTCTTACCATTGAACTCTCTTCTTATAATGCTCCTGCTGATCCCATCGCTCCAATTTCCGCTGCCACTCAACTTGGTGTCTCAAGTGCTCCTGCACTTAAATGGACATCTAGTCATCCAGCTCACCAAGTCATCGGTGATCCTCAGCAGGGATTATTACTCGATCAGCGACAAGAAATACATGTCTGTATGTAAACTTCTTGTCTATGATCACTCCCAAAAATATAGGAGAAGCAATGGTTGATCCCTCATGGGTTGCTGCCATGTAAGAGGAACTCACCCAATTCAAAAGACAGAATGTCTGGTTTTTGGTTCCTCTACCTCCTGGAAAAGAACCCATCGGAACTAAATGGGTTTATAGGAATAAAATGGACGAAGATGGTGTTGTTACTCGTAACAAGGCTAGGCTGGTTGCACAAGGATACCTTCAAGAAGAAGGTGTTGATTACGATGAAACCTTTGCACCAGTGGCCCGATTAGAAGCTATTCGCTTATTCTTGGCACATGCTGCTTACAGAAACTTCACAGTATATCAAATGGATGTAAAGAGTGCTTTCCTAAATGGAAAACTCGATGAGGAAGTTTATGTTGAGCAGCCACCTGGTTTTGAAGATCCAGCCAAGCTACACCATGTCTATCGCCTCTATAAGGCACTCTATGGTCTTAAACAAGCTCCCAGAGCTTGGTATGACACTCTCTCTGAATTTCTTCTCTCTAATAAGTTTCAGCGAGGATCCATTGACAGCACCCTCTTCATCTATAGAAAGGGTGCTGATGTCCTATATGTTCAGATATATGTAGATGACATCATTTTTGGGTCCTCCAGCAAGAAACTTTGTACCAAGTTTAGCTCACTGATGTCCTCTCATTTTGAGATGAGCATGATGGGTGAGCTGACCTTCTTTCTTGGTCTTCAAATTCGTCAACTACCAAATGGGATTTTCCTTAATCAGGAAAAGTACATTCGAGACATGCTGGCCAAATTTGACATGTCTAATGTCACTACTAAGGCCACCCCCATGTCTCCTCCCAATAATCTTCATGCTGATCCTGATGGCAAGCATGTGAACCCCACTCTCTATCGGGGAATGATTGGCTCGCTGATGTATCTCACAGCGAGTCGTCCTGATATCATGTTTGCTACTTTCCTATGTGCAAGATATCAAGCCTCTCCTAGGGAATCCCATCTTCTCGCTGTTAAGCGAATTTTCAAGTACCTAAAAGGTACTTCAACATTGGGTCTCTGGTATCCCAAAGACTCCAATTTTGACCTAGTTGCATATTCTGACTCTGACTATGCTGGTTGCATGTTAGATAGAAAAAGTACCAGTGGTGGATGTCAACTGTTGGGGGGGAAGCTGACTAGTTGGTCTAGTAAGAAACAGCATACAGTATCCATCTCCACTGCTGAAGCAGAATATGTATCAGCAGCGAGTTGTTGTGCACAAGTCCTTTGGATGAAAAACCAACTCGCTGACTATGACTTAGAATTCTCTAAGATTCCTATTATGTGTGACAATACAAGTGCTATTGCAATCACACATAATCCTGTTCAGCATTCTAAGACCAAACACATTGACATTAGGTACCACTTCATTCGTGACCATGTCATGAAAGGGGATGTTGAAATCTACTTCATTCCCACTGATGACCAACTTGCTGATATTTTCACTAAACCTTTAGATGAAACCAGATTTAAATATCTGGTCAGCAAGTTGGAATGCTGAATGGTGAATCAGCGACATGACTTGTCATGTCTGCTAATGCCTCAACTTACATCTCTCTTATAAGTTGAAAAGTGACCTTATTTCTCTCAGTAAGTTCAAGTGTCTTACTTGCTGACCAAAACAAAAGCAATAGAGAGCTAAAAGTCTCTATCTAGTCCAGCAGCAAACGGCTGCTGGTAAAGACTTCTCAAAACCGTTGATCCCTGTTGCTTTGGGAAAAAGCAAAACAAAAAGCAATAGAGAGCTAAAAGTCTCTATCTAGTCCAGCAGCAAACGGCTGCTGGTAAAGACTTATCAAAACCGTTGATCCCTGTTGCTTTGGGAAAAAGCAAAACAAAAAGCAATAGAGAGCTAAAAGTCTCTATCTAGTCCAGCAGCAAACGGCTGCTGGTAAAGACTTCTCAAAACCGTTGATCCCTGTTGCTTTGGGAAAAAGCAAATAAAAGTAATAGAGAGCTAAAAGTCTCTATCTAGTCCAGCAGCAAACGGCTGCTGGTAAAGACATATCAAATCCGTTTATGGCTGACAATTTGCCAAAAATTGTATAAAGTTGGTCAGCAGCAAATGTTTTTTTTTTTGTGGAGTCGCTGACTAATACATGTTTTCTAAATGGGGTAATCAAATTTTCTAACTTGGTCAGTGGAATATATTTCAATCTCAACTACTTTATCGTGTGAATATATCCACCAAGTATTTTTATCAATATTTTATTGAAATCTAAAAACGGTTACCTCGATTTTCTCCCTAATGGACAACTTGTACACTGTACCAGCCGTAAAACTCGAGTACTTTTGAAATAATGGTACAAGTTGTCACATCATTTTTTTTATACGTTACTCAAATACGTATATATATATATGTATATATTACGTATGAGAGAGAGTATTGGTGACGGTTCACTATCATAGTTATGGGGCCCATATCCATGCTATATATTCAAATCTTTTTCAATCACCATTCTTCATACTCTCAAAATTCATCTTCTCAATTCTTCTCTCCTATTCACAAAATCTTCAAAATGACTTCTTCCTCATCTCAACATCAAGAAACCTTGGAAATTGTTCCTCTCTATCTCACTTCCAAGGAGTTCGATCCTGAAGGCATTGTTCCATCAAAACATGTAGCCTTTCAAGCCCATAAGTTGGTTATTAAACCAAATAACTATCTTGGATCTCTTGAAATTCCTTCCCAAGTTAAAGGTTACTATCAGATGCTTGATTTTATAAGAGCATGTCCGGCTAGAAGGGCCATCTATAAAGATCCAAAAGAGATGTGTGTCCATCTGTTGAGGGAATTCTGGTGGACATGTGACTACAACCTCGCGAGCAGCACTATTTTCGGTACTGTCATGAAAGGAAAACACACCACTCCGCCCCCCCCCCCCCCCCCCCCCCCCCCCCCCCCCCCCCCCCCCCCCCCCCCCCCCCCCCACTCTCCATCTCTGTTGATTTATTAAGAGATGTTCTTCGTCTTCCTTCACAATCTGAAGAAAGACAATTTGCTGACCTGGTATCTACTAATGTATGGAAAGATTGGTTGCTTTCCATAGGCTATGGAACAAACATGGAACCAACTCAACCGGTTCACAGCAACCCTCAGAAAAAGTTCCTGCCTGGAGTATGGAGGTTACTTTTTTCTCATGTCATTCAATGCCTTGGTGGGAACAGTGGATCATTTGACCAGGCCACTGCTGCCCAGATGCAGATGATATATGCACTGGCAAATGGTCGTTTCATTGACTTTGCCAGTGTCATCTTTGAAGATCTAAAGGCAAAAGTTCTTGTCAAAAATAGATCGAGCTCAGTACCCTTTACTCGGTTTCTCTCGCTGATTTTTAAGCATGAACTGAAGGAAGAATATCTTCCAAATGGTGCTACTGTCCTTTTCGCACCACGGATTGCCAGCACAGTGTACAAGGTACCTGCTTGTGACACTGAGGTGTTCGATGCTAAATATGTTGTGCTTCCTCCGGCAATGAAACAGGTACTTTACTCCACCTATCCTGATGTTTACAAAAAACGATCCTCTGGAGCTGGCTCGCTGGAAATCCCCCCAGCAGCCTCCAAAGCTCCCAAAAAGACCATCAAAACACAAACTACATCAACTTTCACTTCACCTCCTGCTGATGTCCCAAAACAGAAGCAGCGAGTACCAAAGGGCTTAACCACAAAGGCTAAGACGTCCTCACTGCCCAAGGACATTAGAAACCCAGCCGGCCCATCAGCAGCCTCAAAAAAGGTTGCTGACGAGAAAAAGGGTAACCGCAAGCAGCCACCCCAATCTTCTGTAGGAGGGGTTGGTGAAGTACAAGGGTCACCCCAGCCCACTAGAGTTGAGTCTACCACTCAAATAATTCCTTCCTCCTCTCAACCCTCTGAGTCGTTGTCAGCAGCCAGATCACATGTGATGCTAGAGACAACACATTCTACGGCCGATGACGTTTCAGTGGTACAACACACTGAGACAGAGGCACCAAATTCCCCAACCCCTTTAAATTTTTCTCTGGATGAAAGGCAGGTGCTGGTTGGTGAAATTGAAAAGGTTGTTTTGAGTGAGCATGCTGAGGTGGATGCCAGCATTGATGAAAGAGAAACTGTTGAAAGAAATGTTGATTTGGATGCTGAAGGTACTAGTGATGGCGATGACGAAGTTGATGATGTAATAACTATTGATGAGGAAAGTGATTTTGAGTTGGGTGATATTGTGGCAGATGACTTTCAACTAGATTCCTACAGTCATGCTGATGAAATAGAAGCAAGTGACATGGAGGAAGATGAAAATGATGATGCTGCTGTTGCTGGTGAAAATGCAGCAGCCACTAATGAAAATATTGCTGTTGATGCTGCAGTGACTGGTGAAAGTATTGTAAGACCCAAAACTCCTCCAATGCGACCAGTGAACACTATGCTATCTGGTGGGGTTGGGGGGGCTGGGGGGGGGGGGGGGTGCTGTCTCTTGGCATGCCTTCTTCCTTCTTAAGTGTTCCTGGCTGCTCATCCTCAGTTCCCTCTGAAATTGAACCTCAAACAGCTAAAGATTTGGGCATTTCTTACTCCACATACACTGACAACAGACTTGAAAGGGTGGAGCATCAATTGAATGATCTCACCAAGTATGCAGAAATTGCTGTAGAAGTGAAGGAAAATGAGTCTGAAAGACTAATCTCTACTTTGACCAGCTGGTACAATAAGCAAATTGAAAACTGCTCAGAAGTAGAGATGCTTAAAGAAAAATTCATCTCCATGGCTGCTGATCAACACAAAATCAATGAATCCACCAAAGTTATCAAGCATGATCAGCAGATCCTTCGATCTAGTGGCTTGTCGCTGCTGAAATGTGCCAACTCCACCAGCTACTCAGCAAAGAAGGCAGCCTCTACTAGCAAGTCTGCTGCTGCTGGTGTCAAGAAGCTGAGTGGTCTCATTCCTCTTCTGACCACTCAAGTAGAAAATAACACTAAGGCAATTCATGCCTTAGAAAAACAAGTGGCTGATCTTCCTATTCCTCAAGTTTCTTTCACTGAGGAGGATCGCCAGCGGCAAGTTAAGCTGGAGAAGGAAGTTGATGAAATTAAGAAATTGTTGGCACAACTTGTGACCCAACAACCTAAACAGCCAGCGACTGTGGAAGTTGTTATTAACACTACAACTTCCAAGGGGGAGAAAGTTGATGCTGCTGTTTTAGATTTGGTAAATGAAGCAGTGCACAAGGCAGTTGCCCAAATCTATGAAGACTCTGCTGAAGAAGTATTAGAAATGGATGACACAACAAAGGCTGATGATGTTCCCCCTGCTGGTGTTGAGGGGGAGATTGAAAAAGATGGAAATGATGAAGCTCCCCCAGCTGGTATTGAGGGGGAGCAACAAATTGTTGTGTTTAATGCACCTCCTGCTGCTGTTGAGGGTCACATTGAAGCCTTTGGTGATTTGGAAGAACAGTTTGACCCTGAAACTGTCAAAGCTTCATGGGAAGCTGGGTTTGCTGAGGAAATGGCCAGGGATAGGTCAAGCGAAATGCTGCCAGTCTTTCATAGAAGATATATGGCAAGTGCTGAAATTACCCCACTTTCTGATGAACGTCGAAGACAGCTCACTAAGTCTGGATTCTTCAAGAGACCTCCTACTGATCTTCCAGAAATCGCTACTCCATCCTCTCTTCCTGCTGCTCAAACATCAGCAGGCCATCAACATCAAGCAATAGATATACTTGCCTTGACTGCTGATGGAAAAACTCAAGAAGAAGCCATCAAGGAGTTGGATAGGATTAAGGCAAATCAAGAGAATGAAAGAAAAAATCTTGAGTATATCAAGCAGCTACCTCTTCTTGAAAAAGATCAGCTGGATGGTGAGCAAAGGATGCTGCTGAAAGCTGGTGGTGCTGAAGCTCTATACAGGCAGAAGCATAAAGAAGTTGAGAAGCAACTCAGCGAGAAAAGAGCCAAGTTTGAGGAAGAAAAGGCTAAATGGCTGAAACTTATGAAGGACAGAAAGAGGCCCCAAAAGATTATTGCTGCTGAAGCCTTTCGTGCTGAAATGGGTCTTAAGACAAACTTGAAAATCTTAAGACAAGGTGCTGACAATCCCATCAAACTGGAAGGTGTCAAGCCAACCTCCTTGGGTGCCTCTGAGTGGGCTGAAGTTTACATGCTGGTGAAGGACAAAAAGGCTGCCAGCTATGAACAACTGCTAAAAATGCTCAAGGATTATTTCAAAAAAGCCAGGGAGTATGAAACCAAGTTTAAAGCAGACTTGCCCATGCTGAGGCAAGTGTTTGGTACTCCAGCAGCTGTCTCCTCGTCAGCAGGAAGAAAAGTTCAAAGGAAAAGAAAGATAGAGCATCGAACAGTGGGTGTTGAACTTCCTCCTATCACTGGTGATGCCTCGCTGAACACCAGACTTCCTCCCAGAAGCTTATTTGAGGAAGGGAGAGTGATAGAAAGTCCTGCTGGCATCTTCTTCACAAACTTCCAGAACAATCAACTGTTCTTTCGCTTGGATGAACTTGAAAAAGCTTCCACTGGGTTCATCTTAAGCATAAGAAGAAGGTGTGCTGAAACATCCAACAACAGATGGTTCATCAGCAAATTGGATGAAGAATTGATAAAGCCTCATAGAAGGGATGACCCAGCGATCAGAATGGCCAAGCAAGAGGAAGCTTGGGAATTTGAAGCTGCCAACTTATAGATGTCTTAAAATGTAAATGCTGAATATGTCAGCTTGTAATATTTAAAGATGATATATATAAGACATCTTTTCATCATTCCTTATTCTTATCAAGTCTAGTCTACTCAGCAAGTCTTCTCAGCGAATAGGGGGAGATTGTTGAGTCAAGGATTCGCTGACTAGACTTGGTCGCTGACGTGAGTCGTCAGCAAGTCATCAGCGAGTCAATGACTCTTGTCAGCGGATGGTTTACTTTCCAAGTTGTGTGTCAAGGCGGGAAGTTTTCAAACCACAAGAAGACAAGAAGTCACATGGTGGTTCTTCCAACTGAATGATTACCTTATATGGCAAAGGTACAGTTGGGACCAAAACAAGGGTTTTCTCTTTCATACCCGTTTTGGTAAAGAAGACAAAGGCTCCTGATCCAAGTACAACGAGCCTATGAGAAGTCGACAACCACCATTCTATCACTATCATTGTAAGGCTGTGTTGCCCTAATTCCTCCCCTATATAAAGCAACACAGCCACATCATTTATACTTTGTGTTTGTCACCACAAAGTGTGTGTCACTTTATTTTCTCTCTTGTAATTGCTTAAGTTTATAGTGTGTCTAGACTTAGCAATTATTTAGTTCATTTGTATTCTTGTAAGACAAGTTGTAATATCGACCATGTATTCATCGTTTAATCAATGAAACATATGATTAGACTTGCTTAGATATCTTGCATTTGAACTTATTCTTGTTCATGTTCTTTACTTTCTGTTCTTAACTTTCTTGTCTAGATAAACAAACATAAGTGTGCAAATTGTGGACTGTCATTGAATAAGGTTGAAGACTAGCCAACCACCTTAAACAACCATTGTTCTCTATCACTTGCCCAGAACAAGTTTCCTCTATCTGGTTTTCCCCTGATTTGACATAGAGGTGCCTCAGATTTGCCATATTACATATGGCTTTTGGTAAAAGAACGTTCTTCTTCGACAATATTATCAGCATTTGTAGGTTGACAAGGTTTGATATCGATTCTTGGGGACTTCCGTTATGAGCTTGAATGGCCAAGTATCTCAGATTAACCAGTCGTGTTATATCCAAAGGAAATACGGAAACAGAGAGAAACTCCATATCTAGAACCCTGAGGAGTTTGTAAGTTTCAGCAAGAACTGATCCACCCTCTTGAAGAACTTTTCCTATCTCCAATGGAGAACAATGCATTGACGAGACCATGCCATACCTGCTAAAAATCGTCAGTAACTGTTTAATTAAAAGTTCATCCTTTAGAGAAGCAGAAAAACGTTGATACCTATAGATGTTGGACATAAATTTCTTTTCCTCGGCTTTTCTCATGGTAAAGTCACGCAACAAGTCATGGATGCGGCATGTTTTAACTTGCCCATCAGCCTTTATTTTTGGAGTCATTACCACACTTCTCTTGACTACATCCTTCAAGAAATCCTCTGCACCATCCTCCATCGTTCTATTTCCAGTGTCATTTATGAACCCTTGAGCAGCCCATAGCCAAATCAGCTTTGTCATGTGGATCTCATAGTCCCTAGGAAATGCTCCAAAATAGAGAAAACACGGTTTTAAGTGAGGAGGCAAATGGTTGTAGCTCAAAGCCGGCGAGTCCATGTATTGGCTTGGGTTACTCACCATAAACAAGCTTAGCTTTTTGGCAATTTGCCTCCACCACTCATTTGACCATTTATTTTTCAAAAGACCAGCAGCTATGACAATTGATTGCATGAAACCTTCACATTTTCTTGTAATAACCCTTCCAAAGTTTTCCAACAAAGGAGGGCATATTCTGATTCTGAACATCTTCTTTAGAAATATGTCCCAACTTTCAACTTCATTACGAAAACGCAAAACATGAGTAGGTCTTGCTGCCTGTACATGTGAAGCGATGTCTAAGTCACGACTGGTAAACAGGACTCTGCTTCCAGTTTTGTCATCTGGAAAATACATCATTCCAGACCTTAGAATCCCAGATATCATCCAAGACCACCAAATACTTACGACCCTTTAGTAGTCTATAAAGCTTTTCCCCCAACTGTACGTCGTTCATTCCATAGAACTCATCTGGCATGTCATGGATAAAAGAGCTTAATATGGCAAGTAACAATCTCTTCATATATGCTTGAGAAACACAGGTCCATGCTTGAATGTGAAAAACATACTCAATTAATGGATCTGTATATAGTTTTCGAGCCAAAGTTGACTTGCCAATCCCAGGCATTCCTGTGATTGAGATAACCTGCAACTGCTTTGTAGAGTCGGTAAGTTGATCAAGCAGTGTTTGCACTTCATCATCAAGGCCCACAACAATATCTTCTCCCACTACGTTTAAGCCATATCGGATGTTACAGAGTTCTTCACAAGTCTCTAGTATTTTTATCACATTGGACGTCACACCAAGCTAAGATTTCTGGATCTGGACGTAACCATATTCTAGCCTCCGTCCCATCGCTATTTCTTCATGACAAGGGAAAGTGCATGACACTGCTCCAGTTCTTCGAAAGAAAATATTCTTTAGACCAAACCTTACGTCGTTCCATATCTTTGAATAAAATCAGCACTTCCTCAGTTTCATACCCTATCATCATGTGCCTGAGGTGATTCATTAAACTATCAAACGTACTCAAGACATACTTTACTTTGGCATCTAGTGCTACTTCGTCACGAGCTCGAGAATAACAAAATTTCCTATAGTAGTTAAGAAACTGTTCTAAATGAACAACAAGAGCATCTGCCATGGTTCTAACTTCTAACCTGTTGGGAATAATACATCAACAGTAGCTAGAAACTTTGGTACCGAAAGTCCTTTTTAGGCAACCCTGCCATAAACAGAGACCATGAATTTTAATAATATCGATCTGACTAGCTAGTTGTCATTGGCTACCAATATGTAATCCGTGTATTCCAATAATGTACAACATCTCTAACAACTTTTAATACCATACTGCAATAGAACAGAATAAAAGATGCACATATGCCAATTTGTTATGTAACATTATGCGCCCAAAATAAATTTCAAGCCATCCGCTTTACAACTCGCCTCACCTATAAGTTAGAAACTCTTATAATACACACTAAAAATAACTCAAGAAAATTTGCATACTAAAATAGGATATGCACAATACAACGTTGTTGCTTATATTGATAGAGTTACATATGCCTAATAATTAAAAATCAATATATAGACCTAATAATTCAGTAGACTCACACTATAGGTCCAAAAGCTGGAAGCACAGTCAGGAAGGTAAGTTATAACTCTTTTCTTCATTCCTATCTATAAAGTCAGGCTTGTCTATTGACGATGTACCCCTTCGAGTCACCATACGAAAGGATATGCAACACGAAGCACCCTCACGAAGGGCACAAGCCCGGAGGTGCTTAAGCCGATCGAATAGTTAAAAGATTAACACAAATCCTTTCCAAAGATAAATACATATCCTTGCCTAGTCCGGAATATTCTAAGGATTATCTCCTAAGGAAACTAAATCGGATAAAGATGGCAAGTAGAGTTTGATTCAAAGAAGGAAGGGGAAAACCCTAACCTTCTCCTCCAAGAAACCTCCTCCTATAAAAGGAGGAGGATTTCTCCACAATCACAACACCATACGATCATCGATCAAAACCCTAAAGTCGAACAAGCTTCGACATTCACATCAAACAACTCTAGTTGGCGTAAAGGAACACCGTTCCTACCTTCGGGGAATCGCCAACAAAACCTAAAACCCTTTAGGGTTCATCATACGTTCTACAAAGCCTCTCGACGCGGTTTGGTGCACAATCATTTGGCCATCCGTGGGACCGCAACCACAAAAGAAGCCCACCACTGAACCACGACATTGATTCACCAAAACCATGTCGAATATTAATCAAGATGATATGGGAAATCCCCGAACGAATACCGAAGTTCCTGAACCTAAGGTTCACCAAGAAATCACTTTCGGACTAACCCACCTGTTTCTCTGCAAGAAGCATTGTCCCCTACATTCATTACTCCTCTTAACAGACCCTCGCACACGTCTGGATCAGACCGCAGGCCGGTTTATGACCTAAAACAAGCCACCAGAGACAATCCTTCTCCCTCAGAGAGGGGCAAGAAACAGAAGAAGACCTCATCTGGACAACCATGGGCAATCGATGAAGAACAACTTTTAGAAGATCCGGAGCTGCTAGAAGAAGCCCTCAGATACCTCAACAAACGAAAGGCAATCCAGAGATCTGCCAGAGTATTGGATTTTGACGAAGGAGGCGAGGACGAAGCTTACGAAGCCCCGGAAACCTCGATTGTTTCTTCGAAGAAGCTCCTATCAGAAAACGCATGGTACGTCCCTCAAACTCCAGATTATGTCTCAGGAATACGAAGCAAGGCTTCGGCCAAGACTCATTCACAGCTTACGGACGGCGTACCACATCCTAGCAGTTATCACCCACACTGGGGGGCTCCAATGCCCTTCGAATATGGTCCTGCACCTCCTCTGTACTCTCAATGGTATCCTGGACCTCCGTATGGTACCCCCGAAAGATACCCTGCGCATGTGTCAGGTAATTTAGCACCATACATGCCCCCATTACCCTGGTTCCCTCACTATGAGAAGAATGCATGGACTACGGGTGTAGCATCAATTACCAGCCCCAAAATCAGCCCTTCGATGCAAGTGCAACCGTTCCCCCTGGAGAGCAAAGCGGACGCCTCACCTCTGGCCGAATGGATACAAAAGTACCCTATGCCCAATAACATGAAGTATCCGACCAACATGGAGCCTTACGAAGGGAAAGGCGATCCAGAGGATTTCCTGCAATCATTCATGGGAGTCGCTGCAATGTACCAATGGAATGACCCTTTGGCCTGTAAGGCCTTTGGATGGGTACTCAAGGGTGATGCTAGGGAATGGTTCAACAGTCTTCCGAAGGGCTCAATCTCCAATTTTTCAGATCTAAAGGAGAAGTTCAAGTTGTACTTCAGCCAGAGAGAAACCCAAGTAAGATCTTGCATCACTGTCCACAATATAAAGCAAAGGGAAGCTGAAGATGCCAGAAATTTCATAGTAAGGTACACCAAGGAGACACAAAGAATACCCGCGTTACCTGAAACACACAGAATTTCGGGTCTTGTACACGGGTTTCGAAGCCCTTCGATAATCAAGTACTTGGTCAAGGGACTCCCGAAAACATACGAGGAAGTGAGGGTCAAAGCGTACACTTGGTTGGACGCCCAAGACATGATAACAGGCGGAGCAGGAACCGGGACCTACCCATATGAAGACAACTCGAGAGATAAGAAGCAAAGCGTCCTCATCTCCGAGAAAGACATGCACAGGTACTTACCACCCGAAGGGAGAGGCAAGGTTAGGGATGGCTCGGACCCCCGTAAACTCTCCCCTAATCTCAGCCAGATCTCAGCTATGAGACAGACAACCAAGACACCCTTCGAAGGGTTGATAGACAAAGGAGCTACCACCGAGCCTGACCCTAAAAGCAATGCCGTTAAGTAGCGAACAAGTAACAAGGGAAAAGGAATCATGATAACCGAAGAACCAAAGAAAGTGCTGGACTCAACAATCTATATGATGCAGGAACGCTCACCCAAAGGGATAGTCATCAGAGAAGGAAAGGAGTCCGGAGGTAGGAAGAAAAGGTCATCCAAATCCCAAGAACCAAATTGATAATACTTTATAGCACAATGTAAAGGATTGCTTCGGAGTAACTTAAAAACTACTCGCATTGCGATGAATGTAATAAGTTACTCCCTTAGATGAATAAAAAGCTCTCCTTTTAGGAATTTATGTAATCACAATGTGGTTAATTTGATTTTTCTTTTTTAGGAAATTACATAATTTGTTACTCACACTTACGAAGGGTCGCTCCCTATCGTAATACATAACTTTACCGCATGCATATCCTTACAAAAGACATGTTATTTAAGGCTAAAATGTGTGTTCAAAGGGACGCCTACACAACATACAGCCAGACGTGAAAAGATAATTATCTATCACGAAACATGCACTAATAAAAAGACATGGAACAAGCGAAGGGAATTACCTTCGACACCATGCAAATTACAAATAAACGTAAGACACGGAATGATTGAGTGGCGGCGCCCTCAACACCGTGCATAAAAAAGACTTAAGCAAAAAAGCCTTACGAAGGCTCCCAACAAGCATCAGAGAAATTATCGAAAAAGATATATATAAAGGAGTTTCGTGAAAACTCACAAACAGGCATATGGCCAACATAAACCATTGCCAAACAAGTTATTATAAATAAAACATTGTTCAAAGGCACGCAGGCCAAATAATCCAAACATGTTTCACGATAAAACCATTCAAGGGGCAGATGTACCTTCGGGAGGAGGAGTGTCGATAGTTGCAGTAGCAGACGAAGCAACAACGGCAGGAGTAGGAATTATCTTGTCCGGCTGGATCTCAAGAAGCGACTCGAACGAAGCCATAGGATTTGCAACAAGCTTCTCAAGGAAGGGAAAATTAGCGCTCTGATAATTTTCTACCGCTACATTAATAGCATCGGTAGTATTTTCTTTATACTCCGGGCGCGTTGACAAATCAATTAAACCTTCCTCACTTAAGCTCCGAAGCACAGAGGCTCTTTCATCGTCCCTATTAGCAGAGATCACCTCCGCAAGCAACCTACCAAACTCCTCGCTGTCAATTAAGCTCCTGCAGGCATAAGGGATCACCTCCGTTACCAAGCCGGATCGCTGCGCAACATGCTTCCTGACAGAGGCTGAAAGGTTTTGTGAGACCTCCTTCTCCATATTGGCCTCAGCCATGGTTTTTGAGAGCTTCGACCTCAGTTCAGCAAGCTCATCCTCTTGAATCTTCACCCTAGCCTCTGCCTCCATAAGTCTGCTCTTCAGCAACTTCACTTCCTCCAAATCCTTAACGGTGTCATTCATCGATTCTTGAAGCAAAGTACATTCCGCCTTCTTCTCCTCCAACATCTTCTCAGTCTCAAGTTGCACACCCAGAAGGTGATTCAAACGAACAAATATTTCAGCATCCATCATGCTCCTCTCATCCAAATGTTCCTTATAAAACTGAGCAAAAGCTCTAGTCTCCATACTGCAGATATCAACTACAAAATCCAAGTAAAAATATTAAATAAGAGAGCGAACATGTGAAGAACAAAATAATATGAGGAAACAGTGAAAAGGAAAAAGAGGACAGAGCATCACTTGTGGGGCCGGTCTTCTTTTCATCAATTTTCTTCTTCTTCTTTTTCTGAACAGTGGCATCCGAAGTTGCCTCCTTACCCCTCTTACGAAGACGAGATGCCACACCCTGCACCGGAGCAGTACTTCGTTCTTCCTTGCACTCGCCAGTTATAACAACATCATCATCCGCGTTCTGGCCCAAAGGAACAACATTTTCTCCTTTGGGCAACATAGAAGTGCCTGACGAAGAACCAAGGTTAAAAGGGATACTTCCCCCAACCTTCGGTGTACGCTCAATATCAGAAGGAGCATGAGAAGAAGAGCCAGATGGAACATCACTAGATCGACCACCTTTCCTAACGAAGTTCTGAAAAGACATATCTGAACATACACAAAATAAGGAAGAGTCAAGCTACAAATGCAATGGTCAAAAACAAAAATATATATACAACTCACCATCAAATTCCTCTTCCCCAGCAGGCAATGCACTGATCACTTTGGCTTTGAACAGAATACTATCAGGATAAGATACAACTAAAATAGGGTGCCTAATGATCTCCTCAAATAATGGCCCAGAATCCTCAACATCAGGCACCGGATCTACACTCTTTTTTACCACACTCAAGTTTTCTTTATTAATCAAGACATCAAAATCTCGATGGAACAAATCAACACTTACAAAGATGAACTTATTCTTCCAATTTCTTATATCTACCCCTCCCGGCCCCTTGAGAAAACAAGAATTCTCCTTAGATCTAGTAGCAATGGTAACCCAATCACCCGCATCACAAACATATGTGAATCTCCTAAATAAGTCCAACGATGGTTCACCACCGTAGGCACGACACAAAACCTCAAAGGCCATAATCTTTGAATGACCTTGAGGATGCCAGCGGGATAAATGATTCCCATAGTGCTTCAGAACAGATAAAAAGAAAGGGGTAAAAGGATACCTAACGCTACCATGGGTGAAAGATCTCACATACATCCCAATGAAGCCATCAGGAGGGGAAAGTATATTTTGCCTACGATCGGGTAACCTACAAGATTCGACCCGACCCGGAAAAAACCTATTTACGAAATCATCAAATTGATCTCGTGTGACAACCGAAAAAGTAGTCTCTATGCCTACCTTAGCCATTGAATCAAGAAAAGTGCTGTGAGAAATATTACCTGAAGAATGATTAAACAACGACGGCAGTTGAAGGAGAGAAATCGGCAAACCTAAATGAAAGAAAAGGCGGATTAAAAGAGGAAGAAGGGGAGGAAATAAAGGAAAGGATAAACTTTTTTGAATTTTGAAATAATACCGCCCAAAAGCTTCCTTAGCAATTTATTTAGAATTTTTCATTTTTACCCCTTGAAGAAAAAGTCACCTACCTTTCACCCTCCTCAATTACGGAAAGCATACATTTGGTCCTTCAAAGAAACTTTCTTTGCACACAAGACGAAGCTACCTAACTCCCAAGTATTTCACTTTTTGTCCCTGCATAAAGAGTCATCGACATTCGCCCCCCGATAATTAAAGAAAGTGCAAATATGGTCCTCGAATAAATTCTCTCTAAACACAAGTTAAACAGAGTACGTAATTCGAAGATGGATCATCAAACAAACAAGAATGCACATCTTGTTTTTCGAAGATATTATTTGTTCCTACGAAGACAAAGATTAACAAGAGAGTTACGAGTATAGTCTAAAATCATATCCCTAGCAGTCTATAACATTAGACTGGGGGGCTTGACGATGTACCCCTTCGAGTCACCATACGAAGGATATGCAGCACGAAGCACCCTCACGAAGGGCACAAGCCCGGAGGTGCTTAAACCGATCGAATAGCTAAAGGATTAACACAAATCCTTTCCAAAGATAAATACATATCCTTGCCTAGTCCGGAATATTCTAAGGATATTCTCCTAAGGAAACTAAATCGGATAAACATGGCAAGTAGAGTTTGATTCAAAGAAGGAAAGGGAAAACCCTAACCTTCTCCTCCAAGAAACCTCCTCCTATAAAAGGAGGAGGATTTTCCCACAATAACATATATTACGATCACGATCGAAAATCTAATCATAGTCGAACAAGCTTCGACATACATCAAACAACTCTAGTTGGCGTAAAGGAACACCGTTCCTACCTTCGGGGAATCGCCAACAAAACCTAAAACCCTTTAGGGTTCATCATACGTTCTACAAAGCCTCTCGACGCGGTTTGGTGCACAATTGTCTATACAATACAACAAAGTGAGGTAAAATCATTAGTTAGGCTAGTGGGAAAAATGACTCTCTGTTTCCGTCTTTTGAAAGAAGTAAGGCTAGTCGATTTCCAAGATTTTAGTAGCTCTGGTAAGGTTCCCGGGGGTCTATAACTAGAATTAGACAAGTGTCAAATACACGGATGGTACGACATCTTTTTCAAACTTTTTAAAGATAAAAACGAATAGTAAATATAAGTAACCAAAAAAAACTTGTAACATAATAAAAACGGTATTCAAGAAAGCATATATGTAAATAATAGAATGTAATACCGAAAATTTAAACCAATTAAATAATTAAAATTATGCTATAAAGAAATCAATCAAAGAGCTTAATTGACCTAAAATTAGTTCTGCCTATGCCATAAGTGAAAACTAAAATTTGAATATATGGGCCAAAATTTTTATTAATATTATTATCACAAACATTATATTATAAAACATTATAAAAGTTAGTTATTCGTAATGAAATTCATATAGATTAGATGAGTTTTGTTACACGTTTAAAAATATAATTCTAAAAGATAGCAACATATCATTATTTTATATCTGCACTTATCTGATTCCCTTATTAGATTTTAGTCTCCTATATATATGTAGGTTAAAATAACTGCATTAAAATTTAAAATAGTTTTATAATTAATATTTTTTGATTTATATACTCATTGAAAATGTAAGTTAACATATAGTTTAATATTTTATGAAAGAAAAAAAAGTTATATATTGTTGAAAATTTTTTAATTAAATACTAGAACATTAACACTTTTTTCAACATATAGATGGCTTATATTGCACCACAATACGTGTCATAAGTGCATGAAGATAAAACAACAAACAAGAATGGATAAGTGGTTAACACATTTGCCTCTTGAGACAGAGGTCAAATGTTCTATCATCATGTCTTACAAGGCTAGCTTGGAGGTCCTTTTTTATCTTCGTAGATAGAGCCGGCCCTGCCAGAAGACTGTTCTACATCTAACTTCCTCAACGCCTGTCGTCGTATTGAGACTTAAAACACGTTGAACCCTTACTTTGTTTTAGTGTTCTTTTGTAAAAGTAGAAAATAAAGATTACTTTGTTTGATTGGGCAAAATCAACAAATATACAAGAAAAATAAAACATAAAATATAAATTCAACCACTTTCTTCCTAAAAAAAATTATAAATTAAATTGGGTATTGAAACATGAAGTTTCATCATATTACTATCGTCTTAACTCTTGATCTTTTACCATTGTTGTTGTAGATCTATTCTTCCCTATCCAACTCTAAGCAGATTTGAATTTGAAGAACAACAGGACTGAACGTCATTGTATTTATAACATTTGTTGTAAAGATCGGTGACTTTATTATACGAGAGAAAGTACCCGCGCGTTGCGGCGGTGAGATGGTGGGGGTGATAGGTCATAGAGTGTGATAGGTCATAGGAGGTGATAGGTCATAGAGTGTGATAGCCAAATGCCTTAGTCGTACGGGTTCCGCCCTCGGATTTAAAAATTCGTCGAAAGTATATCGAATGACATCTCTAATGAAAGAGCATGAAATTTTAAGAACACCTATATAATTTTTATAATTTATCGATGTACGGTTTTTGAGATAAAAGATTTTGAATGAATTAGAGGAATAAAATGATTTATGGAGGAGAGAAAAAAAAAATGAGTGGTTGAGATTTGAGGAGAGAGATGAAAATGAAAGTTGAAAGTTGTGGGGCATTGATGTATGGTACATCATGCATTATCATGTGTACATTGTTGAAATTGAAAGTTGAAACCTTATTTGCTTTATACTATTACGAGAGATAGTGTCCGCGCGTTGCGGCGGTGAGATAGTGGGGTGATAGGTCAAGTCATAGAGTATGATAGCCAAATGCCTTAGCCGTACGGGCTCCGCCCTCGGATTTAAAAATTCGTCGAAAGTATATCGAATGACATCTCTAATGAAAGAGCATGAAATTTTAAGAACACCCATACAATTTTTTTAATTTATCGATATACGGTTTTTGAGATAAAAGATTTTGAATGAATTAGAGGAATAAAATGATTTATGGAGCAGAGAGAAAAAATGAGTGGTTGAGATTTGAGGATATGAGTGGTTGAGATTTAAGGGTATTATAGGTATATTAGGTAGAGATGTTTAAATTAGTGAATAAAGAAGAGGGGTAATTTAGGTAGTTCAAATCATTTTTTGAGATTTTAAAAAAGGGCAAAATGCTTTATAAGATAGTATTAGATATAGAGAAATTTACTTACATATCCTTGGTTATTACCATATTATCAAGTTTCACCCTCTCATTTTTTTGTATCATTACATACCCTATGTTGACTTTTTGTATCATTACATACCCCTCACCATAACGAACGTTAATTGGGTTCCGTTAAACCCCTCATGTGCACTGCACATGAGGATATTTTTGTCCTTGTACCTCTAAAACATCATCTCTTCATCCTTTTTCCTTTACCTGCTTCTCTCTCTAGTATCTGTGTATCTCTCTTAAATATCTATATATATCTTTATCATCCCACCAAATCTATATCAATCACTCCTATTCATATATACGGATATCCCATCAAACCCAGATCTATCTCTCTCTACTCATATAGACATACTCTTATTCATATATATAGACATGCCCGTATATAGAAGTGATGCATATAGATTGAACAAAAAAAAGCTTTAAAATGTACTGTCGATTTCACAAAGCCCATTTTGATCGAAGCCTCACAAATAATCATCACACAACCATTTTCTTCTAAATGAGATCTGTATTACTCTTAAATCTAGACCTCTGTTTTCAATCTATACGTATACATACAAATCTGTATCCTTCTTATATCTATATCTCTGCTTTCAATCGAGGGGGAAGTTAAAGATTACTGGATAAGCAGAAGTGGTTGCTCCAAATAAGAACCCATAAGGAAAATCGGATTTTTTTACCTGGTTTTATTGTTTTAACTTGATTCACTGCTGTTGATGAAAGCTCTAAAAAGTAGATGGATTGTTGATGACTTTTTTAATTTGATTTGGCTACCCACATGTATATTTTGGATTGCGGTTAGCTTTACTATCTTATCATTTAGAGATAATTAAAATAGTAGATATCATAAGTACCAATATTTGGGATCTGGTTGATTTGGGTTTAATAACTACTGTTGCTGCTCTTTCATTTTTATATCATTAATATTAGTGAAAAAATTAAATTGGGACTAAATTGTTATAATGTATATGTTTCTATCGTGTTGACGTATTAGTGTGTATATATGAATGTTATTTTTGATTTATTATTATTATTTCAAGGGATTTAATTGGGGTTTTGGATTTTATTGTTATCGTTAATGTAACTTTTTAGATTTTCTTGTTATTGTTATTTTGCTGGTTGTAGAAGATGAGTTAGAAGATGAAAAAGAAAAAAAGGTGTTAAGAGGTAAAAGTACAAAGATACCCTCATGTGCGCTGCACATGAAGGATTTAACAGATTTCAACTAACGTCTGTTAGGGTGAGAGGCACGTAATGATACAAAAAGTCACCATAAGGGTATGTAATAATACAAAAAAATGATAGGGGCGAAACTTGATAATAAGACATACCACAAGGGTATGTAATGAAATTTTCTCAAAATTAAAATATGTATCCTATGACTCAAATGAATAAATATTCTACGTGAAATCTTTGTTAAATCAGATTTGAATTGTGACCGAACGTCATTGAGTTAGTTTTTTTTATATAGAGGGATACATTTTTTCCAATGGGTTTTCTTTCTTTTTCATGATTCTTATTTTATTGATAATGGAGTTTAATTAGGTGATATGAATGATTTATTCAACTTATTTTTGGAAATGATTAATCATCTTAACCAAATAGCCTAATAATCCTTCTAACCATGAGATGATGACATGTGGAAAAATCAGGGGGCAAGATTAGGAAAGAGAATTAGTGGATACCACATGTCACCTTCTTAATGTTTTAGAAGGATTTTTAGGCTAATCTTTAGGAGGATTTATCATTTTCCTTTTTTATTATTAATCATAAGGGTTAATTGGTGATATCGCAATCAAGTGGTGGTGAAGGGATAAGACTGCCATGAATGGGTTTTGAAGTATGGGGCTTTGGACGTAAGAGTACGGAAGGAATAACCGGCGTAAGATGGGGTGTGGGGAAAAGAAAAGAAAATTTCATATATACCCAACATTAGCACCCTAATTACATATTTACCCAACTAAAATTAATAATTTCATATATACCTAATTTTAATTTAGATTGTATCACATCTACTCATTTAGTATCTTACGTAATGATACTTCCTCAATCATCTTGCATGTTAGGTGATATCGAATAATATGACCTATGGATTTAAGTAGTTGTATTGAAACGAAAATCAGTATTTGGGTTTGCGTTGTTATGGTGAATTTTAATCCTTTTGTAGATGTCTGACTACTTGGTTGTAGTTCTTCAACGGTGAATAGATGAAATTGCGATGAGATTTTTATCATCATGTATAAGGTTACATCTTCAAAGGGACTTTTCTAGTGAATGAAATTTAAAACTCCTACAGTCCTATTCGATAATTGCTTATTAATATTGTTAATCTTAAAATTCAATGTTTGGTAATTTTCTGCTTGTTGCATAGGAATTCAGATTTGGATAATCTACACAGATGCTTAGTTTTGCAAATACATTACACAAGCTTTACGGATAATTTACACAGATGTGAGAGATGCCTATTTTGCAAAATAAGAACAAAGCTTTTACGTTGTTCACTGAACGTAGTATTAGTTATGCTATCATATATTGGATGACAATCCGTCTCATAAATCTGATATCGTTTCGGTTTAATGGAAAACCATTCCTATCAATTAAGAGAAGGAAAAGATGTTGAGAATGGATTAGATATGATAGAATCTAATTAAAATTGGGTATATATGAAATTATTAATTTAATTGGATAAATATGTAATTAGGTGTTATATGGGACATATATGAAACTTCTCCTTAAAAAAAAATCTTTATAAGGGTATAATGGTTCAAATTAAACATTAACGTTTTCTGTACATAAAAATCAAAATGCTCCTTGTGGAAATCAAACGGTCATTAGAAAATGATGGGAAACTTAACTCTCACTGTGGGGTCTTCTAAGTTCTACTTCTAAGTCAACTGGCACAGACGGGTTTGACGGGCCCCTAGAATGACTCAGTCAACCACTTATATACATCTACAATAATTATGGTATTAGTCCCTGTACATTACTTGATGCTGTTATTATCACCCTTAAAAATTTATATTATATTTATTTTTTATTTTTTTGCAAAGTGAGTTTCGATTTAAACGTGTTGGAGACAATTTTAACCAGATATTTCTGGACCTCCAACCCCCTCATGGAAAATACCTTTGAGATGAGAACCCCAAGGCTCGAACCCGAGACCTTGGGTAAACTCACCCCCGGGGCCCACATAGTGGATTTAGAAGATACTCTGGGGGGTTTGGAAGCAGTGGTTCCTATAAAATATATAAACTAGAGGGTGCACGACCGTGTTGCTTGAGGGTACATTTCTTAATATAAACATTTATAACATTTCTTTAACAAGAAATAAACCACACCAAAAAAAACCTAGGAAATTATGTAATTGTCACCACCAAATATTACAATTACTTTCTTCGTCCAATAATAAGCGTTTACCATATTTATTTTGGTTTATTTCAAAGCATCCATTATTTCTAAAAATCTGATTAATGGAGTAATGTTTGAAAACAAGTAAGGGTCTAGCATAGTGTGATAGTTACAAATTTATTAAACATTGCGTTTCTTCATTTGTGTTGGGAAGGGAAGAAGTATTACACTACTACAAAAAAAAAAAATGAACATTAATAAGCTCAATTAGGGACGAAAATTATAATGTAATGAACTTAAGAAAAGAAAGAGAAGAGGGAAGAGAAGTTTTCCTTCCTAATCACCTCAAAAATGAGAGGAAAACTTTTGAAACAAAAAACAACTACACTTCCCCCTTTAATCCTCTCCACTCCTTTCTTTTCCACACTTAAAAAAATCTTAAGAATGCATTAATTTATCCTCTCCTTTCCACAAACTTAAAATAATCTTAAGAATAATTGTAGGACCGTCTGGACCGAGTGAACATTGAAGGAAATGTTAAAATTAAAGTAAGATGCAAGTTAGAAAAGGAGAGACTATATGCTCGATCGTTGACTCAATAGAGACAAATTTTTAATCCAAGAAATTTTAAAGTTGACGTAGTCAGGAATCGGACTTTCAACCGGCCAGCCTACCAATTGCTTCCGTTAACTTCTATAACTTGTCATCTATCAGTACTACTCACAAAGTCTGTCTTTCTTTTAAGATTATACTTTCATAGTTATATATATTTTTGGGTTGAAAAAGTCCCCTGGCCAGAGAGACTCACTATGGCTGATGCTCTTACTCTTCTATTGAAGGAATTTGTTGACGCCTTTAAGAGATATTGTCTGTTACCAGACACAAAATACAGGGAATTAATGATTCATTCATCTACGGCTCTCCGTAATCACGTTATAAGCATGACGAATAAGGTTTATGATCACAAGGACGTGCACGATCTGTTAAACGAAGCAATGCAGTTGCTGGATAGGATCTTTTTCGAAGGTTTTATTCCATCTACAGCGTGGAGAAATATTTAGTGAGCTAGATAATTACTATGTAACATAAAAAATAGCTCACACATAGAAGGAGAAGAAGTTGTGGTGGGCTTTGATGAAGAAGTGGAAACACTACTTGATCAACTTACTTCAACTTCTATAATGCAGTTTCAGGTTATCAGTATTGCAGGAATGGCTGGGCTTGGTAAGACTACTCTGGCTAGAAAACTTTACAACCATCCATTAGTTGAGTATTTCTTTGAAATTCGAGCTTGGACCTGTGTTTCTCAAGTTTATCTCGTTAAAGATTTGTTACTTACTATACTAAGCTCTTCTATCCTTACTGACGAGATTTACCGAATGAGTGACGTACAGTTGGGGGAAAAGCTACTAAAGGGTCTAAATATTTTGTGGTCTTGGAGAGATCTGGGTCGTAAATGAACGACAATCAGAATGTTATTCCCAGATGACCAAATTTGAAGCCGAGTGTTATTTACTAGTCGTGACATAGTATCGTCACAGTACAAGCAGCAAGACCTACTCATGTTTTGCGTTTCGTAATGAAGTTGAAAGTCGGGACTTGTTTCTAAAAAAGACCTTTAGGACTGGAATATGTCCTTTTTCGCTGGAAGCTTTCGGAAGGGTGATTACAAGAAAATGTGAAGGTTTGCCTCTTGCAATTGTCATAGCCTCTGGTCTTTTGAAAGATAATATGTCAAATGAGTGGTGGGGGCAAATTGCTGAAAAGCTAAGCTTGTTTATGGTGAGTAACCCAAGCCAATACATGGACTCACTGGCTTTGAGCTACAACCATTTGCCGCCTCACTTAAAACCATGCTTTCTTTTTTTTGGATCATTTCCCGAAGACTATGAAATACCGGTGACAAAGCTGATTTGGCTATGGATTGCTCAAGGATTCATACATAAAAGTGGAAGCAAAATCTTGGAGGATATTGCAGAGGAATTGTTGATGGATTTAATCAATAGAGGTTTGCTGATGACTTCCAAAAAGAGGGCTAATGGCAGAATAAAAGCATGTGTATCCATGACTTGTTGCGAGATGTATGCTTGAGAAAAGCCGAGGAAGAGAAATTTTCTTTACTGAGTTACAACTATGCTCTACTACTATCCACTCTGGTTTGTGCTATCCACATGAGTTGGGTAATATGTTTCAAAAGGTAGACTAGATCATAATGAAATGTAAAACCCCTTAATGGTTCTTTAGAGAATTATTCTTTTTCTTATGTATTTGCACTATGTTAGCTTTAAATTATAGTTAGTGCAAGTTTGTAACAATGTAAATAGAATTGTCCTTGTGTCTAATCTTGTTTATGTGTAAGGTTGTTAGTGTAATTAGACAAGGACTAGTGTGTAATTAGGGAGGGGGTTTAATGCAAATGTCAAGCCTATATAAACCCCTCACCTCTCATTTGTAATTAACCTTTGAAATAGAATTTCCCTTTCTCCCATTCTCTCTCTAACTCTCTCTCTCACACACATAATCACTATTCACGATTTAGCCATAGTTTACAATTGGTATCAGAGCAAAATCACAACTTGTGTTAGATCCATTGCTTGATTTTGTTCAATTTAGCATAAACTGGGGGTGGATGCGGCATGTTTTAACTTGCCCATCAGCCTTTATTTTTGGAGTCATTACCACACTTCTCTTGACTACATCCTTCAAGAAATCCTCTGCACCATCCTCCATCGTTCTATTTCCAGTGTCATTTATGAACCCTTGAGCAGCCCATAGCCAAATCAGCTTTGTCATGTGGATCTCATAGTCCCTAGGAAATGATCCAAGACAAAAAACATGGTTTTAAGTGAGGCGGCAAATGGTTGTAGCTCAAAGCCAGTGAGTCCATGTATTGGCTTGGGTTACTCACCATAAACAAGCTTAGCTTTTCAGCAATTTGCCCCCACCACTCATTTGACATATTATCTTTCAAAAGACCAGAGGCTATGACAATTGCAAGAGGCAAACCTTCACATTTTCTTGTAATTTCCCTTCCGAAAGCTTCCAACGAAAAAGGACATATTCTAGTCCTAAAGGTCTTTTTCTGAAACAAATCCCAACTTTCAATTTCGGTACAAAGACGCAAAACATGCGCAGTCCTTGTACATTTGAACGATGTCTATATTACGACTGGTAAACAGGACTCTGCTTCCGGTTTTGTCATCTGGAAAATACATGTTGAGATCATTCCAGGCCTTAGAATCCCAAATATCATCCAAGACCACCAAATATTTACGACCCTTTAGTAGTCTATATAGCTTTTCACCCAACTGCGTTTACTACATTTTGAACTCATCTTGCATGTCATCGATAAAAGAGCTTAAAATGGTAAGTAACAAATCTTTTGACAATATACTTGAGGAAACACAAGCCACGTCGAAAATCAAAACCTATACTCTATTAATGTTCTTTATATAACATGCTCAAGCTGTTAGTATGTGATCACGTTAAATAAACGCATGTCCGGAAAGTATTTAAGCCTACGGGGTCACACGCGTTGACACTTAGATATCCGGTAATATGTATATATTGTATCTACATATTTATAATCACCAAGTTAAGAGAAATGATAATTGGACATTATTAACTAGATATGTTAATTAGAATTATTTATTAATTAATAAATATGAATTATTAATTATTAAATATTAATTAATAATTAATGTAATTATTAATTAAACCTTAGTCCAAGTCAAAAGATGTTAGCTTGAAGGTTAAGTTATTAGGGATATATTTATACCCTATATATATCCTAATAATTAACCCTAACAATATATATATATATCGAACTCACTCTTTCTTCGGTCGAATTAGAAACACAAAAGAAACCTCAAATTGTTCCATATGTGGAACATATAATAATAACAATAATAACTAGTTTTGTATTAGTTGTTTGTGGGGTTTTGTTCGACAATTTGAATTCGACAGAAACAAATTTATTGTTTCTTCTTTGTGTTCGACAAAACAAAGGTAAAAGCAAACTTTGAGTTTTAGGCTTTTGGTGATTCAAGATCTAGCAATCTCCGGGTTTTGTTTGACGTGTCGTGTGTGCGATCGTAGAGGGGTTTTACTTTAAACCCTAAATAATAATAATAATCTTATTAATAATATTATTGGAAGCTTTGTGCAAAGGTACACGTTTCGATTCTCTCTTTGTTAATTAATTGATTACATATTCGATTTTTCCGTTGCGCGTACTCGTGAATTGTTATATGTTTATGTGCTCATATTCTAACAGTGGTATCACGAGCCACATATGTGATCTATTAATTACAAAAGATCAAAACTTGAAGGGGGGTTAAGGGTTGGTTTGTTTTTTTTAATTAATTGTTAAATAATTAAAGGGGTTTTCTTATTTTTTTTTAATTAAAATCGAATTAATTAAATAAAAATTAGGGTTTTTTGTTTAATTAATTTAACCTAATTCAATGGAAGATTGAAACCCTCATGGCAAGTTTTGAGTTTGTGAATTGACATGATTTATTTGATATAAATTGCATGTTTGTGTATCTTGATTATTTAAGGTTGTTAAATAAAAGTAAAATCACAAGGAATTCATGCAAAATTACTTGTGATTATTACTTGGATATTTAGATATAAAAAGCTAAGCATAATGATCCAATAATTAGGGTTAATTATTAGATAATTGTGTGACTATGTGAATTTTTCGTGTGATTTTTCTGATTTGCGACAGTTCACTAAAAATTCATATCTTTTAATCTGTAATGAGTTAGAAGTTGTGCTTTGGACAGTAGGTGCTTGAACATAGGGCTACAACTTTGTAGTTCTGATCGAATCTTGATTCTGACCAGAAACAGGGCTAAACAGGTCGTGAAGCTACTGGAAATTTCCAGTCAGCATGTTTATGTGAATTACTTGTTAATTAAGTTGTTTAAAGGCTTACGCAATCAAGGCAACTTGATGTATGTGGTCCTCTTCTTCGGAGGGGGGAGCCGACTTTAGACATATGCATGAACCATAGTGACCATGTTTAGGTGGCCCACCTTAACTTGTTGCATGATTAAGTAGTTCGGAAATTAGTAAGTTTATTAATTTTTGCGTGTTTATAAAGAGGTATAAAGGTGATGCAAAAATTGTTCTTGGAAAAATTAACTTGACTAAGAACTATCGAAATAGAGATTTCTTTGATAATAAAATTGGAGTCTTACAACCTTGAGATACACCGGATCACCCATTTGAACAAACTCTAAGAGAGGTATAAGTCGGAGTGCGTTAGCCTCCTAAAAGGGCGGGGTTTTAATTGCGTTCATCGCAAACCTTTGCCCTTGCGCTTCTTTGTGCGTTCAAATGGAGCTACCGAGCTCTCTTGTGTTGCTAAGACTATAAAAATGATTTTATTAAATATTATGTTTATGAAGATTTGCATGAGTCTTCATACATAAACTTTTGATTCACATCAAATGCATTACCCATTTAAAGTTAAGTCATTGCCACCCACTTTGCTAAGAACACTTGCCAGTGCTTTTCGCTCCTACGTGAGACCGTAGGCGAATTGTATCTCTTCAAGGTAGATTACCACTCCACCGTGAGACCGGTGGTGGACTATTTACATGTTCTTAATTGGGCGACTTAAAGCGAGTTAAGAGGTGAGATCCTTGACCCGTGGCATAAGATGGGACAAAACATGTTTACAAAACACTTAATACCCCTTTAAAGTGTTGTTGTAAGTCCCATAACTCTAGGAATTGCATGAATGCAATTATTGATCGTCGATTACCTTTTGAGTACCGTCATTTCTAGCTGATCAACAGATGAAATGATTGTATGTCAATTGGATCCTAGCCTTAATGAAATTAATTGTTAAATGAATTTAACATGGGTAAATTACATTTCTTAAGGATTATTATTGAAAATACCGATAATTGAACTTTTGTCTGTTTTGTAGATGGCAACAACAAATCCTTCTCAAAACATACACCAATCGGCTTTTAGGTCGATGCTAGAAAGAGAAAAACTTTCTGGACCTAACTTCAATGATTGGTTTCGTCAGCTAAGAATAGTTCTAAGAGCTGAAAAGAAAACTGAAATCCTTGAAGAGCAGACAACCGTTGTTCCGGGAGCTAATGCTACAACTGAAGAGTTGGCTGCATACAATGCTGCGTATGATAGACACAATGAGGTTGCTTGTTTGATGTTGGGAAGCATGAATGCTGATCTTCAAAAGCAATTTGAAAATTATTTTCCTCGTGATATGATTAACGAGCTCAAGTCTTTGTACGAAAAGCAAGCCGGAGTGGAGTTGTTTGACCTAGTTGACACACTTCATGACTTGCGACACGAGCAAGGAACACCGGTTAGTCCTCATATACTCAAGATGAAGAGGTATTTTGAGCAATTGGAAAGGTTGAACTATGCTTATCTTCCGCCTATTACTATTGGCAAAATTCTAAAGTCTTTTTCAAAGGATTTTGAGGAGTTTGTGCGCAATTATAATATGCATAGCATGAGTAAAACCATAGCTGAACTTCATGCCATTGAGTGTGAGAAATAGCTTCCAAAGAAATCTGCTACACCCCAAGTTCTGATGATCAAGGGGGGAAAGGTTCAGAAAGCAAAATAACCGTAAGCTAAGGGTAAGAAGTTTGGTAAGGGAAAACAAGGCGTTTTAGTCTCAAAACCTTAAAAGACCCTTTTGGCAAAAGGAGCATACGGCTAAAGACCAGGCTTGTCATCACTATGCTAAAGTGAGACACTGGAAGAGGAATTGTCCTAAGTATCTAGCTGAGTTGAACGAGAAGAAAAAGCAAGCTGGTTTAACCAGTTCTTCAAGTATCTTCTAAAATTGAATTATAAGTATTGATGTGATTCAAATGATAATTCAATAGCAAAAGAGTCAAGTTTAACTTGGACTCTACCTACCTTTGGCATTGTCATCTTGTTTAATTTTGTCAAAGAAACGCATTTAAAGATTTCAAAGTGAAGAGATCTTACAATCAAATGATGAATCATTTGATGAATGCGTATCTTTAACATTATCATTAGCAAGAAACGCATTGAAAATCTTCAATGATGAATCATTTGATAAATGCGTGTTTTTGGAATTGTCGATTAGCAAGAAAAGCATTTAAAGACTTTAAAGTGAAGGGATCTAACAAATGATGAATCATTTGAAAAATGCATGTCTTGTGTTTTCGGCAAGATGACAAGAATACCTTTTCCGCATAAAACCGGAGAGGGCTAAGGAACTACTTGGACTAATACATACCGATGTATGTGGCCCATTTAGACATGTGTCAAGGAAAGGTGCTAGCTACTTCATCACTTTTATGAATGATTTCAGTCATTATGGTTATGTTTACTTGCTTAAACATAAACATGAAGTTTTAAACATTCAAAGAGTTTAAAAATGAAGTAGAAAATCAACTCGGTAGAACCATCAAGATTCTTCGTTCGGATCGAGGTGGTGAATACTTAAGCCAAGAGTTTAAAGATTATCTTAAAGCTTGTGGAATAGTTCAACAGCTTACTCCTCCATATACTCCACAGCATAATGGTGTTTCGGAGAGGAGAAATCGAACCTTGAAATGGTTCGATCAATGATGAATCATACAACTCTTCCATCGTCTAGTGTAACACCCCAACTAAGGCGGAACGTCGAGATGTACAGAAAGTCGAGTATTCAAAACAAAGGATAATAGATAACATTCACCATAGCTTTATTGGATAAAAATAATTTTACAATGCACAAGCATGTGAACCAATTCCCAAGTACAATACGTCTACTATACTTGGATATTGAGTCCACGAAACAAATAACAAATACATGAGATGGTATACTACAATGATCAGGGCGGATTCCATTGTCCGTCACAAGGTTTGATCTTTGACTCCCAAGTGCAATGCAAACAATCATGATGCATATAATTCCTCAAAGCTTACGCTAATCCTGAAAAGCATGAAGAAAAAGTGTCAACTACGAAAACGTAGTTGGTGAGTGCATAGGTTTACAAGTAAATCTTGTTACATATCCATTTCAAAATAGTTGAGAAATCCATGGTAAATTATAACGTTCTCATTTGTCACATTTATCGTGAGAGAAAAATATATCAATCGATTAATCATTTATCATACCAAAACCATTTGGTCATCAATACTTCAATATTGCCAATTTCAACAACTTTCGAAATTCCATATAAGGTCCAATACCCAAACCGTATGTTCAATCCATAATATCCAACCATAAATAATATCAATACCGCTTGGTCAATGGTAAGACTACCATGACATAATTCGATGAGATTGTTCTTGAGCCACTACTAAGACCGGTTATGTCCCAATAATCAGATATATTGTCCCAAATGATAAGATAATGATAAGCACATGCTGTCAATCACGTGCATAAAGATAACCAAGGGTCGTGCCATGGAGACGACCATAAATATATAGTAGTTAGAGCACCGCGAGGTCGGACTGGCAATGAAGGTGGCCACAAAGGCAGACCAAACATCCCACCGTTACCTATAATAGTGGATGAGGGGACAAATCCTAGTTGCGCAACCCTCTAACTACAGGCCTCAAATGAGTTAATAGTAGTGTACAGGGGACCACCGTTTGACAGGACTCAAGCTCATCATATAACATATAACACGTTGAACATACAATATAATTCCCATATCATTATCATTATTTCAAAGAATCATTTCATAAGGAAAGTCATTTTAATTAATCATGCTTTTCACCCCGCAAGTAAAACATATAAAAGAGTTTGAAAGGGGGCTATGACTCACCTTGATATGCCGCATATTATATTCACTTATCCAAAATGGGTACTTCCCATCTATCGCTTCCTTGATCATATATCCGTCATATTCCTCAATCACATTCAAGCCAAGACTATCCCTACGATAGGACTAATATACATAAGTTCCTATCTTAAGCCATCACTAAGAAATGCCACTTTCATTATGTTGTCATAAATTTTGGGATCCAAGTATATTGTTAATATTTGCATCTTTTTGGTTGTAGAGAGTGTTGGTGTAAAAAGGGTCACTTTCATTATACATGTAGTTATAAGTTGTTAGAATTTCGGTAACTTGCCTTTGATTATCATGGTTCCCATTGTGTGCTTTGCTTGATTATAATATTTGACATTAGTAACTTCATAATATTAATATTTTCTGATTTATAACTATTTATTTAATTTAATATTATTTAATTAATTATTTATTCATTTTCTTGATTTATTAACCAAATAATTCTTTAAAAATACTTTTAAGTACCTCACTTGCCTTTATAATTTGTGGCTAATTATATTTGGGTTATATTCTGATTATTATGCTTTTTAACTTAGAATATTGTGATATATATATTTATTTATGTAATTTTCTATTAATTTAAAAATAGTTATTAATTAGTGATTTTCACTTACTTAATTATTTCTAAATTATATGACATTTGTTCTTTGACTTAAAATGATTTTATTCCAGTAGGTTTTAGTCACTTTCATCATTGGTTGTGATTATTTAACCAATTTCATGATTTATATAATTTATTTATTTATTTATTTACCTTTTTAATTATCATTTAAATTTAATAATTAATAGAAACTCTTAGAAATCGCTACATAACTTTTTGGCTAAAAACTCAGGCCTTTTAGGCAACTTTTATCATGGGAAAAATCATATCAATTCAACCTCTCTTGTGTCTTGCTCATTTTGAGGATTATAAGCTTATAAACCGTTTACCGAAATAGTGATTTTAGCCTCATTTTCCAAGCAATTCAAATGCGTCAATATGGATTTCCATCCTTATTTCTTTATTTCCAGAATGTTCATTATATTTTGGTGTCTTAAGTCGGGATAGTGGTGGTGGTGTGATGTGTGCAAATTAAAGCTTTCGGTTAGTGCTTATATGAACCGAATTAGTGATTTGTAGGCTTGTCTTTGCCATTTAATAACCAAGTTAAGTTTTATAACTTTTATTTGACATATTCTCAGTAGGTTTATAATACTTTTTGTTACGAGATTGTTGGAGTTGGTTAGAATTGCAATCTAGTGACTTTTAGCTTATTTTGTTGTGAAGAACTTTTACTTGGAATTTTCTGTTTTAACACTTATTTTCATAAAATGTTGAGTAGTCATTCTTGGTTAAGTTGAATTATTTGGACATTGGTTATTTTTATACAGAGACATATATGTGTCCTATATTTATGTGAATTTTTGCTAAATTTTTAGACATTGTTTACTACCTCTAAAAATTACAAAACCAAAGTTGGTCAGAAAGCTTGCTGCTGTGCGACTCAATATATTTATAAAAGATTTCTATGATGAACATTTAAGAAAAATCTCCCAATTTTATTTAAGTTAGGGACACTTTGAACTCAGTTCACACCAAGTTTAAACTTCTGAAACCTATTAGTTAAGAAATTAAAAATCGTCAAAGTTGACTCAACATTAAGACAAAAATCCAGTTTTGACCACTTTTGGTAGAAAAATCATATCTTTGGTTTGGTTTAGTGTTTTTGAGTGATTCCAGTCGGAGGTTAAACTTAACTCTTTTATCTACAACTTTTATTTTGAAAGTTTTTCTTGAAACGGCCCTCACATGCCCAGTTTATCCGTCCAAAGACAGAAGAATAATTCTGTCAGAAGCATTTGGGTCCAAACAACTCACCAATGACCATTCTTGCTTTATTAACAATTGAGTTCATCATTTACAAGATTAATACTTTATTTTTATACCTCTTAACATCAAATTTCCAGATTATTATACCTCTTTTAACATATTTTTCACTTAATACAAGTCCATCCATCTCATAATCCAACAACAAGATTCAACTTTCTTAGATCTAACGTATTCATTCAAATCAACACTTTTCAATACCAATCTTTATAGATCTAACTTTCAACAACATAAAAACATCTTTTTAATGAAAAATCTCAGAAATATATTCTTCAAAATATACAAAAACATATAGATCTATGAAAAAGGAAAATCACTTTAAAAGCTACTAATCTATAACAACACTTTTGGGTCTTAAACTTGTTGAATCCTTGGATCTTTCTCATAGATTTCGACATGCATATGCATGAGGAGAAAGATCCTATCAACTTGCCTTCATCAAGTGTATATTACAAAGAAAACAAGAAGAAAACATAAACTTTTGATAAAACCTTTGAATATAAACAAGAACAAGATTGAATCTAGTAAAAAGATGAAGATTTATACCCTTGAAGAACTTGGTTTTGAAGATGATTTTGGGCAGATTTTTCGTGACATTCAAGACCCCAAATGACTCCATACTTGACCTTAGATGATGAATTAACAAGAAAAGTTATTATTACAATAGTTTAGATTAGATTTAAGCCCATTTTTCCTTGCAAAATCCGAAAATGGTGAAGAAAGTGTGAAGAAAAGTTGAGAGAAAGTTTTAAGAAGTGTGTGTGTTGTTTTTGGTGGAGAGTGTGTGTGAGGAGGGGGGGGGACGACCAAGGAGTAAGTAGGGTTTCTCACTTTTTTTTTTATTTTTTTTATTTTTATAAGTGTATAAGGGTGTATGAATGTATGTATGAGTTAGGTGTTTGTATATGTATTTTGTAAGGTTATTTGTATTAGTTTGTAGTGTAAGTACATTTTTTTTATTCTAGTATGTGTATATGTATATATGTCGTGTATATAGTATGTATGTATATATCTTTATGTTTTTAATTTGTTACATAAGCCTTTATTTATAAGCTTGTATTTATTTTAAGCATATATATATACTTATTATTATTTAAACACTTTTGTGCACATATTAATTTATGAAAATACTTTGAGATAGGAATCTTTATTCTCGTGCCATAGTTACTTAAATTGGCTTGGTGATTGATTTGTTGGACATTTTGTAAGATTTATTGGCTTTGTCACAAGTTGTGAGTCTTACATTATTAATTATAACTTGAGTTCTTGGAATGAAGTTTTTGGTTTATTGACATTTCATAAAGTTCAATTAGAACTAGTTTATAGATTGGGAGTGTCTTGAATGATTGTTGTTATTGTTTATGGCATTTCTAAGATAGCTAGTCATTTACGGTATTTCATTGAACTAGAGGGCAATTATCACTATGCCTTAAATGTTTAGAAGGTCAATTCTCTTAACAAACCTCTAGGGATAGATACCTAGATAAGTCTAAGTAAGTTGTCCTAGTCGGAACTTGAGGGTTGTTACATCATTACCCCCTTAACTGAAACTTCGTCCTCGAAGTTCGATCATTCATACGGTAGTAAAAATGGATAGACCAACAGTAGGAGTGTCTACACGGAGACATATAATGTGGGAAAGTCAAACAAGATTTTATCACGATTCTTGGTTTCTTGCGAGCTTTTAACTCTAGGGATAGGGGTATCCATTCCTCGGTTCCCTAAATTCCTCTTGATCAGAGACTTCGAAACAGAAAAAGGTTACGAATGTCGCTCACCTCTTGAGACGACTGGAGTTTAATCGCATGTAATCGTTACGGGCTGTCAATCTTGCCTAGATCAATACTAAGTAATGGGATGATAATAAGAATGGCAATACGGAGGTGTAAAATGAGCAAACGGCTCGTAACGTGAGTTACAATAAAATAGTGAGAGACGTTGGGATATCGATCGTTGGTGGCTATTCATTTCCATTGTTACTTTGCATACTTTCCTTTATCGTCTTCTACCCCAATTAAAGAATCGTTCCAATAGCTTCTCGCCCTTTCATCCTTCTTTGGTTTGACGTTGGACACGCTTGCCGCTTCTCGAAAATATTGGCTTCGTTTGTGACTAATCACTTGTTAAGGGATTACCTCTTTAACCAAAAGCGATACTAACTGGGGTGCCGAGTTGCACTAAAATTGCAAAGGTACATCTTCGTAGTATCTTATTTTAGGGTTTTCCAATGTCGTCTTTGTTGCTTTATGGTGTTCGAGGGAATCATGAATTTTATGATGATAGTTCCATCATACTCCTCATACTCACCTTTTGTCTTTTCAACTTCGTCCTTATTTTCCCAAAGTCACCTCTTTCATTATTCGCTAAGTCATATCGTTACCAATTTCTCTTGCTTTTGCCGATATTGGCTTTCAAATCGTTTTAAGGTACCTTTAATTACTTCCTTTTTTACGCTAGAAGGACCATTATCTATGATTCATCACCGAAAAATCTCTTTTAACATCGCACATATAACCTATTCGGTTTCTTTGCTATACCTACACATTCCTCATGATAGGACTTACACAATCCTTATGCTCTTAAGTGATCATATCACGCCATCATTTCAAGGTAAATACTTCGATGTCCTTATTCGTATGAACTCCTCCTTTAAAATAATCCTTCTTAGGTCCTCCTGACCTCTACAAAACTGTCAATTACTTTGCTCTCCTGAGCCTCATATCCATTTCCAGCTTTCTAAGCTACGCTTCTTTTGAAATGCAATAACCTAATGTCCTTAGAAATTGTGATATAATAATTTAGGGGAGACATCGGTTACTGTATCCTTTTCTCAACCATTCGGTTTTCTCCATTTTCCTTTCGTTTTCTTATGGGTCACCATACTCCTTACCGTTTCGTCACTCAAATCCATCTCTAACTAGAGTAATCGTCGTCTTGAACAGCACACAGGCAGTCGCTGGTCCTTGCAGTTATCTCAGGGGTACTTGTCAGATCATGGTGATACGGATCCTTTAATCCTAACTCATCACAATTGCGAATTATCCTTATCACCCTTCCGTTCAGACATTCGATAACTAGCTCTTCATGGGGTTTGTTAGTTGTTTGAAACTTAGTTCAGCGATCAACTTCCTTGATCGTCGCGGTAGTATGTGCCTTGAATTCTAGCGTCGTATTCCTTATTGCTT
>CM067168.1:137170332-137200370 GCA_034093135.1 Erigeron breviscapus | reverse complement strand
CCTTCTGCGTTAGCTGCCAACGCCTGATTCAACTGTTCTTGTGTTTGGGCCAACTGGGCCTGAAGAGTTAGCACAAGATTATACATCTCCATCTGATTGGGAACCTGATCCACAGCTACATCGTTAACTCTCGGAGGATTGCCAGGTGGTAGAGGCATCGGACCCAATGAGCCTGGTTGATTAACACGGCGAGGGTTCACACGATTCACATTAACATTAGCAGCAGCATTAGCAGCATTAGAGGCGCCTGCACCCGGATGGACAGGTGGAGTAACGCTAGCAGTAGCTCCGTCGCGTTGGATGTTGCGGTTGCGAGTGTTAACCATTTTCCTTCAATAAAATGGTGGAGTCGATAAGCGCAAAATAAAACAAAAGCTCGTCGAGGTAAGGCTAAAACATAACTTCGTAACGTAAACATCTCATAAGCCCTACAACACTCGCACTCATCCCAACCCATCCTACATCACATGTCATCTCTAGCTAAGGCATCCTACGAGTACCTAGCATGCACACCTTAAGTTTAAGTCCAAATCCTATGGTCAATAGGCCTTGGTTCACTTAAACTACTGCTCTGATACCAACTTGTAACACCCGTCATTTAAAAATATGGGTTTTCATTTGAACTATTCTATGATGTCGCAAGTAACACCAACTAAATGCAGAAACCAAAATGTTTTATTGGTTTTGACTTTTAAGGTCCTTTCTTTCCGCAATATGACACCGTTAGGTGAAAAGTTTTTGAAAACCCATATTTTTAAATGACGGGTGTTACAAGATCGTTTCAATTTCAAGACTTAACCAAATTTCATCAAAATCCTAAGACGATCTCACTCAAGACGATCTCAATCAAGACGATCTCACCCAAGACGATCTTACCAAGGACGATCTTCTCAAGATCGTTTCATTTTCTGTTCTTCTCAAGATCGTTTCATTTCCTGTTATTCTCAAGATCGTTTCATTTTCTGTTCTTAATACAATTCAATTTTTCAAATCAAATCAATTTCAAAATGACTTCTCGTGAAGCATTGGCATTGGGTTCAGATACAAGACCTCCAGTTCTCTACCGTGGTTCCTATGGACTATGGAAAAGATTTATGGACTATGTGGAAAGTCAAAAAAATGGTCATATGATGAAAGATTCCATCCTTAATGGACTTGCCGTTCATCGCCATCCCACTACTGATGCAATAATTCTAACTCCTGATCTTTTGAATGCTGAACAAAAAGATCGAACAGCTGCAGATAACAGAGCTAGGTCATGCTTATACAAAGCTCTACCGGATGAAATCTATGGCTCTGTTGATTCTTATGATACGGCCAAGGAGATTTGGGATGAGGTGGCTAGACAGATGGAAGGAGCTGACGTGACTTCGACGATAAGATTGACCAATATTTTGACTGAGTTTGACAACTTCGCGAAATTGCCTAATGAAACTCTTGAAGCTGTCTACTACAGATTCTGCAATGTCATAAATGAGCTGAGGAAGAACAATGTCAAGAAAACAGAGATTGAGCTAACATCAAATTCATCAAAGCTCTTGGTCCAGAATGGGAAGATTTTGGAACACAGATCAAGCAACATCAAAATCTGACCAAGTTCACCATTCATACTCTTTATGAATCTTCAAACTCAATGAAAACCAAGTCCTAAGCAAAGCTTCATCACACAAAATGCCAGAAGTTGTATCTTCTGATCCTTTGGCATTGATAGTTGAGAAGAAGATTTCTGAAGCTCTTAACAGGCAAATGGTAGTTGTTTCATCGTCTGATGAGGAGGGAGATGATCTGATGGCTACAAGAGATGGTGTTTCAGATGAACTATATCAAGCTCTTGCCGCGGTAACAAAGCATTTCAAGAGGAATTTTTACAAAGCGAGGCCAACAAACAACAATCTCCGCACTTCTTCTACAAGTGCATTTCCCAAGAAGGAACATTATCATCCAAGGAGTAATGATCAAGGTGAAGCTAATGGATCAAGGTATGGTGAAAAGAAGGAAATCTATGAGAAACAAGTTGTTGAGAAGGGTAAGGCATCAGACAAAAAGTGCTACAATTGTGGAATTCCTGGACATTTTGCTGTTGATTGCAAACAACCTCGAAAGCGGAACTATGAGTATTACAAGCAGAAGATGCTGTTAGCCAAACAAGTCGAAGCAGGACATGCATTGCTAGCTGAAGATGATAAATGGCTGTTACTCACAGATGATGAAGATCAAGATCTCTCTGCTAATGTTTGCTATATGGCAAGGTTGGCCAAGAACAAAGACTTTAAAGAAGAAAGCACTGATGATGAATACCCAGATGATGAGGTAAATCTCGACTCTACTTTTTCTTTGATTAAGGACAACGAGTCATGTAGATTAGCTTTATCAGATTTAACAACTCATATCAATTCTTTAGCCAACAAAAACAAAAAGTTGAAAAATAGCATTTCATTTTCTAAAAGTGAATTTTCAAAACTTATTGAAGAACATTCAAAATTATTTTTTGAACATGAAGCTATTAAACAAGATTTTCAAGCTTACAAAGATAAAATGTTGGTTAAAGAATGTGAGTTGAATGTCTCTCCTGATTCTAAGTTATTACAAAAATGTCAAAATCTTGAAAAGACCATTCATGATCTTGAAAAGGCCAATCAAGATCTTGAAATTCAAAAGACCAATGAATGGCTTCGGGCAAATGCAAGACAAATGGATGTTGATATTCTTAATAAAAAACTCCAAGAAGCTAAACCAAACAATGTTGAATTCGAAAGGAAGATTTCTAATTTAAATCATAATTGTTTTCTAAAAGGCATTGAGATTGAGAATCTTGAAAAACAAGTTGAGGAATTTAAAAAGAATATACTTTTCTATCAAGAAAGTTATATAAAGTTGAACAAAATCCTCTCTTGAATTTCACTGCCTATTTCAACAAGTCAAAAATTGACAAAACAAAACTTCTTCTAGGGTTGGGATTTGAGAATATCACACCATTGCAAAAAGCCAAAGAGGAAATTGAACCCTTGTATGATGAAAAATTCCTACGACTTGGTATGATACAACAATTTATTCGTCCATTGGATGACGAATTTGAGACTGTGAAGTTGAGAGAATACCAAAACAAGAATTTTTGGTTAATTATGATGCAATAAATGATTCATACAAAACAAAAGAGTCTTCAATTTTCAAATTGGAAGAAATTGAATCAAATTTTCAAAACCAAGAATCTGTCTGTACTCCACCTAAACCAACTAAAATGTATTTTCCAACCATATTTTTGGAAAAACAAATAGAAGGTTTACAACAAAAGGTAGAATCTCAACAAAAAGTTATTGATCATCTCAAGTCTCAAAATCCGAATTCAGAGGATAAATGTATTGTTGTTGATACTAAGAAAGTTTGTGAGATTGCTTCTACTCAAACTGACCAAAGTACTTTAGTAGACAATTCTACACAAAGTACTTGTGATTCATCTACCAATACCTCTACTCAGACCTTGACTGATTTTCTTGGATGTACTTGTCAAAATACTGCTACATTTATAGCTGAGGATTATGTGCAATCTGATTTTTCTAATGAAGAACTTGCACATAGTTTAGTTTTGATATGGTACTTCTATAGGTTTTTCACATGCAACAATGTTGATGAGTTAGATGTTCACCCTAAGCCTAGTGCTAGTATAGGTGTTGATACCTCTAATCAATTTTTTTGTGAAACCAAAGATGTGTCAGTTCAAGTTGACCTAATTTCCGAGACTAACCATGATGTGAAGTTGGACACCAAGATTCCTGATTTTTCAAAATTTTCAACTAAATATGAAATTAATCAATCTCCATTGAAATTTTCTTTTTCAAAAGATTTCACGAAAGATGATTTTGATAAATTCATGGAGGGAGAATATGTTTTTGATTCAGAAACTGAGAAAAAGATTGAATCTACCAAAATCAAAGTGAAAACAAAAGTGGAATCTCAAAAACATTGTCCAAAGCTCCAACTTCATATTACTCAAAGAAACGAGTTAAGACCAAACTCGTGAAGACTGAACCAAAGACCATTAAGGTAGAAACCTTTGTTGCTACCCCAGTGAAACATGTCAAAGAGGAACAAGCTGAGAACCCACACAGGACAAAGTACACCAAAGTGAAACTTCCGAAAGACTACTCTACTGCTTCTCAATCTAGCTCTCAATCTAGTTCTATACCTAAGGTGTCTAAGTATAGCACAGTTTCGCTAACTAAGGATGCATCAAATGGTACAACTAGATATAGGGATAGATATGGATGGTTTTCTCATGATAAACCAAAGAAGCAAGAAGTTTCCTCACCTCCAAAAGATTCCAAAAAGATGAAAGTGTTTAAAACTTCTAGTTCTAATCTTCTTAAATTCAATTCAACAGGTGGAAAGAGCATAACTAGTGGTGCTAGATGGGTTGCTAATACTTTAGTACCTAAGTTCACTAGTAATCAAAAGGATGTTGAGAAAAAGAAGAAAAGAAAGAGGAGAAAGAATGTTAATAGGAGGAAGGGTGTTCATGTTAATCAAAACAATTTTTCTTTGTCAAATAATGTTGAAAATACCAAGGCAAGACCTTGTGAGCTTGTAAACAATATTAATTCTCGTACTTATGTATCTACTGATATTAATGCTTGTAGACATGTTACTTTTAATTCTCATGTGAATGTTCGTACTTTTTATTCAAATGTGTTTGTTGATAATGTGCTTGTCAATGCTTATGTTGATTCAAAAACATGTTTGAATGCGATTCCTAAGTTATATACCCTGCCTGTTTTAACTAACCATAAAGGACCCGTCTTTAAGTGGGTACCTAAAAACGGTTAAATTTCTTTGATTGCAGGAAATAACCATCTGTGTTTGGATACTCGATTCCGGGTGTTCGAAGCACATGACTGGAAATAAATCTTTGCTCAAGAATTTTGTTGAAAGATTCATGGGAACAGTTCGCTTTGGAAACAACAATTTCGCTCCTATCTTAGGTTATGGAGACATTAAAAGAAATGGAATTATCATCAAGAAAGTTCACTATGTTGAAGGATTAAGTCACAACTTGTTCAGTGTTGGACAATTCTGTGATAACAATCTTCAAGTTCTGTTTCGAAAATCTCTTTGCAAAGTCCAAACTCTAGATGGAGTTGATATTCTTTGTGGTGACCGTGATGATAATCTCTTTACCGTCAATCTCGATGATAACCAACCAACCGATAATATTTGTCTCATTTCAAAGGCTGCTTCAAAGAATTCTTGGTTATGGCATAGAAGGCTGTCGCATCTGAATTTTCAAACCATCAATATTTTGGTCAACAAGCATCTTGTTAAAGGCTTACCTGACTATAAGTATGAAAGTGAACATGTTTGTCCTTCTTGTGCTGTTGGGAAGATTAAGAGAGCTTCTCATAAACCGAAGAAATCTCCAAATTCTTTGTCACCTCTTCATTTGATTCACATGGATCTTTGTGGGCCGATGAAAGTACAAAGCCGAAATGGGAAGAAATACATCTTGGTTATTGTTGATGATTATTCAAGATATACTTGGGTCAAGTTCCTTGCATCCAAAGATGAAACAACTCAGATGTTGATAGATTTCATCACTAATACTCAAGTAAATCTTCAACTTCCAGTTCGTTACATCCGTTCGGATAACGGAACTGAGTTCAAGAATGCTGTTTTTGATGAATTCTGCAAATCCAAAGGTATTACTCATCAATTCTCAGCAGTTCGCACCCCACAACAAAACTGTGTTGTTGAAAGGAGAAATCGATCGCTGGTGGAAGCAGCAAGGACAATGCTTGCTTATTCCAAATTGCCATCCAATATGTGGGCTGAAGCTGTTGACACTGCATGTCACACTCAGAATCGGTCCATTATCAATCAGCGGTTCGAAAAGACTCCTTATGAGGTTATTAACAAACGCAAACCCAACATCAACTATTTTCATATATTTGGGTGTGTTTGTTATACGTTGAATGATCGGGAGAATCTTGGAAAGTTCGAGAAGAAAGGTGATGAAGGATATTTTGTTGGTTATTCCAAAACATCAATTGCCTATCGAATCTATAACCGTCGAACCAACACAATTCAAGAAACAATGAATGTTTGGTTTGATGAGATGTCAGGCATGATTTTTGAGCAAGAAGGTTTGCTGCCAACAAGTAATGATCCAAGAACTTCAAGTACTTCTACAAGGAATTCTACCTTAGCTTCAAAATTCAAGAAGTTTCCAACTCCAACAAGTGATGAATTAGATATTCTTTTTGAAGAATTCTATAATTCAAAACCGATTCATGATCAAGAACCTCAAGTCATCGTTGAACCAATTCAAACCAATGAACCTCTTCATAACAACGATCCAGTTCCTGACAACATTCATGAATCTTCATCAAGTTCTTCTGAGCAAGAATTCTTTTCTAATGATTCTTCTCCATCATCCTCTCCTGATAATTCTTCTCAAGTGAATGTTCAAGAACAACCTTCTCGAATTACTCAGACAACAAATCCGTTGAACACTCCAAATGTGTATGTACCACTTGACTTTGATCATCCAGCTTATGAGGAAAGAATTACACCAAGTTATGATTCCATCTCTCAACAAAACTTAAGTTTCAATGATGATAATGTTGATCTTCAACAACAAGATCCTCTTCCTCATGCTCACAAGTGGACACGTATGCAGAAAGATCATCCTACTGATCAAATAATTGGAGATCCACAAGCAGGAGTAACTACTCGTACCTCAGTAAATGAGTGTCTTGTTGCACTTTCTCTTAGCAACATCGAACCCAAAACCGTATCTGAAGCTCTTTGTGATCCAGAGTGGGTTAAGGCAATGCAAGATGAACTCGCGCAATTTGAAAGACTGAAGGTATGGAGATTAGTTCCAAATCCTAGAAAAGATGATCCAATAGGAACAAAGTGGATATTCAAAAACAAAAAGGATGAGAATGGAGTGGTAGTAAGAAATAAAGCTCGACTTGTTGCAAAGGGTTTTAATTCGTGTTTAATGTGCGGAAGTTGATGATTATCAATGGTGGAAAGTGTGTGTGTTAGTGTGTGTGTGTGTGTGTGTGTGTGTGTGTGTGTGTGTGTGTGGTGTGTGTGTGTGTGTGTGTGTGTGTGTGTGTGTGTGTGTGTGTGTGTGTGTGTGTGTGTGTGTGTGTGTGTGTGTGTGTGTGTGTGTGTGTGTGTGTGTGTGTGTGTGTGTGTGTGTGTGTGTGTGTGTGTGTGTGTGTGTGTGTGTGTGTGTGTGTGTGTGTGTGTGTGTGTGTGTGTGTGTGTGTGTGTGTGTGTGTGTGTGTGTGTGTGTGTGTGTGTGTGTGTGTGTGTGTGTGTGTGTGTGTGTGTGTGTGTGTGTGTGTGTGTGTGTGTGTGTGTGTGTGTGTGTGTGTGTGTGTGTGTGTGTGTGTGTGTGTGTGTGTGTGTGTGTGTGTGTGTGTGTGTGTGTGTGTGTGTGTGTGTGTGTGTGTGTGTGTGTGTGTGTGTGTGTGTGTGTGTGTGTGTGTGTGTGTGTGTGTGTGTGTGTGTGTGTGTGTGTGTGTGTGTGTGTGTGTGTGTGTGTGTGTGTGTGTGTGTGTGTGTGTGTGTGTGTGTGTGTGTGTGTGTGTGTGTGTGTGTGTGTGTGTGTGTGTGTGTGTGTGTGTGTGTGTGTGTGTGTGTGTGTGTGTGTGTGTGTGTGTGTGTGTGTGTGTGTGTGTGTGTGTGTGTGTGTGTGTGTGTGTGTGTGTGTGTGTGTGTGTGTGTGTGTGTGTGTGTGTGTGTGTGTGTGTGTGTGTGTGTGTGTGTGTGTGTGTGTGTGTGTGTGTGTGTGTGTGTGTGTGTGTGTGTGTGTGTGTGTGTGTGTGTGTGTGTGTGTGTGTGTGTGTGTGTGTGTGTGTGTGTGTGTGTGTGTGTGTGTGTGTGTGTGTGTGTGTGTGTGTGTGTGTGTGTGTGTGTGTGTGTGTGTGTGTGTGTGTGTGTGTGTGTGTGTGTGTGTGTGTGTGTGAGGTAGTGAAAATTCAAATTGTGTGGGTGTATGTGTTGTGTGTATGTGTCGTGGGTGTGTGTGTGTGTGTGTGTGTTGTAAGGTTAATCCTGCTAGTTCTTCTTTCCAAGCCAATCTGGAAGTCATTGAATTCATAGAATCTGATCAAGGCTTGAATATGGCTTTTCAAAACTTCATAAGCTACAAGTTGATCTTGATTCTTGATGATCAGATAAGCATATTGATTGTAGAGGAAAAGAATGTCAGAGATCGTCATTTGTTGAAGAGATTCTTCTTGAACAATATAGACATGGCCATCAGCTCGACGAACTCTGAATCGAACAAGTCTGAGATTGTGGTTTTTAAGAGGAGTAAACAACTGAAGGACTTTGGTTATAGGAATTTGAAATTGTTGGTACCACCATTCAGCTCTCACTGAACTTTCAGCATTCATCAGCTCCATATAAGCATCTCTTTGACCTTGATGTCTGAATAGAAAGAAAGCTCTTAATCGATTCAAGGTCATGTTGAGTCTTTCACTCGATGAGCAATAAATTTGAAAAGCTCTTTCTTCTAGATATCTAGCTCTGCACACCATTTCTTCAGGTCTAGTGCTCAAATCCAAAATTTGCTCGTAATTCTCAGCAAAATACCCTTCGTTGATCTGCCATATTGTATCTCTTGAGATTCTTGGATGTCTAACACCTTGTCCAAGTTCATTTGGAGTCTCAAGATTTTCTGGGTTTTTGAGCTGATAGATTATTTCTTCAAATATATCCTCTCCATATTCTTCTTGAGCAACACAGGCAGGAGCATCATCTGTATTATCTGAATCAGACTCATCATCATGACCATTCTCTGGTTGAAATGGATCAGGATCACTTGACTCATCAGAACTTGACGTGGAAGAGTAATAGTGAGAAATATTTCTGATGAGTGGAGGTAAATCATCTGAATCTTCTTGAGTTCCTCCTTGAGTCTCTGTTACAACTTCTTGAACAACAGTTTCTTGATCATCTTGAGTTTGAGCTTGTGTTTCATGACCCTCTCTAATATCTCTCATATTCTCCCCCTCGGGTTGATCATCAGGATCTTGATCATCCCGACGCCTTGAGATATTAGCCAGTCTACACTGTTGATCAAGTTCAGTAACTCTCTTTTGAAGAGCTTCGATTTGAGCCTTTTGTTCCTGTTGTGTATTTTGGAAGGATAAATATGCAAGAAGTGATTGAAAAATTGAGCGTTTATGCGATGAGAGATTTGGTTCTTCAGATCTCAACCGATTCATAAGAGCGACAATTAAAGTATCGGTTGATAATCCACTGGTTGCAATTCGTTTTGGAGAGCAATCACTTAAGTATTCAGACGAATCAGAATCAGAAGATGAGCTTGAAGAATGGTGTGGTGAACTTGGATCTGGAAATGCTTGTGACGGTGGAGTTGGTGGTAAGGTAGTTGTTGTTGTTGTTTGTGGGAGTGTTGTTGTTGTTGTTTGTGTTGTTGTTGTTTGTGGGAGTGTTGTTGTTGTTGTTTGTGGGAGTGTTGTTGTTGTTGTTGTTGTTGTTTGTGGGAGTGTTGTTGTTGTTGTTTGTGGGAGTGTTGTTGTTGTTGTTTGTGGGAGTGTTGTTGTTGTTGTTTGTGTTGTTGTTGTTGTTGTTGTTTGTGGGAGTGTTGTTGTTGTTGTTGTTTGTGGGAGTGTTGTTGTTGTTGTTTGTGGGAGTGTTGTTGTTGTTTGTGGGAGTGTGTTGTTGTTGTTGTTTGTGTTGTTGTTGTTGTTGTTTGTGGGAGTGTTGTTGTTGTTTGTGTTGTTGTTGTTTGTGGGGTGTTGTTGTTGTTTGTGGGAGTGTTGTTGTTGTTTGTGGGAGTGTTGTTGTTGTTGTTTGTGTTGTTGTTGTTTTTGTGTTGTTGTTGTTTGTGGGAGTGTTGTTGTTGTTGTTTGTGGGAATGTTGTTGTTGTTGTTGTTTGTGTTGTTGTTGTTTGTGTTGTTGTTGTTTGTGTTGTTGTTGTTGTTGTTGTTGTTTGTGGGAGTGTTGTTGTTGTTTGTGTTGTTGTTGTTTGTGTTGTTGTTGTTTGTGGGAGTGTTGTTGTTGTTTGTGGGAGTGTTGCTGTTGTTGTTGTTTTGTTGTTGTTGTTTGTGGGAGTGTTGTTGTTGTTGTTGTTGTTTGTGGGAGTGTTGTTGTTGTTTGTGGGAGTGTTGTTGTTGTTGTTTGTGGGAGTGTTGTTGTTGTTTGTGGGAGTGTTGTTGTTGTTGTTTGTGGGAGTGTTGTTGTTGTTTTGTTGTTGTTGTTTGTGGGATGTTGTTGTTGTTTGTGGGAGTGTTGTTGTTGTTGTTTGTGGGAGTGTTGTTGTTGCTGTTTGTGGGATGTTGTTGTTGTTTGTGTTGTTGTTGTTTGTGTTGTTGTTGTTTGTGGGAGTGTTGTTGTTGTTTGTGGGGTGTTGTTGTTGTTTGTGGGAGTGTTGTTGTTGTTTGTGGGGTGTTGTTGTTGTTTGTGGGAGTGTTGTTGTTGTTTGTGGGAGTGTTGTTGTTGTTTGTGGGAGTGTTGTTGTTGTTGTTGTTGTTGTTTGTGGGAGTGTTGTTGTTGTTGTTGTTGTTGTTTGTGGGAGTGTTGTTGTTGTTTGTGGGAGTGTTGTTGTTGTTTGTGTTGTTGTTGTTTGTGTTGTTGTTGTTGTTGTGTGTTGTTGTTGTTTGTGTTGTTGTTGTTGTTGTTTGTGGGAGTGTTGTTGTTGTTGTTGTTTGTGGGAGTGTTGTTGTTGTTGTTGTTTGTGGGAGTGTTGTTGTTGTTTGTGGGAGTGTTGTTGTTGTTGTTTGTGTTGTTGTTGTTGTTGTTGTTGTTGTTTGTGGGAGTGTTGTTGTTGTTGTTTGTGGGAGTGTTGTTGTTGCTGTTTGTGGGAGTGTTGTTGTTGTTGGAGTTTGTGGGAGTGTTGTTGTTGTTTGTGGGAGTGTTGTTGTTGTTGTTGTTGTTGTTTGTGTTGTTGTTGTTTGTGGGAGTGTTGTTGTTGTTGTGTTGTTGTTGTTTGTGGGAGTGTTGTAGTTGTTGTTGTTGTTGTTGTTTGTGGGAGTGTTGTTGTTGTTTGTGGGAGTGTTGTTGTTGTTGTTTGTGTTGTTGTTGTTGTTTGTGTTGTTGTTGTTTTGTTGTTGTTGTTTGTGGGAGTGTTGTTGTTGTTGTTTGGTGTTGTTGTTGTTGTTTGTGTTGTTGTTGTTTGTTGTTGTTGTTTGTGGGAGTGTTGTTGTTGTTTGTGTTGTTGTTGTTGTTGTTGTTTGTGTTGTTGTTGTTGTTGTTTGTGTTGTTGTTGTTTGTGTTGTTGTTGTTGTTTGTGGGAGTGTTGTTGTTGTTTGTGGGAGTGTTGTTGTTGTTGTTTGTGGGAGTGTTGTTGTTGTTTGTGGGAGTGTTGTTGTTGTTGTTTGTGGGAGTGTTGTTGTTGTTTGTGGGAGTATTGTTGTTGTTGTTTGTGTTGTTGTTGTTGTTTGTGGGAGTGTTGTTGTTGTTGTTGTTTGTGTTGTTGTTGTTTGTGGGAGTGTTGTTGTTGTTTGTGGGAGTGTTGTTGTTGTTTGTGGGGTGTTGTTGTTGTTGTTCCTGTTTGTTCAAAAGTATGAACAACAGTTGATGATTCGGCTTTGCAACCAGAATCAGATTGTGTTTGGGCAACACCGCTAACAATTCCGGGGTCACTGAGAATGCCCGTTAATACAGTCTCAGGTTGATCCTGAGGAACAGCAGTGTCACAACGGCGTTCATACTGCTCCCCAGTCTCTGTTTGAGGACTGTTACCTGCGGCTAAAGCTGGCATGATGTTAGCTAAGGCAGGATTTCCAAGCTGTCCTTGAGGGTCACACACAGTGGGTCCCTCTCCGCTTGTTCCGGCACCAGTACTCAACTGGGCTTGTGTTTCAGTGTCCCTAGAGGATCTAGACTCTAGTGCTTGAAATGAAGGCGAGAGGTGGGGCTGTTCCTCTCTATTTTCAACACTCTCATCCTCCAAATGAGGAGAGTGTGGTGAGCGTGGCTGTTCCCCGTGAATATCTGAGACTAACTCCTGTTGTGAGGAGTCAGAATGGCTTGGAAAGTATTGTGCATGCGAGAATGGGTAGTTCTCGACTTCTATCCTGGGGTAAACCCGGCGTTGATATTGGTTTAGGACTAATTGGAGGCCAACTTTTTCTTTATGCCTTTCACCTAACCCTGACCTCTCAACCTCTCTGAGATTTTCAACCCCTCCCTCATTCCTTCCTTGTTCCTCCGAGATGTTCATAACATCATCAGCAAACTGATTAGCATCATCATCAGACGCATCACTATCAGTAGGAATCTTTTCTTCTGGTTCGGGTTGTTGAAATCGGTCATACTCAAAACGAGATCGTTTAAATGTTTTGCGAATATTAACAGGAATTGATTTCTTACGACCTTGAGTATAAGTCGGTGGAGGAGAGCGGACAAAAGATGATGAAGGTATGGTTGAGGTAGATTGAGGTATGATAGGTGGTTCAGGTGTAGTAATTTCCGGAAGTGGTGAAGATTGATGAATTGGTGATTGAGGTAATTTTGGTGAAGATGGAGATGATGGTGTTTGAGGTGTTTGTGTTCTGGGGGTTGGTGATCGGATTTGTTTTGGAGAACCAGAAGCAGTTTTTTCAGAAGAAGATTCGGCTTGAGCTTTGCTTTTGAGATTCTTTGAAGAACTCTTTTTCTTCTTCTTTTGGTGCACTTGCTTACTTAGCCTTAACACAAACATTTCGCCTTTTTGTTTCTTTTTCTTTGGCTTACTGGAACTGGATTCACCCTCACGCTCTTTTCTTTTAACACTTGACCCCTCACCAGGTGTCCTATGTACAGCTTGGGCAAGAACCGGGAGGTTTTCCGGTCCCATTGCTGTTCTAATCCAGTCCAGATAAGCTATCTTATCATCATCAGCATCTGAAACCATATCTAAAAGAAATGATGGAATCAAGAAAGTATGGTTAGCAGTTCCAGAATCTCTAACATACTTATAAAAATGTATGATCACTTTGCTGCTGTCTGGAAGCCTTGGAATGCTTCTCTCTTGTCTTATGGCACTGTAGACAATTGCTGTTAGAAATCTTATAAATGGAATATACTTCTTGGGAGCAGATACTTTGCCATTTACTAGTACGATCAACTGATCCCACAGAAGTTGAGCAATGTCGTAATGTCTGTTGAAAACAACAGCATAGAAGATGTGCAGCATTGGCTGTGTCAGATTGTCCATCCCTCTTGTGTAAGGAGTTAAGCAGTTGCTTAGGATGGAGTACACATAATACCAGATCTTTGGAAGATTTTTCAATTTGAAATCTTTGGTTCTAGACAAAGCACCTTCATAGCCAATTGAAATTAGAGCAGCAAACATCTCTTCATTGGACTCAAATTCATCATATTCAACATGTCCATTGAAGTCTGCTTCAGGTAATCTTAAAATCCTTCTGAAGTCATCTATATTGAATTCAAACTCATAGATTGTATCTCCTGACGTCAATTGATATTGAAAGTAGCCTTGACGACGTAGTTCAGGAGATTTTGACTTGGATTTAGTTGGATCATAAGGTTGAACAAATGTAATCGATCTCCACATATCGAAAAGGTAGACTTCTGCTAAGTCTTGTTCAACAGTGAGTGCATATGTGAGATGATGATTGTGAAGAATTCTCGGAACAATTTGAAAGCCGGGAGCAATGAATGGATCATATAATGCTCTGTTGTTTCTCATATTGTTTGTATTTCCGGCAATGAGAATCTCTTCAATGGATTCATTTAGTGCAACCTCTTCATCATATTCAATAATTTCTTGATGATCCATTTTTGATTTTTCTGTGTTAAGACAAAAGAAAATTTAATTCATACAAAAATTAATGTTTGAAAAGCCGGGAGCAATGAATGGATCATATAATGCTCTGTTGTTTCTCATATTGTTTGTATTTCCGGCAATGAGAATCTCTTCAATGGATTCATTTAGTGCAACCTCTTCATCATATTCAATAATTTCTTGATGATCCATTTTTGATTTTTCTGTGTTAAGACAAAAGAAAATTTAATTCATACAAAAATTAATGTTTGAAAAGCAGATAACAAGGTTCACTCAAATGATTTAAATAAATCATTTGAAATGAGAAGATAAACACAGAATTTAAAGTATAATCATATAAGTACAAAGTATTTAAAATAGCAAGGAAGTACACAAAGGCGTTCGATTCCCTGTATTTCAAATAAATTGTGATTATATGATAATACAAAACACTTGACACAAAACACAAAAAAAATTAAAAAAAATTTTGAAAGAAAAAAAATTCTAAGTATGGAACCTAGGACGATCTTGACAAGATCGTCCTGAGGTTAAACTCAGGTTTAAAAAAAATTAAAACGATCTTAAGAAAGATCGTCTCACAATTTGATATTGAAAATGGTTTTAAAAAAAAACTGAAACGATCTTGATAAGATCGTTTTAGCATTAATTCTTTGAAAAAAAATGTTAAGTATAGGAAAAATGAAACGGTCTTGTTTAAGATCGTCTTATCCTTGACTTCTTGAAAAAAAATGTTAAGTATGGAAAAATGAAACGGTCTTGTTTAAGATCGTCTTATCCTTGACTTCTTGAAAAAAAATGTTAAGTATGGAAAAACCTGGATAAGAGACGATCTTAATCAAGATCGTTTCAACATTCAAAATGTTGAAAAATGGTTTAAGGCAAGGAACAATGAGACGACCTGGCACAAGATCGTCTTATCCTTGACTTCTTGAAAAAAATGTTAAGTATGGAAAAATGAAACGGTCTTGTTTAAGATCGTCTTATCCTTGACTTCTTGAAAAAAAATGTTAAGTATGGAAAAATGAAACGGTCTTGTTTAAGATCGTCTTATCCTTGACTTCTTGAAAAAAAATGTTAAGTATGGAAAAATGAAACGGTCTTGTTTAAGATCGTCTTATCCTTGACTTCTTGAAAAAAAATGTTAAGTATGGAAAAATGAGACGGTCTTGTTTAAGATCGTCTTAGAAACAAAACACTTGAAACTAAGAAACTTTACCCAAAATCGTTTTAACCTTTTCAGTGAAATTCTTTGTACCCAATGATTTCTTTTCACAACAAAACATGGTAACAACACTGATATGAATCATAGAAAGCAACACTAATCAACTCTTATCACTGAAATCAAACAATCTATTCTAGATCGTCTTAGGTCATCTTCTTCACAAAGACAAAAAGATAGCAGGTTTTTGAATTTTCGAAATCTCAAAACTAAGCATAAAAACATGTAATATACATCCACATATAACCTAAACATGCATCTAAATCATTCCAATATCACATATTCATTACCAGTCGATCAAAATTCAAGAAATGAAAAAAAATAAGTTCATCACTTACGAACAGTTTCTTACTTGAATTAGTGATCTTAAGACAATGTGATTATGAAATAAAATGCTTAGAATTTGATCACGAACAAAACCCTTATCCTTTTTCAATGATCAGACAACAAATGAATTTGAAGTGATTTGAGAGATTTTATGGGAAACTGGAAAGAAATAAAGAAGTGAAAAGAAAAACAATTGGTTTCCTCTTCCTTAAGTAAGAGGGAACTTAACTGTTTGGGTCGAATGTATGGTTCGGGTGTGATTCGGGTGGGTTTTTGAAATTGGGCTTTTAACTAGAATGGGCTTTTAAAAAAATGTACTTATATTTATTTAAGCATACAAAAAAAATTTTAAACAAAACAAAAAAAAAAAAAAAAAAAAAAAAAAAAAAAAAAAATATAAAAAAAAAAAAAAAAAAAAAAAAAAAAAAAAAAAAAAAAAAAAAAAAAAAAAAAAAAAAAAAAAAAAAAAAAAAAAAAAAAAAAAAAAAAAAAAAAAAAAAAAAAAAAAAAAAAAAAAAAAAAAAAAAAAAAAAAAAAAAAAAAAAAAAAAAAAAAAAAAAAAAAAAAAAAAAAAAAAAAAAAAAAAAAAAAAAAAAAAAAAAAAAAAAAAAAAAAAAAAAAAAAAAAAAATTATCGTGAAGAATAAAAAAAAAAAAAAAAAAAAAAAAAAAAAAAAAAAAAAAAAAAAAAAAAAAAAAAAAAAAAAATTTAAACAAAACAACGAAAAGCAATTATGTTTATTTTTATGATTTTTCAATTTTATATTTGGTTTTTCTAATATGAAAGAAAAAGAAAAAAATTATTTTTGGTTTTTCTAAAATAAACAATGAGTTCTCTTCAAATAGTGCTAAAACACAAACTCCCCCTAAATTCATGAATTATCCTTTTTCTCCCCCTCAAACATTGCATGATATTTAAGCACATTTCATATAAGCATGGCATCAATGTTTGACAGATAATGAATGAAAGAGAAAGAGATGAAGGATTTGTACAGAACACGCAGAGGCAAGTTTAGTGCATAGGTGAGAAGCACTTATTTGAGATTGTTTCTTGAAAAGAAACTCATTCCAGGATCATGTGTTGAACAGTATCCGAGAAAGAAATACTAAACACAGACCATTATTACCTGCAAAATAAAATTAGGTTTTTCTAGGTACCCACTTTTGAATGAGTCCTCTGGGATTAGTGGAATCATTCAACGTATACAGATGAGGTTTTCGAACAAGAGGTTTATTCGTAAGATTCATCACAATCCCATCAGAAGCAACAATCAAAGATTTGGAAATCATAGCAGAAGATTTAGAATTTCTTATTGACCATTGTTTGGCTAGATTACTCAATGTTGAATTAATTTTCTTACCAGGAACTTCCTTCTTGTAATTATTAGCCATCCCATTTCGTCTGACTGATGATTTAGGAATCCACTTATGGGTACTGGCTAATGTCTTCTCTCCTGTTTTAGATAAAATCTTGGAATTAGTTCGAGGAGATAAAAACATATTCTTATTTTGTGGTTTCTTGGTGGAAGATTTGTTATTCTGTTTCTTTTGATTTGTAACAGTGAACCATCCATATTGATCTTTATAACTAGTTATACCATTAGATGTATCTTTTAATAGCAAGTGATGGCTAGTGTTAGACATCTTAGGTAATGAACTAGTTTGTAAGATAGCCTTTGAAGCAGAGGTTCTGGAAACAGATGAAATATTACCTTTAGGTTTTGAATGAGCAGTAATGGTTTTCTTACCTTTGACAGTTGGAGCATTCTGACCTTTTGGTGTATAAAATGAAGTTGGAGCAAACTTAGATTTAGATTCCTTAAAAAAAAAAAAAAAAAAAAAAATTTAGGCCAATTTTCATCCGTTATCGACGCGGTTTTGGCGAAAATTTTTAGAAATTATCAAATTTTTCCTATGATCATGATATCCAAAGTTTACATGAAATTCTAAGTTTCGTAAGAACATATTTCGGCGGAAAAATTTGGAGGGAAACCTGAACCTGAAGTACAAAATCTCCAAATTTCAATTTTAATTCTTTCACTTCAATTTCAATCACAACTACCTTTTCATTTCATTTCACCCTTTGCTTAACAAAATGTCAATTGAAATATCCAAAGATTTTATTCATTCCTTAACAATATTTGCATCTCCACTGCGTCCACAAAAACTCAACTTTTCAACAACCTCGAGTTTTCACCCACCATGGACTGCAGATTCTATTCGTCGAATCGATGACACGTACATTTGGAATGTCAAGACAAAAACCGTTGGGCCTACACAAAAATGGGTCCCAAAGGTTGTTCATAAGTGATTCGATGAAAATGGCTTATACACACGTCAGTGTATAACCCGGGCTAAAGATGTTGTTTATTGGACTACTACTTCATAATGGTTGATTCCCCAGTTTCGACTTCAAAGAGACATGATGAACATGTTGTCACACATTCATCATGAGGGGAAGAAAGAGGATAATGAAGTCGAACAAGTTTGTTTGCTTTCTTGAATTTTGATGGGGAGAAAGAAGAATTCATCAGTTGAGGGGAAGAAAGATAAATTGTTGACTAAAGTGATCCCCAAATGACTAAAGTGCTCCCAAATTATTCTTTGAAGATAGTTATCGCCAATGTGGTGGGTACGCCGTAGGTACACCCTATACATAAGCGTTGGTGGTACGCAAATATGATTGTTTGATCGAAGGGAAGTTTGTGATGAAAAAGATGTTTGTCCAAATGCTTCAAGAGAAAGATTCATTAATTAAGGGGAAGTGTGACAAAGTTAAGATTGTCAAGAAGATGCTTTCATGTTCAAATCTAAAGAGCCAAGATCAAGTTTCCGCAATGCTCATACTCTGAGAAGTTCAAGACTTAAAGATACATCTTTAAGGTAAGTGCGAAGATTAAAGACGTAAAGCCAAGGTTGATGGAAGATCTTGAAGACAATGAGAAAGCTTCGAAGACCTTCATCAACAAATTTGTATTTATAGATGATGTCGTACATGAATTACATTTCAACACCAAGGGGAAGAATGTTAGAAATCCAAAAATGGTGTTAAAATGTAATTATTTTAACAATGGAAGGAGTATTAGTGAAAGTTAGTCTAGTGTATAAATACTCCTTTCCATACCCAAAATTGTAGGTTTTTCCCCCATTTTCTCTAATTAATCCCAATCATTCAACAGAAATTCTCTCTGATCTTCATCTTCAACCTCCAAAACACACACTTCACCTTTTCACACACTAACTCCATTTTTGCACAAATCAAGCTCAAATTTCTACTTAACATCTACAAGTTAGACAAGGCTCTCTACGGTCTTAAGCAAGCACCCCGAGCATGGTATGATTCTTTAACTACTTTCTCACTAAGAGGTGGCTTTACCAAAGGCACAATTGACCCTACCTTGTTCATTCGCAAACAAGGTAAGCACGTTCTACTTGTTCAAATATATGTTGATGACATTATATTTGGGTCGACCAGTCAAACATTTTGCCGAAACTTTTCATCTCTTATGGTCAATCATTTTGAAATGAGTATGATTGGGAAATGAATTACTTTTTGGGTCTTCAAATCAAACAGTTACCAACTGGTATTTTTATATCACAAGGTAAATACATAAATGACATGTTGAAAAAGTTTGATATGACTTCATGTTCTTCAATTTCTACCCCAATGGCTACTCGAACAAACATAAATGCTGACACAAATGGGAAACCATTTGACCAAAAGAGATATCGAAGTATGATTGGTTCGTTGTTGTACCTAACAGCATCTCGACCAGATATAATGTTTGCAACATGTATGTGTGCTAGATATCAAGCTGCTCCAACTGATTTACATTATCAAGCTGTGAAACGAATCTTTCGTTATCTGAAGGGGACACCCGATTTAGGTCTCTGGTATCCAAGGGATACTGGATTCAATCTAACAGCATATTCAGATGCAGATCATGCAGGTTGTAAACTTGATCGCAAAAGCACTTCCGGTACTCTACAATTTTTAGGTGATAAAATTGTGAGTTGGTCTTCCAAGAAACAGAATTGTGTGTCTCTATCAACGGCTGAAGCAGAATATGTGGCTGCGGCTAGTTGTTGTGCTCAAGTTTTATGGATGAAGACACAACTAACTGATTATGGTTTGAAATATGATCATATCCCTATCTATTGTGATTCTCAGAGTGCCATTGCCATTGCAGTCAACTCAGTAAACCACTCTCGCTCAAAGCATATTGATGTTAGATATCATTTTCTCAAAGATCATATTGAGAAAGGTGACATCGAGCTCTACTTTGTGGGTACTGACTTTCAACTTGCAGATTTGTTCACAAAACCACTGGATGAAAAGAGGTTTAACTTTCTTATCTCCAAGCTAGGTATGTTAAATCTTAAACCTTAACTATTTTGAAGGAATTCTTGACACATTCCAGAAAACCAAAATACAAAATTGCATATTTTCAAAAATAAACAAAAAGATTTTTATTTTCAGTGGCTTGCATATACTATGTATGCAACCCGTTCTTAAATGATATATTTATTTGTAGAATGTTTTTACATTCTAAGATTTTGTTATTATACATACAAATTGATATAAGATAACAAGGAATCGAACGCCTTTGTGTACTTCCAAGTGGTCTTATATGAGTATGTATGTGTAATAGCAATCAAATTTTTCTTTCCTACGAATAAAATTTTTTTTCAAACTTTCAATTGTTGATATGAGAAGCAAAGGATCGAACGCCTTTGTGTACTCCCTTGTTGTCTCATCTTGAACAATTGATTGGATTTTCATTTTGCTTAAACGTTTTAATTGCCTCCAACTTGTTGTTGTAAGATGCGAAGGATTAAACGCCTTTGTGTACTCCCTAGCTGTCTTACTATCAACATTGTTGTTGAAGCAAAACTCTATGTTTTTCAAAATCTTGTTCACTTTAGACTCTCAAAGTTTTTTTTAAAATATCACAACAAAGATTTTACTACTTTTGATCTCACAAAACCAATTTTTGCTCCACCTTTCTATGAAATTTTTTTTGATCTATTCTTGCATAGATTAAGGAGGAGTTTGTGATTTCAACAACCTTCAAAACTTCAAATGTTTTTTCATGCACACATTTGATGTTTTCCAATGATTTTCAATCAAATGGAGTTCGGTGATTAGTTTGCACATGAGTGATAAGTAATTCTCAAAATTTACTCCATGAATTTCATCATCGCCGATGAATTCTAACCCCGGAGTATTCATTTCTTTCATTAGATAGTGAGGGTATTTTGAGTGATGTTGTTTTCGTGCAAATAGGATGGAGGGAGTAAAGTTGAAAAGTGAGAGGGTAAGGTAATATGATGTGAGAAAGGGCTAAAAGAAACAAAAGCCCTCCCTAAAACTTCTCAAAAGGCCGGGTAAACACGTCCCTATCGGATTTCATTTGTTGATTTCTCGATATTGAAAAAGTCTTCATGGACCCAGTGAAGCAATACACATCTTTACCTAACCACTCAAGTGTTTCTTAACAAATACTTGTTTCATTTCTCACGGAGATTTTCACATTTCTATTGACTCTTCATTTGGAAGATGTTGATATTGAAAAAGTCTTCATGGACCCAGTGAAGCAATACACATCTTTACCTAACCACTCAAGTGTTTCTTAACAAATACTTGTTTCATTTCTCACGGAGATTTTCACATTTCTATTGACTCTTCATTTGGAAGATGTTGATATTGAAAAAGGGCGACATTTTGCTCCAGTCCCCGACTTCATTTTGATCACGATGTGTCTAGAGCTATCTTGTTTGGTCATTAATTTGATCATCATTCATTTGTATTAGAACACATTCGAGTCATATCTTTGTGATATAATTGCTTATCTTTGTGATATAGCCGGAACATTCGTAGTGATATCTCAATTGATATTCCATGATGATCGAATGGAAATCCTACCAATGCTAACATCTTTTCCAACGTTGAACGTAGGTCTCATGATTACATTTATGTGATTATTGAGTTAACAAGAAGTCTAAGTGACCTCGGTTTTTCCCTAAAAAGTCTTTAAGGATAAAATTGTGGTTATCAAATGCTTCGGTAGTGTTAACCATGATTTATATTCTTTGAAGCAATCTCGTGGTTGCAAAGCCGCAGACTGAACTATGTTAGAGAATTGTTTTGTGCATATCTCAATGATACATAGGAAATCCGAAAAATGTTATACATTTCAATCGGTCATTTCATTAATCCTTTCGATTTTTGACATGCTAACGGATCATTCTTATCCGGTTTCATTTCTCATCACACAAACACAAAAAACACCAACACCATGATTTAACGTTTGTACCAACAACTTCGATCTTACATTTTAGTCATCCCTAGGATTTCTTGGGTTGGGCTAATGGTTTGGGTTGATGTTTTGATGGTTGCAATTTCTTTATGGTTTCTTTTGATATTTAATCAATCAAATGTGTACATAATGACATTGGTTCCCAGTGATGTCATTATGAGGGGGAGAAAATATTATGATTGATTCACTAATTGATAAGGAAACAAGGAGAAAAGTTTGTGTTTGGTTGTTTTAATTGGGTTTAGGCTTTTCAAAGTTCTAGGCTTATCAAAGTTTGTGTATAGGGGGAGAAAATTATTCATGATGTGACAATAGTTTCAGATTTTCACTAGACTTTAGGTGATTGAATTTTGATTTTAAAAAGGGGGAATCTGAATTGACGTCAAAGATAAGAATGAAACCGAAGATGAAAAGATTTTCACTCAAGATGCTTCAAAAGTTCATAGATGCTCCAAAATGTTTATTATCATGGATTGAGGGGGAGCATGATTACTTTGATCAGAGATTGGTTAGAAGATTCAAGTCAAAGAAGTAAAAGCTTTAACAGAGTCTTCATCAAACACACTTCATTCAAAGATCTTCAAGTCATACAACAACATTTTGTTCAAGAAACTCCAATGCATACATCAAGGGGGAGAGTTCATATTCATAAAACTTTATTCCAAGAAGATGAAATTCATTCAAGAATTAAAACTGAAGAATCGAAAAGTTGAATTTCACTCAAGAATCGAAGATTGAAACATTCGAAACCAAGATTCATACCTTCCGCATTTCAAAAGACAACTCTGATTCATGATTCAACAATTCTAGAAGATTCAAGTCACACACATTTGTTCGACTTCATTATTCTCTTCATTCAAGACTCACACGCATTCATTATTCTCTGTTCTAAAAGAACATTGAGAATCCTCAAATGATTTAACTTCAAGAAGTTCAAGACCAAGATCAAGACTGAATCAAGTTCTCCAAAGACAAAAGAGAAAGCTTTGAAGACTTGTTTCAACACCCCAATTGTCTTCACCACCGGGCTCATCAAATTCATTCCTACAAGACAATATAACACGTACTTCATTACAATGTATCACTAAGGGGGAGAATGTTAGAAATCCAAAAATAGTGATAAATTGTAATCTAGATTAGAGGAATTTCTTGTTGTTAATTCATAGATAGATGATTACTAAGGTTGAGGGGCTAATCGTGACAATTAGCATAATTGTAGAATTAGACTATAAATAGCCCTCTCATACCTTAGAGATAATAACAATTTCCATAACAATCACACATAATCTTTATAACAAGTGGAATTCACACACAGTTACCTTTGATTCTCTCTCAAAACACACACAAACACCAAGAACACACACTATCCAAACCGCCATTGATGAATTGAATTCAGTGATAGAAATCGTGTTATAACACTAGTTGCCCAGGGTTATTGTCAAGCAGAGGGCGTTGACTTTGATGAAACTTTTGCTCCAGTTGCAAGACTTGAAGCCATAAGAATATTCTTGGCTTAGGCAGCCCATCTGCAGTTCAAGGTCTTCCAGATGGATGTCAAAAGTGCATTCCTTAATGGAACATTGGAAGAAGAAGTTTATGTTAAGCAGACTCCAGGTTTCATCGATGAAAAGCATCCTCATTGGGTTTATAGACTGAACAAAGCATTGTATGGTCTAAGACAAGCCCCAAGAGCCTGGTATGATACTTTAACTAAACATCTTCTTAAAAATGGCTTTCAAAGAGGTGCAATAGATAATACCTTGTTATCTTGAAAGAAAGAGGTAATATCTTATTGGTACAAATTTATGTTGATGACATTATTTTTGGTTCAACTGATGAAGCAATGTGTAAAAAGTTTTCTAAAATCATGTCATCTGAGTATGAGATGAGTTTAATGGGTGAATTAACATTGGACTCTGACCCAACTGGCAAACCAGTTAACATAACTGACTATAAAGGTATGGTTGGTTCACTGATGTACTTAACTGCCAGTCGACCAGATATAATGTTTGCAACATGTTTATGTGCCAGTTTCAGGCTAACCCTAAAGAATCACATTTGCACGCTGTAAAGCGTATCTTTAGATACCTGAAAGGGTGTCCTAATCTTGGTCTTTGGTACCCCAAAGGCTCAGGATTAGATCTAATGGGTTATTCAGATTCTGATCATGCAGGTTGTAAGATAGATAGAAAATCAACAACTGGTGTTTGTCATTTCCTTGGAGGAAAACTGGTAAGTTGGACCAGCAAGAAGCAGACTTCAGTCTCTATGTCCACCTGCTGAGGCAGAGTACATTTCTGCGGCCAGTTGCTGTGCCCAGATTCTCTGGATCAAGAACCAGTTACTAGATTATGGTCAGAAGTTTACTAAGACCCCAATCTTTTGTGACAACACCAGTGCAATTGCTATATCTCACAACCCAGTGATGCACTCCAAAACAAAACATATTGACATCAGGTATCATTTCATTCGAGATCATGTTATGAAAGGTGTAACATCCCAAACTTTTCTTTAAGATTTGACTAACGCTGTTAAGTCAACCTCATGTGTGTCGTTAAGTCTAGTGTGAATATATGCATATACGTAGTTAATGTGTGTTATGTGTGAGGTTTGAAAACCTAATGTTAATGTAGTATAAATGTGTGAAATATGAAGAAATTATGTCTATGTAGTGACATTTAATGAAGGGTTAATGTTGTATATGGGCAATAAATAAGTTTGTGACCAATAATGAAGGATTAGGAAGCCTAGGGACTAGTTTTGACATGTGTGGAAAGTCAAAACGGGATTAGTAGCTTAGAGGCTGTCATTAGGAGGTTAATTGCAGATCTCACTTCTTCTAAACAAGCCCTAACTGATCCTAAGTCATTCCATAGTCTTCTCTCATCAATCTCAAGCCGAAAAGTCGTTTTGTGTGTGAATTGGTGGTCATTGTCAAGAGTATTTGCATCCTATTTGTCATTTGCAGGTAATAATCAATTCATTGATTGTATTTTCAGATTTAAAAGTTGTTTTATAATGAACCAAATCTGATTGAAAAGGGGTTTTGCAAAAGAGTTAGGGTTAAAGAGGTGTTTTGGTCAATTGATGTTCAAAACGGTGTTAAACAAGCCCATAATCGATCATGATGATCAAAAGATGTTTAATTGTGTCGAAAACATGTTTGGGGAAAAGCCTAGATGGATCGTTTTCTGGAAATCGAAGAACTTAGTCGTTTTTGAAAATCGAACGAACTTAGCTAAATTCGTTAACTGATGCTATCTTCGTTAGTTATGTTATCTTCGTTAGTGAGTCTATCTTCGTAAGTGCATTTTGAGCTAAGTTCGTAAGTTCAATGGTTAACTTCGTAAGAAGAACTTCAATGCTATCTTCGTGAGTTCAAAATCTATTTTCGTAAAGCAAACCAAACGAAGATTAAGTTCGTACGAAGATTAAGTTCGTACGAAGATTAAGTTCGTACGAAGATTAAAGTTTGTACGAAGATTAAGTTCGTACGAAGATTAAGTTCGTACGAAGATTAAGTTCGTAAGAAGATTAAGTTCGTACGAAGATTAAGTTCGTACGAAGATTAAGTTCGTACGAAGATTAAGTTCGTACGAAGATTAAGTTCGTACGAAGATTAAGTTCGTACGAAGATTAAGTTCGTACGAAGATTAAGTTCGTACGAAGATTAAGTTCGTACGAAGATTAAGTTCGTACGAAGATTAAGTTCGTACGAAGATTAAGTTCGTACGAAGATTAAGTTCGTACGAAGATTAAGTTCGTACGAAGATTAAGTTCGTACGAAGATTAAGTTCGTACGAAGATTAAGTTCGTACGAAGATTAAGTTCGTACGAAGATTAAGTTCGTACGAAGATTAAGTTCGTACGAAGATTAAGTTCGTACGAAGATTAAGTTCGTACGAAGATTAAGTTCGTACGAAGATTAAGTTCGTACGAAGATTAAGTTCGTACGAAGATTAAGTTCGTACGAAGATTAAGTTCGTACGAAGATTAAGTTCGTACGAAGATTAAGTTCGTACGAAGATTAAGTTCGTACGAAGATTAAGTTCGTACGAAGATTAAGTTCGTACGAAGATTAAGTTCGTACGAAGATTAAGTTCGTACGAAGATTAAGTTCGTACGAAGATTAAGTTCGTACGAAGATTAAGTTCGTACGAAGATTAAGTTCGTACGAAGATTAAGTTCGTACGAAGATTAAGTTCGTACGAAGATTAAGTTCGTACGAAGATTAAGTTCGTACGAAGATTAAGTTCGTACGAAGATTAAGTTCGTACGAAGATTAAGTTCGTACGAAGATTAAGTTCGTACGAAGATTAAGTTCGTACGAAGATTAAGTTCGTACGAAGATTAAGTTCGTACGAAGATTAAGTTCGTACGAAGATTAAGTTCGTACGAAGATTAAGTTCGTACGAAGATTAAGTTCGTACGAAGATTAAGTTCGTACGAAGATTAAGTTCGTACGAAGATTAAGTTCGTACGAAGATTAAGTTCGTACGAAGATTAAGTTCGTACGAAGATTAAGTTCGTACGAAGATTAAGTTCGTACGAAGATTAAGTTCGTACGAAGATTAAGTTCGTACGAAGATTAAGTTCGTACGAAGATTAAGTTCGTACGAAGATTAAGTTCGTACGAAGATTAAGTTCGTACGAAGATTAAGTTCGTACGAAGATTAAGTTCGTACGAAGATTAAGTTCGTACGAAGATTAAGTTCGTACGAAGATTAAGTTCGTACGAAGATTAAGTTCGTAAGAAGATTAACTTCGTAAGTAGGTAAGTTCGTACGAAGATTAAGTTCGTACGAAGATTAAGTTCGTACGAAGATTAAGTTCGTACGAAGATTAAGTTCGTACGAAGATTAAGTTCGTACGAAGATTAAGTTCGTACGAAGATTAAGTTCGTACGAAGATTAAGTTCGTACGAAGATTAAGTTCGTACGAAGATTAAGTTCGTACGAAGATTAAGTTCGTACGAAGATTAAGTTCGTACGAAGATTAAGTTCGTACGAAGATTAAGTTCGTACGAAGATTAAGTTCGTACGAAGATTAAGTTCGTACGAAGATTAAGTTCGTACGAAGATTAAGTTCGTACGAAGATTAAGTTCGTACGAAGATTAAGTTCGTACGAAGATTAAGTTCGTACGAAGATTAAGTTCGTACGAAGATTAAGTTCGTACGAAGATTAAGTTCGTAAGAAGATTAACTTCGTAAGTAGGAAGATTAACTTGACAACGCGGGGATCAACTAAAAGCTGGTTTCAAATCGTAAACACTTCCATTCGGTACCTTATTATTGCATGTGGGCATATGGGTTACGTGGGAGGTATTATGGGTTATGCAGTTGACCATGAGACCTGAGATGCAGTCCCTATTGTAGTGTAATGTAGTATTGCTTAATGTAGTATGTAGCTATGCATTTGATGTAGTTTAATGAAGTATCTTGATATGCATGATATATAGAAATGAAGTTGATGTGTGATATGCATGCTTGACTTGTACGCCTAGTTCACTAGACTTGCTAGGTTACTATGTCACTTGCACGTTTTAGGATCCAAACGTAATGAAGTTAAAGTGTATGAATGTCTAGGAATGTGTGTTACCTAGACTATATGTGTGTGAATGTTTGGGAATGCAGGGACCCAATCTATATGTGTGAAATTGAGCTCATAAAACTAATGCAGGGAAAGTGTTACGCTTAACCCGTACTTGTCTTAGCCGGATGAGTGCGTTGATGCAGTTGTTGCTTGGGTGGCTTCTCGCAACATGGTCTTTATAACGCAGGGCGAGTAATACGAGAGGTTTGACCAACCTCCACATACGGATTACTCTTGGATTGGCTTGCCACTCCTTAACGACGTAAGATGAGTAGTCTTTTGACTGATCATCCAGTCGGGTGTGATGCAGGGCACACTTATATGCAGTAACAAAGATACGTGTGACAATGTGTGAACTAATGCAGGATAGGCACATTTAGGATGATTATCCTAATTAATATGAAGTGAAATGCAGTATATGTGTGAACGTGTGCTGTGTGTTGTGCCTAATAAAACTTGTCTAATAATGAAGATTGTTTTAATTGGACAATGCTTTTAAATTAAGTGTTATCTTACTTAGCTATTCTTATAGCTAACACTTGCTTCTTTAATGTGGTTGTTCCCTCAGGTTTAACTTGATGGAATTAGATGAAGGATGTGCGAGCTTGGGTAGATTCACTGAAGGAGCCTTAGTTATCCATAGACGATTCTTTGCTTAGACATTTATTTACATTTCGTACTTAATGTTGAATTTATGTTGTGACTTGTGAACGGTTGTTTTATGTTGGGCAACCGTTGGGTTTTCATTTGAACTATTGTTTGATATGGCATGTAACACCAAATAAATGCAGAAACCGAAATGTTTTTTATCGGTTTTGACTTTTACAGTCTTTACTTCCGTAATTTAACACCGTTAGGTGAAAAGTTTTTGAAAACCCATGTTTTTAAACGACGGGTGTTACAAGTTGGTATCAGAGAAGTAGTTTAAGTGAACCAAGGCCTAACCATAGGATTTGGACTTAAACTTAAGATATGCATGCTAGGTATTTGTAGGATGCCTTAGTTTTAATGAAAGATGATATAAGATGGGTTGGGACGAGTGCGAGTGCGATAGGGCTTATGAGATGTTTACGTTACGATGATATGCTTTAGCCTTATCTTAACAAGCATTTTGCTTTAACTTGCGCTTATCGACTCTACCTTTTTATTAAAGGAAAATGGTTAACACTCGCAACCGCAACTTCCGACGTGATGGAGCTACCGCTAGCATTACCCCACCTGTCCATCCAGGTGCAGGCGCTGCAAATGCTGCCAATGCTGCTGCTGCTGTTGCAGCCAATGCAAATAGAAATCGAGGAAATCCCCGCCAGGTCAATCAGCAAGGCTCATTGGGTCCTATGCCTCCACCTCCCGGCAATCCACCTAGGGTTAACGCGGAAGTGGTGGAACAAATCCCTAACACGGCTGAGTTGTACAATCTCGTACGGACTCTCCAGACCTAATTGGCCCAGACACAGGAGCAATTGAACAACGCTCTTGCTGAAAATGCTGAAGGAACTGATGGCAACTATTCAGTGCCTTCTCACCACTCTGAGCCGCCGGTCGATGATGTTGTTGTTCCCCCTGCAAATGCCGTTGTGGTTACTCCTAATGTCGTTCAAGCCCCTCGGTTTAAGTTTGAAAGTTTTCCAGAAGTGTGGAGGTCAGAAGTTTGATGGAACCCTTAATGCAGTGGGTTGCATGGAATGGCTCGATGATACGGAGATGGTCTTTGAAGCCTGTGACTGTCCCGAGGATAAGAAGGTGTTGTGCGCTAGTCGAATGTTGAAAGAAGGTGCTCGGGATTGGTGGAAGAGCATTACTATTTCGATGACTCCAGCCATGGTATCTGCTATCTCGTGGGCTAACTTTAAGCAGAAATTCATTGAGGAATATATTGGGGTTCATGAGCAGCGTAAGATGGAAAAGGAGTTTCGTGCCTTAACGGCTGAAGTCGGAAAGGTCAACGAGTATGCTCGTTCCTTCATGGAGAAGATGAAGTTCGTGGGTCATATATTCCGTACTGATGCAGATCAGGTTGCTTGCTATGTTGATGGTTTGCCTCCGAGTTATCGAGGTATCTGCAGGCAGCACAAGACTCTGACTGAAGCTATCAAGGAGTCTAAGAAGCTTGACGATGATTTCGCTTCGGACAAAAAGGTTGAGAAGAGTGATGATAAGAAGTCGGGGTTTAAAAGAAGGTCAAATTGGTCTTCCAATAACAATAATAATAAGAAGTTCCGTGGAAGTGGTAGTTCACGTGGTGACAAGGATAAAAAGAAGATTGGTTCATGGTGTACATTTTGCAAGACAATTCATGAAGGGCATTGTACCGACAAGACAAGAAGGTGCCATAAGTGTGGGAAGTCGGGACATCTTGCAACTGAATGTAGGGACAAGACTCGTTGCTACAAGTGCCAAGAAACGGGTCATCTCATTGCCGATTGTCCACAGATGAAGAATGCTGGAAAGAAGATCGCCACGACAGCAACAAAAGTGAGAGCTCTTCAAATGACGGTTGATGACGCAAGGAACAACGATAAAGTGGTATGTGGTACTTTCCTTGTTAACTCAAAGCCTGCCTCTGTTTTATTTGATTCAGGTGCAAATAGGTCGTTTGTGTCCACATTATTTGCTCCTAAGCTAGAAAGAGTCACTACTCCCTTAGATTGTTCATTAGAGGTAGAAATTGCTAATGGTACGGTTAATAATATACGTGTGGGTTATGACGATTGTGACATTGAGATTGAAGGTCGTTCTTTTCCAGTCTAACTATTGCCTACTACCTTAGGTGGTTTTGATGTAGTGATTGGTATGGATTGGTTGGCT
>CM067168.1:137157340-137169332 GCA_034093135.1 Erigeron breviscapus | reverse complement strand
ATCAAACACGTGGTCCAAAGCCAAACGCGTGGTCTAAATCCAAACGCGTGTTACCAGTACCACATACTTTTCCAAGTGCGTGTGATCTCATCTGCACAGAACAGATCTGATCGAAATTCTTCATCCAAAAACCCTAAAAACGAACCACGAATCAGAGACTTAAAGCCTCTCCTGCTCTGATACCAATTGAAAGTGCCGGGGACCGATCGATTCGCGATACGTACTATAAGTGCGGAATCCAAACATAATCGTTATTGAGGTAATTGAATGAAACAAACACGAAATCAATATGAACAGGAGATATAAATCTGATTCCTTTATCATTAGTCGAATGATTACAATGGATAAATCCGTTTACAATACATCTACGATGATTACGGATTACAATCAACGAGACGACTCTTGATAATCGAATAATATGGTGGACTTACGGACTGAGGTTTGCGCATACCTCAGCCTGCCGTGAATGAAATCTGTTGCAACTAAAATCATTACCTAAAACCGAAACCTAAGAACACTATATATAGGCTAGAAATGGGCTGGGCTTCAAACTCGTGGGCTTCCAAACGCGTGTAAACAGTAACACGTGTTTGGTCTAAACATGTGACACTATTCACACGTGTTTAGTCTAAACCCGTGTCACTATTCACATGTAGCAAAACAGCCCATTCATTGAGATGCATCGGACACAAAATGTGCACCAAAATGTGCACTTACAGGTCGTGGTAGGGGCCGTGGTAGGGGTCGTGGTGGAGCTCCTGAGCCAAACTTGGCCGAGGTAATCTCTCAAACGGTCGCCGGCATCATGCCAACCATCATTGCTCAAGTCACGGCAAGTCTTGGGCAAAATAATGTGGCTCAAAACAATGAAGCCCCAGAAAACGTAGATAATGAAGATGCTCAACCCCATGATGTAGAAAATGAAGAAGAGGGACCAGTGGGTGTTAATGTCGGAATGCCCATGAATAATCAATATGGGGGATACCGTCAAGGGTGCATATTTAAAGATTTTAAAAGTTGTGGGGCACCGGAGTTCGATGGGAAAGGGGGTCCCACGGAATGTATAAGATGGTTTGAGGCGATTGAAGCGGTGATTGAAAGGAGTCATTGCATCTATGATGACCGGATTTCCTATGCATCCGGCATGTTTAGGCATGACGCCCTGAGTTGGTGGAACCAGGAGATAACGTTGGGGCGGACTCAAAATTTGGAGTGGATTGACTTCAAAAACAAAGTAAAAGCAAAGTTTTGTCCTCCCTATGAACTACAAAACTTGACTATCGAGTTTGCTAATCTCAACATGGAGGGAGCCGACTACAAGGGCTATGTGAGACGATTTCAAGAGTTGTCCACCCTCATTCCTCACTTGGTGGGTACCGAGTCACAGGCCATCCAGAAGTTTGTATTGGGCTTAAATCCTCAAGTCCGATCTTATGTAAACTCCAACATGCCTACTTCTTTGGCTAATGCGGTCAACCAAGCCGGGAGCGTGACGGAAGATTTATTGAGATGTGGTGTTTTGAGTAAATCCTCATCAAGCAAGAGGAAAGAAGTGGGAGAGTCGAGCGGAGTAAGGAAAGTGGGGAGGTTTGACCCCAAGAATGCAAATAGGGGTAGAATAATGGCGGCGGTGGAGCCAACTAGGAAAGCTTTCCCGGGACCTCATCCTTTCTGTGGGAGATGCAACCAACATCACCCCGCCAATGCCCAATGCAAGGCGTGCTTTAATTGTAACCGAGTCGGGCACCTCTCCAGAGATTGTAGAGCTCCAAGAGCGGGCCCAACGAATGTGGCTCCTATTCGGGCCGTTCCTCCTCAAGGTAACCAAAGAAGAGGCGAGTGTTTTGAATGTGGTAGCCGTGACCACTACCGAAATAATTGTCCTCGATGGGTGGGACAACAAGTTCAAGTAGCCGTTCATCCCAATCAACTACAAATGGTCGGGCCTAATCAAAACCGGGGACAACAAGGCCACCAAGTGCAACCACGCGGCCGAGCCTTTGCGGCCAATGTAAATGAAGCTCGCAATGACCCCAACGTAGTAGCAGGTACTTTTCTCCTTAATGGTCTCTATGCAACCGTCCTATTTGATTCCGGGGCCGATTATAGCCTCGTGTCTTCTAACTTTGTTCCTTTGATTGATGTGCATCCATGTGCTCTAAACTATGTGCTTGACATTGAAATGGTAAATGGGTCACTAACTAGAATTAGTCAAATACTTCGGGAATGTGTCTTGACTTTAGAAGATGTCGACTTCTTCATTGACCTTATGCCTCTTGACATTGGTAGTTTTGATATTATAGTGGGTATGGATTGGTTGACGGCGGTGAATGCAACCATTGATTGTGGTGAGAGAGTTGTTAAGATACCTTTGACTAACGGTAAAATTCTTAGGGTTCAAGGTGAAACCTCCGATTCCTCGACTTCTAAAGTCTTTAGTGCTACCATCTCAAAGGTAGAATTGAAGACCGTCCCTATCGTTTGTGATTTTCCCGATGTTTTTCCGGATGACTTACCGGGGTTACCTCCGACTCGTGAACTAGACTTTCGTATTAATCTTATCCCCGAAGCCGCGCCCGTAGCAAAAGCTCCTTATAGACTAGCTCTAACCGAAATGCAAGAGCTACAAACTCAACTCAAGGAACTCCAAGAAAAGGGTTTCATTCGCCCTAGTCAATCTCCTTGGGGTGCTCCTGTTCTATTCGTCAAAAAGAAAGATGGATCTTTTAGAATGTGTATTGATTACCGGGAATTAAACAAGCTCACTGTGAAGAACCGATATCCTCTCCCTAGAATCGATGACCTATTTGATCAACTTCAAGGTGCTAAGCACTTTTCAAAAATCGATCTTCGCTCGGGTTATCATCAACTCCGGGTACATGAAGATGACATCCCCAAAACGGCTTTTCGCACAAGGTATGGTCATTTTGAATTCACCGTAATGCCTTTTGGGTTGACTAATGCACCGGCGGTGTTCATGGACTTGATGAACCGGGTGTGTCAACCATACTTGGACAAGTCTGTCATTGTATTCATTGATGACATACTTGTATACTCGAAGACGAAGGAGGAGCATGTTGAGCACTTGCGTGAAGTGCTTGAATTACTAAGGAAGGAGAAATTGTACGCAAAATTTTCCAAGTGTGAGTTTTGGTTGGAAGAGGTCCACTTCCTTGGTCACGTAGTGAGCAAGGATGGTATTCATGTGGACCCAAGCAAGATTGAAGCGGTCAAGAATTGGAGAAGACCCGAAACGCCATCCGAAATCCGCCAATTCCTCGGACTGGCGGGTTACTATAGAAGATTTATTGAAAATTTCTCCCGTATTGCACAACCACTCACTCTATTGACTCAAAAAGAGAGAAATTTTGAATGGAGCGAAAGACAAGAGAACGCCTTCCAAACACTTAAGGATATGTTATGTGATGCTCCTATTTTGACACTACCGGATGGGATCGAAGATTTTGTTGTTTATTGTGATGCTTCGGGGCAAGGGTTGGGTTGTGTTCTTATGCAAAGGGGTAAAGTCATTGCTTATGCCTCTCGTCAATTGAAGGTGCATGAGAAGAACTACCCGACACATGATTTGGAATTGGGAGCGGTTGTGTTTGCTTTGAAGTGTTGGAGGCATTATCTCTATGGCACCAAATGTGTAATTTATACCGATCACAAGAGTCTCCAACACATCTTTAACCAAAGTGAATTGAATATGAGGCAAAGGCGTTGGTTAGAACTATTTAGTGATTATGACTGTGACATCCGTTATCACCCGGGCAAGGCAAATGTAGTAGCCGATGCCTTGAGCCGAAAGGAGAGAGTGAAGCCAAGACGGGCTAGAGCTATGAGCCTCACGGTAGGGCCAAATATTCGTGATCGGATCATTGAAGCCCAAGTTCAAGCCACCCTACCAGAAAACTTTGGAGACGAAAGCCTAGACGGTATGGAACAACTATTTGATCGAAAGAATGATAATGGACTATACATGGTTGAAAGACTTTGGATTCCTATCTTCGGTAACTTAAGAGCGCTTATTATGAATGAAGCTCATCAATCGCCTTATTCGGTCCATCCCGGGTCGGATAAGATGTACTTTGATTTGAAAGACTTGTATTGGTGGCCGGGCATGAAGCGTGATGTGGCTAAGTATGTGAGTGAGTGTCTTACTTGCTTACAAGTCAAGGCCGATCACAAGAAGCCACCCGGGTTGTTGGTACAACCGGTGATGCCCGATTGGAAGTGGGAGCATATTTCAATGGACTTCATTACTAAACTACCGAAGACAAGAAGCGGCCGTGACACGATTTGGGTGATAGTAGATCGGTTAACGAAATCGGCTCACTTTTTAGCCATTCGTGAAACCGATAAATTTGACACTTTGGCTCGTTTGTACATCAAGGAAGTAATATCTAAGCATGGAGTGCCGATTTCTATCATTTCTGATAGAGATGCCCGTTTCAAATCGAATTTTTGGAAAGCCTTTCAAAAAGCCATGGGTACTCGACTTGACATGAGCACGGCGTTTCACCCTCAAACGGATGGGCAAACCGAGAGAACCATTCAAACACTTGAAGACATGTTGAGGGCGTGTGCAATTGATTTCGGTGGAAGTTGGGAAGACCATTTGCCGCTAGTTGAGTTTTCATATAACAATAGCTATCATGCTACTATTCAGATGGCACCCTTTAAAGCATTGTATGGTAGGGTATGTCGTTCTCCTCTAGCTTGGGCGGAAATTGGGGAGAGTCAACTCATCGGGCCAGAAATTGTGATTGAAACGACTAAGGTAATATCTCAAATTAAGGAGAAGTTGCAGTTGGCCCGTGAACGTCAAAAGAAGTATGCCGATGTGAGGCGAAGACCGTTGGAGTTTGAAGTTGGTGATTATGTACTTTTGAAGGTATCGCCTTGGAAGGGTGTTGTACGTTTTGTGAAGCGGGGAAAACTTGCACCAAGGTATATTGGTCCTTTCAAGATTCTTGAACGGGTTGGGAAGGTTGCTTATCGGCTAGAATTGCCTCAAGAGCTTAGCGGTGTGCATGATGTGTTTCATATTTGTAACTTGCGCAAGTGTTTGGCGGATCCTACACATCATGTGCCTATGGACGAAATTAGGGTTGATTCGAATTTGAACTTTGTTGAAGAGCCGGTAGAGATCTTGGACCGCCAAGAAAAGAAACTCAAGAGTAAACGCTACACGATTGTGAAGGTTAGATGGAATGCTAGACGTGGAGCCGAGTTCACTTGGGAGAGAGAAGACCATATGAAGTCTAAGTACCCGCATTTATTTAATAATTAGGGTTTTGTTGAATTTCGGGACGAAATTCTTTCAACGGGGGAATAATGTAACATCCGTGAATTTTGACCCGTTGACTTTTGTGTAATTTGACTAACAAACTTGTTGAATGAAATAATTGGGCCCATTTGTGATTATATGACTATGTGGTATGTTGGTCGGGTCGTTGTATGTGTAGTCGGTATTAAATGGGTAATTAATTGTATTGTGACTTGAGAGGGGAAACGGGTCGGCCCGTGGGTAGTCCATGACCCACCAGCCCCCCAAGACCCATTTCTCCCCCTTATCTCTTTTCCCCCTCTCATTTTCTATCTATCTATCTTTCCTCTCTTTCTCTCTAAGTAAAAAGGCAAGGAACCATCTCAATTCATTTCTTCACCCTCATTGCATCAAATTAGTGTTTTGGAGCTACCATAGTGCAAGAATCATCATCATTGTTGCCTCATAATCTTCATTTAATCATAACTTGAAGTTTCTAGTTCAAGCTTTGGCCATTTTGACCTAAATTGGGTTCTAGCTCAAGGAGAAGTTTGTGTAAGTCTAATTCAACTCTCTTACTTCCATTTATGCTTGTTTTTATGTTTCTAGTCGTTTTGATGTGATTCCAAGACTTGTAAATGGTAAAAATGGAAATTAGGGTTAGGGCTAGGGTTTGAATGATTTGTGAGTGATTATGATGTTTTGGTCGAATTTGTGGGTTGGGTTATGTGTATTTATGGTTAATGATGTTTGATTATACTTCAAAATGGGTTAAAAGTCTTTACAAATCGTTTTGGTATGGTTTGGGTCGAAATTGGGGGTTTGGGTTCTTATTTTTCTGCACTTGTTGCTGCTGGTGGTGTTGCTGCCCAGTATGGGGCGTAACCTACGCCCCTTAGGGCCGTAGGTTACGCCAGGTCTATTTTACTTGGGCGTAGGTTACGCCAGTGAGGGCCGTAGCTTACGCCTATCCCTATCTTCAATTTTGACCTTACGCCAAAATCTAACTGTTTACGCCAACTTCTACGCCAAAAATGACATTTCTAGAGGGCCGTAGGTTACGCCCATACTGACCGTACCTTACGCCCCGTCAAAACTTGCCCAGCGTAGCTTACGCCCCTTTCCTCCGTAGCTTACGCCTGTTGTAAAAATGCCACCGTACCTTACGCCCATATTGACCGTAAGTTACGGCCTTTGTAATTCTGAACTTTCCTTGTTTGACCTAGTTTGACTTTCTGGACCATTTTAAGCGCCGAGTCTTAATCTAATTCACTTCTTATCTTATATAACATTGATTAAGAGTCTTAGAAACCATTTAACGTCGAGAAACACTTTGGAACCCTAATTAGGGTTTTGCCGTGTTTTCATTAGTTGCGTATATGTGTTTATGTATGTTGACGCGTATGTATATGATCGATATTTAGGTGTTGGACGTGAAGTGAACATTGTACGACGATAACTTAACTTTATATCGATCTTAGCTTTCATAACCAATCGAGGTGAGTTTCGTACCTCCCTACTCGCTTGAGATTCGGGCTGAAAAGTGTAAAACTGGTGTGTTTACTTACTTTGTTGATTGATTTATTGATTGGTTGACTTGATTATTGGATTGATGTGACAGTTCGTTTCGTTTGATTGATTTGGGTTATGTCTCCGTTAATTATTACATATATATATATATTAGGATAGACGTACATACATGGAAGTCGGTTATGCCTTCATTGGGTTTTAGATGTGGTGGGAAGGCTGCGGGTGACCCTATATATAAGCATCTAGGACTTGAAGAAAGTAGAATCCTCTGAAGTATATGTACGTATAGTTGGTTTAAATTGTGAATAGTGGTTTATGATTGATGAATGTTGATAGTAGGCTTATGGTTGATGAATGTTGATAGTAGGCTTATGTTGGATGAATATTGATTGTTGGCACAGGTTCATCGTATATTGATTGATGGCACAGGTGCATCGTATATTGATTGTTGGTTTATGATTTATGCATTTACATTTGATTGTAAGCATTGCATACATCGTTGATGAGCCCTCGGCAGGGGATTGCCGACATCCTGGTGCATAGATGTATGCACCCATTTTGGATGTAGAACGTGACCCCGAGTATATAGACATATATATCTCGATGATTTTGAGATACAGCCTTGTTCATTGTGATGACAGAAGGGTATCGTTGCATAGGTGACGGAGTTCACGCATAGGATAGGCATGTTGGCTTATTCATGCATTGGCACTTACTTTGATTCATATATCATTTGTGCATTCTCATCACACATTTACTAGTCTTGAATAATCATGTTGTTGGACGATATTGTGTTGCTTAGAGGCTCGCTGTAAGTCATGCCTAGCCTCTATTCGTATATTGTGATTATTATCGTGGGTTCTTTACGAACCATTACTACGAACTCACCAACCTTGTGTTGACTATGATTAGTACACTTTTCAGGTAATCAGGTTCTCCTAGGGCGTGGAGTTTAGTTGCTTCGCTTGCGGTTTAACCCGGACTATGGACCTCATGGATCAAGGATTCATTGGCCTGCCTTTTGCATTATACTTAGGATCGTTTGCCATCTTTGGATGTTATTATGTTAACTTTGATGGCTATTTGCTCCTGTTGTATTTTGTTACTTGCTTCGTTATGTTTTGGATTCACCGAATCTATAATTGCATTTAGTTTGTTCTATTGTAATTCCACCTGGTGCTATGTGTTTTCCGTGATATTCCGAGCCTCGGCTTGGGGTGTTACATTTTATTTTTATTACTCGATTACAGTAAGTAATGATAACAAAAAAGACAGGCAGCCTCCTTTTGCAGTTTGTTGTCTACTATAATTAAATTGAAGTGACATAAGAAAATTTTTGAATCTATATATATAAATAAATTAAATAAAAATCTATAAATATAATTTCTTTATACAGTAACTATGATTTATACGAGTATATAATTTAAGTAAAGTAATGTATATAATAATAAAAGTACTACAAACTGACTATACAAGTCAGTTATAAATATTTTTAATTTTTTTTAAACAATGAATAATAGACCTGACATTTAATTGTTTATTTTTATTGCAAATATCTAAGCTCAAATAAATATAATGAAAATATTATCTTTACATTTCAGGTTTTCATTGATTAGACTATTTCCGTATCATCAATTTTGTTGATTGTTACTTAAGAGTTAACATACATGTATAGAAAATAATGTAACTCAATAAATTATTCTAATATTGAATCTGATTTAAGGAAATTTACTGATAATTCTATAATCTGATACTTTTGAATTAGATTAAATAGTAAATTTGTTTGGTATTATGTAATTCTTGCTTCGTAAAAGAAAATTTAACGTATTCAAGTAAATTATATAAAATATACTAAATTTGAAAAAAAAAGTTTTAAATTTAATTAATTTAATGGATGACAGTAAGTAATGATAACAAAATTGTAAGAAAGCCTCAATTTGCACTGTATGTCTGCTTTAAATTAAAACCTATGGTGACAAAGTCCACGAGTCTACTCTAACCTGATAAGTATCGAGGTGTAAAAAAAGTAAGGAAACTTTATTAATGGGTACATTGTTATCTAATTTTATTAAAATCAGTTAACTTGATATTATTTAATCTAATTTTTTTCTCCTATATATATTTGCTTCTTTACTTGTTTACGACATTATTTAATAAACTAACACGCTTTGTAAAATAATTGATCTTATATCGATTTTTTTACAAAAAAAATTTGTAGTTATAAATAGATACTGATTTTATTATATCAGTTGTATTAATAAAACTTCAACCATGATTTCATCGTTTGAAACATGTAAGTATCATTTATGTTATTGTCTGATTTCTATTATTGTTTATATAAAAATTTCAATTATTATTATTAAGTAATCAAATCAAAAATAATTATAGATTATATTTTGGAATACAAAGGTTATTTCATTGATTATTATTTTCTAAAATCAACGAAAACAAATTTATTAATTTTTGTATTTCAATAAATTATATATATCTTGAAATCATTATAAAAAGTCGTAATTTCCTTTTTTATTTTTTTAGGTTATTTGGTTCCTAAATAGTACTGTAAAACAGTTTATTTGGGATAAATAGTGCATACTTTTTGGGCAAGCATTGTCTTTGAAAGATGGTTGATCTAAGAAGAAGCTCAATCGTATGATTTACTATACACTTTCCTTTAGAGCTTTTCAATGATATTGATAAAGTCATACACAATTTATTTTAGAGAAAAAATATTATTATTATTTAAAAGTATAAAATTGTAATCTGACTAAGAAGTTTCATAGAAACGTTCATACACATTTCCCATCGTTTCTGTTAAAAATAAATACAGAACATCTGTTATAACTATTAGAATAACAAAAACCTGTTAAAAAAATTAGAATAACAAATTATTATTAATATTTTTATATATTTTTTTAATTTTTTATAATTATATATAATATATATAATATTTTTATATATTTTTTTAATTTTTTATAATTATATATAATATATATATTTATTCATATTTTCTTTAAGTATCTAACAGATATTTTGAAATAAAACTATAATAATATCGTAATTATGAAATGAAAAGTTTAAACGATAAATTTGATTGATAATTGACAGTTTCAATTGTCGAGTTGTATTAAGGAAAAGGAAAATGATAAATCCTCCTAACCAAATAGCCTAATAATCCTCTTAATACATTAAAAAGGGTGACATGTGGTATCCACTAATTCTCTTTCCTAATCTTACCCACTGATTTTTCCACATTTTATCATCTCATAGTAATTGCTATACTTATTTCAAGAGTCTTTGAGTTTTACTGTATATAGTATTTAATTTTTAGAAATCACTATGAATTGTTATTATACATTTTCTATTTTTGTCCTATATAAATAAATATTCTATAGAAGGATATTATACTCATTCCATTATAAAGGCAACATCATTTCTAGAATTCAATCCCATGAAGTTACATTATTTTTAATATTCTAAATATTGTGAAAATGGAATCTGATTTTATTATATCATTTGTATTTAAATGAATTGTTCAACCATGATTTCACCGTTTAAACTATGTAAGTCTTTTGGTATGTTTTTCTTTGATTTGTATTGTAATTTAATATATTAATTTCTTTTTTTCTAAGAATGTAAACTTTCAATATATAATTCTTTTTATATTGTATTAGTTATTACTAATGATTTCAAATAAATTATAGGTTCAATTTGTGTATACAAGATTTTATCGATTAATTCCTTCTTTTCTAAAATCAAGGTAAGCAATCTGTTTGATTATTGTAATCTAGTAAAGTTGATATCTTTAGAAATAATTTTCTTTTATTTTGTTCGTAGGTTCATCAACTCCAAAGACGGTAGTGTTAAACCAACTGGTTTTGGTAAATATGAAGGATCCATTTGAACAGCCAACGTCTGTCCTGATCTTTAGCCATCCTTCTTCGATTATTTGATCTGAATTCATTGAAGATAGATAGCATTATGAGGAAGATGCAGAAAACTTGTAGGTTGGTTCAGTATGGGTTTCGATAAAGTATACTATTATTAGTCTTAATGTCATGTTAATAGTTTGTAAGTGCACATCTATGTCAATAGCAGTCTAGATTGTTTGGGCTTATATTGTTATATGTCTTTGTAATGTGATTGTCATTAATGAACTTAGTATTATGCATAGAATACTAGATTAAGTTTAAGTATTGAATGTGTAATAAATCTGCTAAGTGTGAAATGCGACCGACCAAGCACTTTTAAGGGAATACGACCCCGTATTTGCAGGGACAAATACGAGGCCAATCACAGAATAGACCGCATTAGTGACGGGCTGGGCTGGATTTGCGAGGCCGACTCGCTGAAGCCCATGTCGGGTGATCCCTATATAAACAGAACCCTAACAGAGATTAGGGTTGAACATTTGTCGAAATTTCGAGCATACTTGTGCAGGTTAAGTCGTCAAAGGTTGTTCCACTAGCCCGAAGAAGATCTGCGAGGCAGCAGGTGATCTAGGGGCTTATTGTTGATCACCAAGTTATAGTGAGGGATTCCGAACCTCAAGATAACTGGAGCAAGCTATTAACGATCCGTACCAGGGACTTACAATTGGTATCAGAGCCTCTTGGTTTAATACCGGAAGGTTATAGCTTGTTGGTGATAGACAATATTGATTTAGGGTCATTTAGACGTGATTCTTTCACGAGTTTACGATCGAAAATCTTGTTTGTGACCTCTATTTGTATTTACAGCAGTCGAAGGTGTTGTTGTTGGTTTTTAGGGTTTCGAATTCAAGAGATCTAAGGATTCCAGCATCGTTTGCGACCTCGCGGGCTCGTATTACCTCATCCAGCTCGTATTGCGACCTGGGTAGCTAATTACGACCTCGCCAGTTCAATTGCGAACTCGCATTTCGTTTGCGACCTCGTGAGCTCTTTAAGACCTCGCCAGTTCAATTACGACCTCGAGTATTTAATTGCGACCTCGTATTTCTTTACGACCTCGTTTATTTTTGTAAACAGTTCGTGAATTTTGCTAGCTCGGAGAAAATGACGTCTCAATTACCCGCAAATTATCAATCTTTGCGGAATCAACTAATTCTGATGGATCACGAAACCGGAAAGGCCAACTCACCGCCCAAGTTAATAAGCCTTGATAGATATTTCAGTTGGAAGGGCAGATTAGAGTCATATTGCAGGTTAATGG
>CM067168.1:137092565-137148292 GCA_034093135.1 Erigeron breviscapus | reverse complement strand
TTCTCATCTTAATTTTTAAACAATTAATGCTCTTGTGGATAAACAACTTGTTGAAGGTCTTCCTGATTACAAGTATGAGAGTGAACATGTTTGTCCAGCTTGTGCAATTGGAAAGATGAAGAAAGCCTCACACAAACCAAAGAAGCATCTTAGTACTGAAGGTCCTTTGCACCTTATTCATATGGATTTGTGTGGACCAATGAAGGTACAAAGTATCCATGGAAAGCGGTACATTCTTGTAATTGTAGATGATTATTCTCACTACACTTGGGTATTCTTTCTTCATGCAAAAAGTGATGCTCTGAATATGATTATTGATTTCATCAAGAAAACCCAAGTAAATCTTCAATCATCTGTTCGAATTGTTCGCTCTGACAATGGCACTGAATTTAAGAATTCTACTATTGATTCTTTCTTCATGTCGATGGGTATTACTCATCAATTCTCTGCCGCTCGAACACCTCAACAAAATGAAGTAGTTGAAAGACGAAATCGTACTCTTATTGAAGCAGCTGGAACTATGCTTGCTTATTCGAAGTTGCCTCCGAATCAATGGGCTGAGGCTGTAGCTACTGCTTGTTTTACTCAGAATAGATCAATAATGTTAGGACCAGTTCACCTGGAACTGGCCAGTCACCAGTTCACACTGACCAGTCACCAGTTGCATCTGGTGACCCAGTAAACTGGTGACCAAGATGATTTGTCGAAGAAATATATTGAAGTCCAGTTGCATCATACAGTCAACGCAACTGAAGACTTCCTCCAGTTGAGAACTGACCAAGTTGAAGAAGCATTCCAGTTGAAGTCGAAGACAACAAATGGAAGATAGAGAATGACAATGGCAGCGAAGCCCAGTTGGCATTCTAGTCAGTTACAAATTGGAGACCATCAGTGGAAAGCCCTTACAAAGCTTTACACTGATTACGAGGAATTGACTTGTATGCTTTATGTACCTTACCCGGATAATAAGCCTTATCTTATTATTTAAGTATTAAAAGGTACATAAAGGTGGTTATGTAAAGTCACTTTAACATGCGACTTTACACTGCTTTTTAAGGAATTAAATGTTATTCCTTAAATGCTCCCAACCACATTTGTACGGCTAAAGTTAACATTCCAATGTTAACTTTGCCTATAAATACAAGTCATTGCACAACCAAGAATATTACTTCTTGGAATAAACTTCGATAGAATTCACACTTTGCAAACCTGCAATATTCTTGGTGAACTTGTGCAATCTTCTCTCAATCGCTAAAAGGAACATTTCACAACTTTAAGTGTTTCGATTGTCTTGAGAAATTCCGAGTATATATCAATTGTATTTCATAGGTTGTTAGGATATTTACATTCGTGTATTATCTTGGTTCCGCATCAACCTTGTAATTTGTTTAATATCAATAAATAAATTACACATTGAAAAATACATATTGTCTCATCAAGTTATCTTACAAGTTATTTGTATTATTGCATTGTTCTTTACTTATTGTCTTTTATATAAGTAATCTATCTAGAACTTGGTATATACACACTGCAACTGGCCGTCTCCAGTTCAGTGCATATATTGCAAAGTAACTCCACCATCGACATAGAGGTGTCTTCAGTAGTACCATCTAACGAGTTGGGACTTACAAATAATTAACAAGAGGTTTGATAAAACTCCATGTGAGGTGATGAACAAGAGAAAGCCCAATGTGAACTTCTTACACATATTTGGATGTGTTTGTTATGTTCTGAATGATCGGGATAATCTGGGCAAATTCGAACCAAAAGGCGATGAGGCATATTTTATCGGCTATTCGAGAGAATCAATTGTTTATCGTGTGTATAATCGAAGAACCAAGAAGATCGAAGAAAGTATGAATGTTAGATTTGATGAACTCTCAGGAATGGTTCTTGAACAACACAGTTCAAGACCCGAACTTCAAAGTCCACAAGCTTCCGCAACAAAACCTGCTTCCACTGTCAAATCTTCATTTTCTACTCGACTACGCAAGATTTGGATATCTTGTTTGAAGAATTCTACCATGATCATTCCAAAGTTTCTGAGCCTGGATTGCATACAAATGAAGCATCCAGTTCCCATACTAATGATTCTTCGCCAGTATTGAATCCCAATGAGTCTTCACCATCACAATCATCAGATGTTTCTTCCTCATCTGATTCTCCTCCGCCTACTGATAATTCTGTCTTGGAAAATCCACCTCAACATATCACTCAAGTGACAAATCCGTCCACCAATCCTGAAGATTATGATCCTGATGACTTTGTTGAATCAATTGCAACTTCGTTTGAACAGTTGACTGAGCAACATACTCCTGGTTTTATTGATTCTGAAGAATCCAGTGATCCACTTCCTCACTCTACCAAATGGACTAGAGCTCATCCAATTGGTAATCCAGATTATTGGTAATCCAGTCTCTGGAATTCAGACAAGATCAGCTTCCGCAAATGAATGTCTGTTTGTAAATTTTCTGAGTATGGTTGAACCAAAGACTGTGAGTGAAGCTCTAAGTCTTCCTGATTGGGTGAAAGCAATGCAGGAAGAACTAAATCAGTTTGAACGTCTTGAGGTGTGGAAATTGGTTCCTAATCCTTACAAGAGTAAGGAGCCAATTAAAACCAAATGGATTTTCAAAAATAAGAAGGATGAAAATGGAGTTGTTGTGAGGAACAAAATACGATTGGTTGCTAAGGGATATTGTCAACAAGATGGCATTGATTATGTTGAGACATTTGCACCAGTTGCACGAATTGAGGCCATTCGGATGTTTCTTGCTTATGCTGCCTATAAGAATTTCACTGTCTACCAGATGGATGTCAAAACTGCGTTCTTGAATGGAATTCTCAAAGAAGAAGTGTATGTTGATCAACCAGAGGGCTTTGTGAATTCTAAACATCCTGACTATGTCTACAGGTTAGATAAGGCTTTGTATGGTCTGAAACAAGCCCCTCGTGCGTGGTACGATGCTCTCTCTTCTTACCTTTTAAAATCTGGTTTTAGCAAAGGTTCGATTGACACTACCTTGTTTATCAAACGACAAGGCAGTGACATTTATCTAATCCAGATTTATGTAGATGACATAATTTTCGGGTCAAATAACCCTAAATACCGCAAGAATTTTGCTGCTTTGATGATTAGCAAATTTGAAATTAGCATGATGGGTGTACTAAACTTTTTCCTCGGTCTTCAAGTCAAACAGTTGTCAAATGGTACATTTATTTGTCAAAATAAGTACATAATTGACATGTTGAAAAAGTTTGATATGATGAATTGTCAACCAATTGGGACACCCATGGAAGCTCACACAAAGATTAATGCTGATTTAAATGGTAAATCTTTTGATCAAAACTGACACCACAGTATGATAGGGTCACTCATGTATTTGACTGCCAGTCGTCCGGATATTATGTTCGCTACGTGTATGTGTGCCAGGTACCAGGCCAATCAGAAGGAAAGTCATTTCCAGACCGCCAAACGGATTTTCCGTTACCTTAAAGGCACTGTGAACCTTGGTCTCTAGCATCCAAGGGATACCGGGTTTAAGTTGGTACCATTTTCTTAAAGAGCATGTCGAGAAAGGTAATATCGAACTCTATTTTGTCCCTATAGACTACCAACTTGCTGCCCTTTTTACCAAACCATTGGATGAACATAGATTTAATTTTCTTAAAACCAAGTTGGGAATGCTCGATTTACAAACTTAAATGCTTTAATGCCATGTATTCTATGTTCATTTTCTGTTTCAAACATTGATGTGTTTTACTTGTTATTACATGCAATGTTTGAGGGGGAGAAAAAGGGTAGAATGCATGATTTTAAGGGGAGTTTGTAAATTCTGTTTTAATTCATGTATGCTTATGTTGAGGGGGAGTGTGCAAATACGTGTAAATATTTGTGTGTTTGTCTATTGTGTTTAAATTTTAAATTTTGTGAATTTTATGTGTTTTATTGCATGTTTGTTATAATTTGAAAAACCAAAAACAAAATTGAAAAAAAAAATATAAAATGACAAAAAGTTTTTTTATTTATTTTTTATTGTTTTTCTCTTTATTAAATTCTTTTTGTTTTTGTTTTTGTTTAGCCCAAAATGTTTGTGGTTAAGCCCATGAGCCCAAGTACTTGATCCGGATGGACTCTCAGGTCACACTCAGACCCGCGACCCAAATTGATGCATATATAAAGAAAAAGGGGCGGGTTATATGTTTTTTTTACATTCAAATTCAAACACCAATCTTTTTCTCTCAAAACCGCTTCACTTTTTAGTATCATTTCAATCAGTTTAATCTTCAATAGTAATAATAATCAACTGGATATTTCTTTGATCGGGTTTGTGATACTTAATCTTCACAGTTCTTCATCAAGATCATCAGTTTAAGGTATAAATTTTTGAGTTTCAGTTTGCACTCAAACTGTTTGATTAAATGCCTAAGTGAACTATCATGATTTTTCTGGTTGATTTGATTAAATGATGTGTGTTTTGATGATATTAGATGCATGATTAAGGATTATCTTTGTTGTTTATCTGTTTTTAATGACCTAAATCTGGAAAGTTTTGAATTTTCTGGGTTTAAATTTGAAGGGCTAGGTAATAACTTGAATCTTTGAAGGTTTGTGCCATTTGCCGAGGTATTTGCTCTTTTTGGGTAAAGGGTTACCCCGATGATTCTATTATATTCAAAAATCAATCAGTACAAGTAATGTGATTGTATATCACATTAGTTCGTGTATATGACAGACCATACACACGTATGACCACTAGCCAACCTAGAGAAACCTCAATACCCAAAAACCCTACATTACATAATAACCTAGTTCATTACGTAATGAAATTACAAGCTAGAAAAACAATGAACACTTATTCTTGCACATCATCAATCGCCAAAGTGACCTCATCCGGAATCTTCCACAGCTCCAAGAGTGGTGATCTTGATTTGAACTTAAGTGTGGCTATCTTTAGTCTAACTGTTCGCACAATAATGTCACGAAGTTGCTGTGCATTACGTATATTTGTTGTGAACAATCTTGCATTGCGCTCTTGCCAAATAGAATAAGTAGCAGCGGCAATAAGAAGTCTTCCAATGATGCTTTCAGCCGTCCTTTGTTTGGACTTCAATGTAAGCCAATCCATAATATCATCCCATAACTCTGAGATGTCGCTCATATTTGCAAGATGTTTAATCAGATTCCATACCTGTAATGAATAAGAACACTGAAAAAACAAATGTGAGCGTGAATCAATCCCTCTTTTACAAAGAGGGCAACACATGAGCCTCAAATTTGTATCACTCCCAGCTTCCCACGGTTTCATACGATCTTGAGTTTTTAGCTTATTAGTAACAACAAGCCAAAAATGGAATGCATGGCGCGGAATACATTGTGTGTACCATACTGTATGAACCCAAGAAACGTCATTCTGATTGCATCTTAAAGTCTCCCATACAATTTTAGATGAGAACACATTCTGCCCCATTCCTATCCTTCCATATTGTAATATCTTCCTTATTAGTTTGTAGCTGAGGTATCTGGATTAAAACTGGGAGCAGATCATTCCAAGCTTGTGGCCACAACCATTGCCCATTCTCAACAAGATCCATCAATTTGCTTTCCAAATTAAAACCCGCTCCAAAGATTATTCTAGGGGTAACATACCTTCGAAGTGGGCTGATTTCACACCATTTATCAGACCATATATATGTTTTTGCACCGTTACCAATTGACTTCCATATATGTGGTCTAACAGTGTCACGCAACTGGAGAATTTTTCTCCATCCCCAACTCATACTCCCCTTAGGAACTACATCCCATAAACTTTTTCCTTTCAACTTGTAGCTATGGATCAATTGTACCCATAGAGACTTTCGGTTTGTGAGGATACTCCAAATGTGGTTTGCCATAAGAGCCTTGTTGTTAATCTGTGATTTTTTTAATACTAAGACCACCCTCATATTTGGGAAGACACACCGAATTCCAAGAGACTTTTAACCTTCGTTTAGCCACCGATCCATCACTCAATAAGAAGTTCCTCATTTTTTGCTCTAGCTCCTTAATGGTGCTAGATGGGAGTATAAATATCATGGCCCAATAGATATGCATGGCTGAAAGTACAGAGTTAATTAATTTTAACCTCCCCGCAAAAGAAAGGGACTTTGTTTTCCAGTTATCAATTCTGCTCTCCAACCTTTCGACTAGTACTTTACAATCCTGTTGAATAAGTCTAGATGAGATTAACGGCACACCAAGATAACGGACCGGGAGTTTGCCCTCCTCAAATGGCATAATGGACATAATATCTTGCTTGGTGTGTTCATATGATCTTCAAATCTTCATCATTCTGGTAAAACTTGTTCATAATTTCCTTAACTAAATTTTAGATCGAAAAGGTCATTTGCCGAGATATTTGCTCGGCAAATGCATGTTTTCTCAACTTCCTTCAAAACCTTGTTCTTCTACAAATCCTATGTCAAAACTCTTTGCAAGACAATTCTGCCATGTGCAGAGCTCTGAGCTCGGCAAATCATTCATTAGGTTGAAAATTTTTTCTAAGTCCTAAACTTGCCATTTGCAGAGCTTTGAGCTCGGCAAATCATTCATTTGGTTGAAATTTTTTTCTAAGTCCTGAACTAACCATTTGCAGAGCTCTGAGCTCGGCAAATCAACATTTTGTTGAAAATTTTCTTTAAGTCTCAAATTGACCATTTGCAAAGCTTCTTGCTCGGCAAATCTTCTTTTCATAAATTTTTTTTTTCAAAAAGACTTAACCATTTTTCTTGATTAAATATCAAATGTGCCATTTGCAGAGATTTTATCTCGGCAAATGCTTAAATTTTTTTTTTCAAAAAGACTTAACCATTTTTCTTGATTAAATATCAAATGTGCCATTTGCAGAGATTTTATCTCGGCAAATGCACATATTTTCATTGAAATATTCCTTTATCATTTGTCAACATTCTTGTTGCTCAAATCAAAGGAGTTTTCATATATTCAAATGAAGTCTAGTCTGAAATGCTCATTTGCCGAGGTATTTGCTCGCCATTTACGAGACTTCACTTCAATACTCGATGACTTGACAAACTGTTGGCTGTTTTTCCCAATTCTCGCATTTGCCGAGGTTTTTGCTCGGCAAATCATACATTTTTATCAAAGCTTTTGTCAGAACCATTTTTCAATCTTAATCATTGTTTGGGCAAATTTTTTATCAAACATGCCATTTGCCGAGATGTTTGCTCGGCAAATGCATATATTTTTTTGTGTTTTTATTCTAAGTGTTTTTCTTATTTTGTTTATGTCAACTTTGTTTTGTTTTAAATTTTTGTGTATGTGTTCATTGTGTATGTCTATATAGTTTTTCATAAGTGTTAGGGTGAGAAGCAAGGTATTGAACGCCTTTGTGTACTACCTTCGTTGTCTTATCTTTTAATACTTATGCGATTCTATATGTCGTATTGTTTCTTATATATATTAGGGTGAGAAGCAAGGTATCGAACGCCTTTGTGTACTACCTTTGTTGTCTCATTTTTAATATATGTACGAAACATTGTTTATGTGTAATAAATGTGTCTAAAATGTTGGTGTGTTTCTTTATTTTATGCTTAAAATGTCTTTCTGGTCAAAATTTGGTCAGTTTATTTTCAGAAAATTATATAAAAACAAAGATGGTGATGTTTCAAGAAGGTGCTACTATGAAAATGCAAGCCAATCAAGCACTCCATATTCCATTCACTTCCAAATTCCCAATCATCACTGAGATCCTGAACCATCATCCACTTAATGTTGCATTAACTAATGGTGCTATTGTTCCCGAGAAGTACATATTTGATCTATGGGAATCTATTGAGTATGTGAAAGCCAGTAAAAGAAGAAAGACTGAAGACTTCTTTCAATATTCTCTACAGTAAGATGATACAGTATTCAACTTCAAATTTACATTAGATGAGTTCAGAACAAACATTGGTTTTCCTGAACAAGAAGAATGTGAAGAACTGCCTTCTGTTGAAGAAATGTTAGCTGCAGTTCATTCATTGGGGTATGAAGGAGAGTTAGCATCCATGAGAGACTTCAAAAGAATGAATGTGGCTACTCTATGGCACACCATGTATAATGTTCTGTGCACCTGTTTGATGCCATCGCAGAAGTGCATTGATGCTATGACAAAGCATTCTCTCTCCATATACTATGCAGTTACACACAATGTTCAGTGTGACTTTGCCAAGATTGTGTGGGATAAGATGATTCAAGTTCTAAAGGGAAAAGATGTACAAGAGAGGAAATACATCCCTTATATCAGATTTTTCACATTGGTTATTGAAGATGTTCTTGATAACACTAAAGAGATTCCCAAGTTGGAGGACAGTTTCAAGTGTGTCATTGCCATGTACAAGACAGACATGAGAGGCACTGGAAGTGATCTTTCTAGACCTTTTTCTATTCCACCATTTCTGTTGAGTTTGGTTCCTGCTGAAAGTCCCCACCTTAGGACATATAGAGAGTGGTTAGCCACAGTTACGAGATCTGAATGCCGACATATTCCTACCCAAACTGTGCATAGGTCGCCTGGTGAGGGTCCTAGCCAGTTAAAAGAAGAAAGACTGAAGACTTCTTTCAATATTCTCTACAGTAAGATGATACAGTATTCAACTTCAAATTTACATTAGATGAGTTCAGAACAAACATTGGTTTTCCTGAACAAGAAGAATGTGAAGAACTGCCTTCTGTTGAAGAAATGTTAGCTGCAGTTCATTCATTGGGGTATGAAGGAGAGTTAGCATCCATGAGAGACTTCAAAAGAATGAATGTGGCTACTCTATGGCACACCATGTATAATGTTCTGTGCACCTGTTTGATGCCATCGCAGAAGTGCATTGATGCTATGACAAAGCATTCTCTCTCCATATACTATGCAGTTACACACAATGTTCAGTGTGACTTTGCCAAGATTGTGTGGGATAAGATGATTCAAGTTCTAAAGGGAAAAGATGTACAAGAGAGGAAATACATCCCTTATATCAGATTTTTCACATTGGTTATTGAAGATGTTCTTGATAACACTAAAGAGATTCCCAAGTTGGAGGACAGTTTCAAGTGTGTCATTGCCATGTACAAGACAGACATGAGAGGCACTGGAAGTGATCTTTCTAGACCTTTTTCTATTCCACCATTTCTGTTGAGTTTGGTTCCTGCTGAAAGTCCCCACCTTAGGACATATAGAGAGTGGTTAGCCACAGTTACGAGATCTGAATGCCGACATATTCCTACCCAAACTGTGCATAGGTCGCCTGGTGAGGGTCCTAGCCAGTAAAAGAAGAAAGACTGAAGACTTCTTTCAATATTCTCTACAGTAAGATGATACAGTATTCAACTTCAAATTTACATTAGATGAGTTCAGAACAAACATTGGTTTTCCTGAACAAGAAGAATGTGAAGAACTGCCTTCTGTTGAAGAAATGTTAGCTGCAGTTCATTCATTGGGGTATGAAGGAGAGTTAGCATCCATGAGAGACTTCAAAAGAATGAATGTGGCTACTCTATGGCACACCATGTATAATGTTCTGTGCACCTGTTTGATGCCATCGCAGAAGTGCATTGATGCTATGACAAAGCATTCTCTCTCCATATACTATGCAGTTACACACAATGTTCAGTGTGACTTTGCCAAGATTGTGTGGGATAAGATGATTCAAGTTCTAAAGGGAAAAGATGTACAAGAGAGGAAATACATCCCTTATATCAGATTTTTCACATTGGTTATTGAAGATGTTCTTGATAACACTAAAGAGATTCCCAAGTTGGAGGACAGTTTCAAGTGTGTCATTGCCATGTACAAGACAGACATGAGAGGCACTGGAAGTGATCTTTCTAGACCTTTTTCTATTCCACCATTTCTGTTGAGTTTGGTTCCTGCTGAAAGTCCCCACCTTAGGACATATAGAGAGTGGTTAGCCACAGTTACGAGATCTGAATGCCGACATATTCCTACCCAAACTGTGCATAGGTCGCCTGGTGAGGGTCCTACGAGTTCTAAAAGAAAAAGAGGGGTTAGTGATGAGGGGACTTCTGAGCAGAAGAAAAGGAGATAAAATAAAGTTGTTTTTGAAGAAGAAAATGTGATTGCTGAACTTGATACACCTTGTTGAGTATAGAATTCGAGCTTTTGTGTGTGTGAGAGTGTGTGTTAATGGAGGTTTCTAGTGACAGAAAGTAGAGAGGGAGTAGAGAGATGTCAAGGAAAGTTTTGTTTGTATTATATGGTGAAAGGTTACAATTATCATAATGGAGGGGGTTTATATACATATGAGCTATTTATACTATGCCCCCTTCCATTGTAACAAGATTATAATATAAGTACAAATTAACATAAGGTACACAAATCAACTACTACTTTTATATTTCTAACAATCTCCCCCTTAGTAGTGATTTGTGAAAAATATCCAGTCTTTGTCTATCTTTAAGCTCTCGTATTTGGTCTGTCTTTGTTTGGATGCCAGAACCAGTTTTCTCCTTCGGGTCTGTCATCTGGAACAATCATATTTGCTTCAAAATTTCTTGGAGGAATGTTATGTGGCCCTGGAAGATGACTAGGCTCATACTTGATCCAGCAACCTCCTTTTCGATGAACAACATACTTCGACTTCTGAACATTCTTTGCTTCTCTCATCATTCGAATGCTGTCTCGGTATTCAAGCCTTTGATTGATTTTGGAGATCACTTTATCAAACACCTCCTTTCTCTTTTCATCTTGCTCATCTTCCTTCAAACACAGCAACACATTTTTACAAAACTCTAATGTTCCATCAGAATAAGAAGCAAGTTCATCCATACGAATGAAAATCTTCTTCTTTAGGCTATTTAGAAAGACAACCCCAAAAGATGGTTCTTCAATGACATGACCAATACTGAGCTTTTCGATGTCTTCAGTGTAAAGACTCTGATCTGGATATGGAACGTTTATCTTCCTCTTCACAACTTCAAACCCTATTTGAAAATCTTCCAATGAAGCATATTGAATGCAACTTGACATGTATCTTTTTACAGCATCAAAAGCAATCACATCTTCACGGTATCTTTGCATTGCATTCAGGAAATGGTTGTAGAGGAAGATAATGTCATCAACTGGCAAAAGTTTAAATTGGGCTTCTGTAAATCGGTAAATCTTGTTGTTATCTCTTTTGACGTGAAAACATGGAATAGAGATAGTAACTCTTTTGATCAAAATCACCCTGATTAGCACCAATATCTTGTGGTTTCTCTGTTCTTCCAGCAACTTTGGATTATATTGTTTTGTAAGTTTAAGAAGCTCTGTGTATTCTTCGATTTGCTTGGCTTTCTTAAACTTGTACATTGAGTCTAACTCTGGTCTCTTGGTTTTGGTGACCTTAGTTGCTCCACAAAATATAGGGTAAGCCCTCTCCTCCAGATATCTTGATTTCTTAGCTGCTTCTTTAGGTTTGATGCCAAGAGCAACCATTCTTTCCCTATCCCTCAAGAAGTATCCCCGATTAATAAATCTTAATTGTTCTTCAGTTAAATCAGTTGGAAAGTAATTAGGAAGAACTTCCTCAGATATGATTGCCTCTCTCAAAACCTGTTTGTAAGTAGATTTCTGAAAGTTCTGAACTGCAGCATCTGGAGTCTTTCTAAGATCATCAAAATTGTTGAATTCATTAAAATTATAATGTTGTAGAGCTGAGCTAGCACGAGCAGATGATTCTCCAACTTCAACTCTGCTTGAAGGACCTACTTCAAAGTAATCAAGATCTGGAAATTCTTCAAACATAGGTTCCTCTGCATCTTCTACGTTCATAGGAGTCTCAACTAACTCTGGCTCATCCAATATAACATTATCTTTTATGGCCTCTAAATCAGCTTCTCCTTCAGCATATTCAACTAAATCCTCTTCAATGACAAAGCCTTCTTCTTCATTGACTTCAATATTTTCAACTTCTTCCTCACTTTCTACATCAGAATCAATACCAAAAACTTCAACTAATCTTCTTCTAATCTCATCATCTAAAGAATCGTTTTCAACATTCTCAACAGTCACACCCTCTGCTCTTTCTTCCATCACCACATCTTCAACATTTCCTTCAACTCTTGCCGAAGTATTATCAATGTTCGTTTGACCTTCTCCTTGGTTCTCCCCCTCGGGGTGATCATCAGAATCAGGATCATCCCGACGAGAAGCAACCGAGGCCGGTCGGCAAGATTCTAATGCCAACAATCTTAATTCAAATTCAGCTAGTTTAGCATCATACTCAGCCTTTTGTCTTTGAACTTGTTCTTGTAAGGCTTTGACTCTTCTTTCAGTTGCAAGTTTCCTTTCTCTAATTTCTAAGGCATTCAACACTCCTCTTTCAGTAACAGTCAACAAATCACCCTCCGATCTTAAGATATTTAACAAAACTTCACATGCATAATCTTTGGTTGGTAGATTTGTTGATGTTGATGGAATTTGAGTTGGTGTTGGTGTTCTTTGTGTTGGTGTTTGATGTGGAGGATCCAACCCGGAGGTTGTTGGCACACTTGTGGTGTGACCTAAATTCAGCGATGCTGATTCAGGATTTCCTGCGGATCCTCGGGTTATACCCTCACCAGCAGTTTCAGATTCATGGGCTTTGCAACCCGAATCAATTTGTGTCCTAGACTGTGATAAATCACTGTCCTGGACTTGTTGTTGGGCAACACCACTAACAACACCGGGGTCGCTGAGAATGCCCGTTAATACAGTCTTAGGTTGATCCTGAGGAACAGCAGTGTCACTACGGTGTTCATACTGTCCCCCAGTCTCGGTCTGAGGACTGTTACCTGTGGCTAAAGCTGGCGTGATGTTAGCTAAGGCAGGATTTCCAAGCTGTCCTTGAGGGTCACACAAAGTGGGTCCCCCTCCGCTTGTTCTGGCACCAGTACTCAACTGGGCTTGTGAATCCGTGTCCCTAGGAGATCTAGACTCTTGTGCATGAACTGAAGGCGAGAGGTAGGGCTGGTCCTCTCTAATTTCAACACTCTCATCCTCCAAATGAGGAGAGTGTGGTGAGCGTGGCTGATCCCCGTGCATTTGTGAGACTAACTCCTGTTGTGAGGACTCAGAATGGCTGGGAGAGTTTGGTGCATACGAGAATGGGTAGTTCCCGATTTCTACCCTAGGGTAAACAACCCAGCTAGACACATTGGTTTGAACTAATGGAGGGCCAACGTTTTCTTTATGCCCTTTTCCTAACCCGGATCGCACATCCTCTCTGGTATTTTCAACTCCTCCCTCAAATCCGCCTTGTTCCTCCAGCACATCATCATCTCCAGTGCTAACATTCTCAGTTTCTAACTCAGATACAACATTATCCACAATTCTTGTTGCTTGTTCAACATCAAACTCCGCTGAGGCACCAGGTTGTTCATTCACATCTGCTGAAGTAGATTCAAGTCTTTGTCTTGCAGATTTAGACGACTTATGTTTCCTTTTTGATTTCTTCTTCTTCGTAGTCTGCTTTAGAACACTTCTAGCAGACATTTTAAGTCGTCTACCTGGTGGTGGAGTTGGTTCATCAGGTAGAGCAGATGCAAGTGGTGTTAGATTAAGAATCGGTGATGAACGAGGTGGTGTAAAAATTGGTGGATTCGGTGAAACAACGGATGGTATAGGTGTAGATTGCGAAGGTGAAGATTGCGAAAAATGAACGGTTGGTGTAGATTGTGTAGATTGTGAAGGTGATGTTTGTGAGGTAATGTTTGGTGTAGATTGTGAAACAGGTGAAGAAATAGGTTCAGGTGAAGCAACATCTTGCTCAAACATAACTCTCTTTGACTTTCTTTTCCTCTGCTCAGAGGCCCCTTCATCACTAACCCCTCTTTTTCTTTTTGACATACTAGGACCCTAACTTGGCGACCTATGCTCAGCTTGGGAAGGAGTCTGTCGGCTTTCAGACCCCATTGCTGAGACTAACCACTCGAGATAATCCCTAAGGTGAGGACTCTGAGCAGGAACCAGATTTATCAGGAATGGTGGAATCGGAAAAGGTCTTACAGTTTCACAACTTGTGCCTCTCAAGTTGGATTTATACATCGCAATCACACACTTGAAGCTGTTCTCCAATTTTGGAATTTCCTCTGCATTATCAAGAACATCTTCGATAATTAGTGTGAAGAATCTGATAAAGGGAATATATTTTCTGTCTTGCTTATCCTTTCCCTTGACAGCTTGAATCATCTTTTTCCATATAATCGCCGCAAAGTCACACTGCACATTGTGAGTGACTGCATAGTATTTTGCCAAAGAATCCTTTGTCAGAAGATCAATTCCTTTCTGTGATGGCATCAAGCAAGTTGTAAGAATATTGTACATCGTATGCCAGAGAGTTGCTACATTACTCCTTCTAAAATCTCTCATCATTGTCAACTCTCCTGCATAACCCAACGAATGAACCCCAGCCAACATTTATTCAACTGATGGGAGTTCTTCGTATTCTTCAAGTACAGGAAATCCAATTGTTGTTCTAAACTCATCCAAAGTGAATCGACAATTAAACAGTTCATCTTCTGACTCTAGAGAAAATTTAAAGTAGTCTGCTGTGTTATGCCTTTTACTTCCTCGTACATATTCAATTGATTGCCACAGCTCAAAGACATACTTTTCAGGTACAATTGCCCCTCCAGTCAGAGCATTATTCAGTGGATGATAGCTAAGAATCTCTGGAATGATCGGGAATTTGCAAGCAAATGGAATGTGAAGTGCTTGATTAGCTTGCATTTTCATTGAATCTCCTTCTCTGAACATTGCCATCTTGGTACTTTATTATTTTTCTGTTTAAGACAAACTGACCAAAGTTTTTGACCAGAAAATACAATTCAAACACAGAAAAATAACAAAATATACCAACTTTTAAGAAACACATTTATTACACAGACAATGTTTTGCATATATATTAAAAATGAGAGAACAAAGTAGTACACAAAGGCGTTCGATACCTTGCATCTCACTTAAATATATATACAAAACATGACAATATATAGGATCACATAAGTATTAAAAGATAAGAAAACAAGGTAGTACACAAAGGCGTTCGATACCTTGCCTCTCACCCCAAACACTTATGAAATACTATATATTTACCAACACAATACACATACACAGTTAGACATTTTAAAAACACAACACAAATATAAAAGAAACATAGAATAAAAATAATGGAAAGAAAAAAAAAAAAAGAAAAAAATTTATATTCCAATTTGTACTGTTTGCAGAACAAAAACCTCTGCAAATAGTACATTTTGACAATTTGCCCAAGAAAAATGGTTTTTTTTTTTTGGAAAAATTTCAAGTCAGGCACCAAGTCATCGAGTATTGGAGATGAACCTCGTGAATGCCGAGCTCAAAGCTCTGCAAATGAGCAGTTAAGATTCACTCCTTAAAAAAAATGTATGAAATTTTCTTTTATTGAACAACAAAAATGTTGTCAATTGATAAAGAACAATTTCAATATGAAAAATTTCAAATTGTACTGTTTGCCGAGCAAAATGCTCTGCAAACAGTTGGTTTTAAAACTTGATGAAAAAGTTTCACTTTGTACTGTTTGCCGAGCAAAATGCTCTGCAAACAGTTGGTTATAAGAACTTTGGTGAACAAAATTTTCACTTTGTACTGTTTGCCGAGCAAAATGCTCTACAAACAGTTGTTTTTAACACTTGGTGAAAAATTTTCATATTGTACTGTTTGCCGAACAAAATTCTCTGCAAACAGTTGTTTGACCAAGTTGGAAAAAGTTTTATACCAAATGCACTGTTTGCCGAGCAAATTGCTCTGCAAACAGTTGATTTTAAACATGGAAAACTTTTTGGAGCAAAATGGTCTGTTTGCCGAGCAATGAGCTCTGCAAACAGTAGTTTTTAAGGCTTGAAAGACTTGGAATTCAAAAAAGGCCTGTTTGCCGAGCTCAAAGCTCTGCAAACAGTTGATTTTAAGACTTGGATTCATTTTGAACAAAATGCACTGTTTGCCGAGCAAATTGCTCTGCAAACAGTTGTTTTCATTCTTGGAAAAATTTTGGAATTCAAAATGGCCTGTTTGCCGAGCAAACTTCTCTGCAAACAGTTGATTTTAAAACTTTGATCCATTTTGAAAAACAAAACAAAAACAACAAAAAAAACTTGAATGCCGAGCAAAATGCTCTGCATTATGTTGTTTTAATGAACTTGGTGAAAATTTACTGGTTTGATAAAAACAAGCATTTGCCGAGCTAGAAGCTCTGCAAATGACGCTTTTTGATCCAAAAACTTGTTTGAGAAAATTAAGAACAAGTTAACCAGAAATAATGATGATTTGAAGGTGATCAAGAACAAACAACCCATTTGCCGAGCAAATTGCTCTGCAAATGGTACATTTCATCGAAAACTTATTGGTTTACCCAGCCCTAGTTCAAACTAACCCAGAAAAATCCACCAAGTATGCAGATTAATACATTAAAAGCAAAACAACAACAAGTAATAGTCCTAATCATGCAACTAACATCATTTAAACACAAACCAAAACATCACAATATACAAAACGATCATATCATTTCTTCTTGGCATTTAATCAAACAGTTAATGTGCACAAAGAAAACAAGTGATCTTACCTCAAAACTAACGATTTGATCGAAGAAACAAGATGAATTAATCCAGAAAAATGAACACTTGTTTAACTTCACAATGATTATTATGAAGAAGATGAAGAATGATGTATGATTGATGTGAAGTTTGAACAGTTTTGAGAAAGAAAGAAACTGAGATATTTTTGGTTTGAATTTGAAATGAATGCTTCGACCCGCCCAGATTCTTTTTAAATCACATATTCGGGTCGCGGGTCTGGGTATGACCCGCGTGTTGACCCGAATCCAAACAAGTCTTGGGCTTACAATTCAGTTGGTCTCAAATTGGTTTTGGGCTTACACCTCATTTTGGGCTCATAATACAATTTGGGCTGGTCTTGTTGGGTTTACACTTAAAACAGACAGAAAAAAAATAAAAAAAAAACTAAAAGGAAATAAAAAAAAACTAAAGAAAACACTTATTAAAAATTTTAACAATTTGAGAAAAATCTTTTTATCTTTTTAAAGTTTTCTAATTTTGTATTTGATTTTTTTTCAATTTTAAAACAAACACACATATACGAAAAATTAAAATTAAAATAAAATAAACAAATAATAAACAAATATTTTCATGCATTTCACACTCCCCCTCAAATTAAGCATATAACAAAATAGTGAATTTACAAACTCCCCCTTAAATCATGCATTCTACCCTTTTTCTCCCCCTCAAACATTGCATGTAATGACAAGGAAATCACATCAATGTTTGAAGTAGAAAATGAACATAGAATACATAGCATGAAAGCATTTAAGTTTGTAAATCAAGCATTTCCAACTTGGTTTTCAGAAAATTGAACCTGTTTTCATCCAAAGGTTTGGTGAAAAGGTCTGCAAGTTGGTAGTCTGTTGGTGAAAAGTACCATTTGACAACTGTTTTACTTGTAGACCAAGGAAAAAGTTTAATTCACCCATCATGCTCATTTCAAATTTCTTGATCATTAAAGCAGAGAAATTCTTGCAGTATTTAGGATTAGTTGACCCAAAAATTATGTCGTCAACATAAATCTAGATTAGAATGAAATCACTCCCTTGTCGTTTGATAAACAAGGTAGTGTCAATCGAACCTTTGCTAAAGCCAGATTTCACAAGATAAGAGGATAGAGCATCATACCATGCACGAGGCGCTTGTTTCAGACCATATAATGCCTTGTCTAACCTGTAAACGTAGTCTGGATGTTTGGAACTCACAAAACCTTCTGGTTGTTCAACGTACACTTCTTCTTTGAGAATTCCATTTAAGAAGGCAGTTTTAACATCCATCTGATAGACTGTGAAGTTCTTGTAGGCAGCATAGGCAAGAAACATCCGAATAGCCTCAATTCATGCAACTGGTGCGAATGTCTCATCGTAGTCAATTCCATCTTGTTGGCAATATCCCTTTGCAACCAATCGTGCTTTGTTGCGTACAACAACTCCGGTTTCATCCTTTTTATTCTTGAAGATCCACTTGGTTTTAATTGGATCCTTGTTCTTGTAAGGATTGGGAACCAATTTCCACACCTCAAATCGTTCAAATTGATTCAGTTCCTCCTGCATAGCTTTCACCCAATCTGGACAACTTAGAGCTTCATTAACTGTCTTTGGTTCAACAATGCTCAGAAAATTCACAAACAGACATTCATTCGCGGAAGCAGATCTTGTCTGAACTCCAGTTGTTGGATTACCAATGACTTGTGAAATTGGATGAGCTCTTGTCCATTTGGTTGTATGAGGAATTGGATCAAGTGGATCACCAGATTCTTCAGAATCAATAAAATCCGGAGAATGTTGTTCTGTCAATTGTTCAAACGAGGTTGCAATTGGTTCAACAAAGTTGTCATGAACATAATCCTCAGGATTGGTTGTAGGATTAGTCACTTGTGAGATAATATGAGGTTGAGTATGCAACTCTGACATATCAGTAGGTGGAGGTGAATCAGATGATGAATTAACATCTGTTGATTGTGATGGAGAAGACTCATTGGGATCCATTTCTTCTGAATTTGAACTGGTTGGTTCATTGTCATTTCCATCAGATTCAGGAACTTTCTTCGAAACATGAAAAAACTCTTCGAACACGATGTCCAAATCTTGTGTTGTTGGAGTAGAGATTGATTTGACATTTGATGCAGTCTTAGTTGCAAAATCTTGTGGAGTTTGAAGTTCGGGTCTTGAACTGTGTTGTTCAAGAACCATTCCCGAGAGTTCATCAAATCTAACGTTCATACTCTCTTCAATTCTCTTGGTTCTTCGGTTATATACACGATATGCTATCGATTCTCTCGAATAACCGATAAAATATGCCTCATCACCTTTTGGTTCAAATTTGCCCAGAGTTTCTCGATCATTGAGAACATAATATACACATCCAAAAATGTGCAAGAAGTTCACATTGGGCTTTCTTTTGTTGATCACCTCATATGGAGTTTTATCAAACCTCTTGTTTATTATGGATCTGTTTTGAGTAAAACAAGCAGTAGCAACAGCTTCAGCCCAAAGATTCGGTGGCAACTTCGAATAGGCAAGCATTGTTCTAGCTGCTTCAACAAGAGTTTGATTTCGACGTTCAACTACTCCATTCTGTTGAGGTGTTCTGGCAGCGGAAAATTGGTGTGAAATACCCATGGACTTGAAGAAAGAATCAATAGTTAAATTCTTGAATTCAGTGCCATTGTCTGAGCGAACAATTCTAACAGATGATTTAAGATTGACTTGGGTCTTCTTGATGAAATCAATAATCACTTGCGGAGTGTCACTCTTTTGCATGAAGAAAGAATACCCAAGTGTAGCGAGAATAGTCATCTACAATCACTAGAATATATCGCTTGCCATGGATACTTTGAACTTTCATAGGGCCACACAAATCCATGTGAATAAGGTGCAACGGACCTTCTGTACTTAGAACTTCTTTGGTTTGTGTGTTGCTTTCTTCATCTTTCCAATTGCACAAGCTGGACAAACATGTGCACTTTCATACTTGTAATCCGGAAGACCTTCAACAAGTTGTTTATCCACGAGTGTATTAATCGTTTGAAAGTTAAGATGAGAAAGTCGGCGATGCCATAACCAAGAGTTTTGAGCAGTTGCTATCGAAAGAAGACAAATCTCTGAAGAATTAGATGGAATGTTGTTGATATCAATTGTGAACAAATTATTGTCTCTTGTTCCAGTCAGAATATCCACACCATATTCAGTCTGCACTTTGCATTCATATCTCCTAAATAATACTTGTAGATCATTGTCACAAAATTGACCAACACTAAGAAGATTGTGTCCAAGTCCTTCAACGTAGGAAACTCTCTTGATAGTGACTCCATTTTTGACAATGTCTCCATAACCAAGAATAGGAGCAATATGATCATTTCCAAATCTTACAGTTCCCATAAACTTTTCAACAAAGTTCGAAAGAATGGACTTGTTTCCAGTCAGAATATCCACACCATCTTCAGTCTGCACTTTGCATTCATATCTCCTAAATAATACTTGTAGATCATTGTCACAAAATTGACCAACACTAAGAAGATTGTGTCCAAGTCCTTCAACGTAGGAAACTCTCTTGATAGTGACTCCATTTTTGACAATGTCTCCATAACCAAGAATAGGAGCAATATGATCATTTCCAAATCTTACAGTTCCCATAAACTTTTCAACAAAGTTCGAAAGAATGGACTTGTTCCAGTCAGAATATCCACACCATCTTCAGTCTGCACTTTGCATTCATATCTCCTAAATAATACTTGTAGATCATTGTCACAAAATTGACCAACACTAAGAAGATTGTGTCCAAGTCCTTCAACGTAGGAAACTCTCTTGATAGTGACTCCATTTTTGACAATGTCTCCATAACCAAGAATAGGAGCAATATGATCATTTCCAAATCTTACAGTTCCCATAAACTTTTCAACAAAGTTCGAAAGAATGGACTTGTTTCCAGTCAGAATATCCACACCATCTTCAGTCTGCACTTTGCATTCATATCTCCTAAATAATACTTGTAGATCATTGTCACAAAATTGACCAACACTAAGAAGATTGTGTCCAAGTCCTTCAACGTAGGAAACTCTCTTGATAGTGACTCCATTTTTGACAATGTCTCCATAACCAAGAATAGGAGCAATATGATCATTTCCAAATCTTACAGTTCCCATAAACTTTTCAACAAAGTTCGAAAGAATGGACTTGTTTCCAGTCAGAATATCCACACCATCTTCAGTCTGCACTTTGCATTCATATCTCCTAAATAATACTTGTAGATCATTGTCACAAAATTGACCAACACTAAGAAGATTGTGTCCAAGTCCTTCAACGTAGGAAACTCTCTTGATAGTGACTCCATTTTTGACAATGTCTCCATAACCAAGAGTTTTGAGCAGTTGCTATCGAAAGAAGACAAATCTCTGAAGAATTAGATGGAATGTTGTTGATATCAATTGTGAACAAATTATTGTCTCTTGTTCCAGTCAGAATATCCACACCATCTTCAGTCTGCACTTTGCATTCATATCTCCTAAATAATACTTGTAGATCATTGTCACAAAATTGACCAACACTAAGAAGATTGTGTCCAAGTCCTTCAACGTAGGAAACTCTCTTGATAGTGACTCCATTTTTGACAATGTCTCCATAACCAAGAATAGGAGCAATATGATCATTTCCAAATCTTACAGTTCCCATAAACTTTTCAACAAAGTTCGAAAGAATGGACTTGTTTCCAGTCATATGACGTGAACATCCCGAGTCGACATACCATACACAAATAAGATATTCCTGCAAGGACAGGGAATATGGTTTAGGTACCCATGTAGATTGGGTCCTTGCAGGTTAGAGGGATAACATGCAAGTACAATCAACGAAAACAAAGAAAATAAACATCAAGCAAAATGACACACATACAAACATTTTATTCAAATAACAAACATGCACACATAAATGTTCAAAACACAGATACGAATTACAAGCAAGGAAGAGTAAATGTTTATACACATATTTTGGTACAAGCGGGACTAGTCCTAGATTTATTAGCATTGTATAATGTATTCGATCTACGGACAATCCACACTTGTTTGACATTGGCATTTTTCCCATGAAGATTGACTTTACTAGAAGCATTCAAATATCTATCCTTAGGAATCCATCTACTGCTACTAGTTAAGCACACATCACCTGAAACACGAACATGCTTTGAGTTAGCAAACAATTTGTTAACTTTGTTCTTAACAGGTTTCTTCTTGATGGGTTCTGTGGTGTTGTTCACTTTCTTTATGTTATTAGGTGACAACCAACCATACTGATCTTTGTATTTAGTCATTCCAGAAACAGTATCTCTAACCCTCTGTAAAGTGCACTTAGGATTCTTCTGAGAATACCTAGGAAAACTAGAATACCTAACCTGCTGAGGTTGTTTGTTACCTAATGAGAAAGTTTCATTTTTAACAATCTTCGGACCACTGCTTGTTTTGACTTCTTTTTGTGACTGAGATTCAGATTTGACCTTGTACATCTGTGTTTGCCTAGAAGTCTTTGATTTCATTGGAACATTGGGACCTTTTTGTGGTTTCGGACTTGAACCCGTCTTAGGTGATTGGTTGGTCTTGGGTTTTGAAACAGTCTTTGGTATTGGTTTGGTCTTTGGTTTTGAGTCAGTCTTGGGTAATGGGTTGGTCTTTGGTCTGCGGAACTCATCGAATGATGAAGATTGTGAATAGTGTGACTTTGGAATTTTCTTCAGATAAAAATCAAGTTTTTCCTCCTTTTTAACAAAATGTTTTTCAAATTCAGGATCAAAATCATGATTTTCTTCCAAAAAATTTGTCAAATCTTCAGTTTCCAACTTCACACTAACTTCACTTTTCTTTATCGGACATGGACTTTGCTTGAGTGAAATTGATGCTTTTTCCTTTTCTTTATGAAATTGAAGTGCAATTTTCTGAAATTGGAATTCAACTTTTAGATCATTAAGTTCCTTTAGCACATTTAACCTCTGATCCCTTTCTTTTTCAAACTTTTGTTTGAAAGCATCAATTTCATTCAAGTATGATTGAGTTCCCTCAGAAAACTTGGTAAAAGTCTGAGTTTCAGAAGTAATCGGGAAGAAATAATCATCAACATCATGAACATCATCTAAATCACCATCAGTTTGCACAGACACATGAACAACTTTCTTTATGTCTACATTCTCATTTTGAACATGAATTGGATGATTCTCTTCAAACACATTGGTTTTCTTTTTCATGGATAAAATCTTCTCATTGATTTTTTCAAATGATTCAGAAAACTTTCGGTCAAAAACAATTTTGCACATATCAAAGATCTGAGATTCTTTTTCAGTTTGGACTGAAGCATTTACACTTTCACATATAGAACTCACAGAACATCCAGATGGATCACAAACTTTGGAGTCTATCTTTGGTTGGTCAATGACATAATGATTTTGAGTCTTCAAATTTTCTATCAAAGATTGCTTTTCCTCAAGAGACTTTTGCAGATCTTCAATTACCTTTTCCAAAACTTTTTGTGGTACATACGGTCTCAAATTTTCAGGTTTTGGAATAGGATTAGGATTTTCCAAAGGTTTTTCAGTAAAACACTCAAGAATTTCGGGTATGATAGCCTCATGATTGTCTTTGATTGTTTTATGTTTAGAGTTAGCGAAGAAATCATATGACTCATCCATTAACTCATAGTTAAAATAGACTTTTGCACCCTTTTCTAGAAAATCATCAGCCTCATAATCACTATCAGTCGGTCTCAAATTTTCTATCAAAGATTGCTTTTCCTCAAGAGACTTTTGCAGATCTTCAATTACCTTTTCCAAAACTTTTTGTGGTACATACGGTCTCAAATTTTCAGGTTTTGGAATAGGATTAGGATTTTCCAAAGGTTTTTCAGTAAAACACTCAAGAATTTCGGGTATGATAGCCTCATGATTGTCTTTGATTGTTTTATGTTTAGAGTTAGCGAAGAAATCATATGACTCATCCATTAACTCATAGTTAAAATAGACTTTTGCACCCTTTTCTAGAAAATCATCAGCCTCATAATCACTATCAGTCGGTCTCACAAATTGGTCTGTCATCCCACATCTCAAATAAGATTCGTTGTATAATGATGGGACTTCTTCTTGTGCTTCGAGCAAACATTTTGGATAGTTATAACCCAACCCTGATGTGAATATTGTTTCTGAATTTCTTGGCCTATTTAAAAAGACTTGTTGATATGAACGATTGATCTTATACAACTTTTCTTGATAAGACATGATTTCAGCTTTCAGTTCATCATTTTCTTTATCAAGTTTTTGTTTAAGAGAATCTTTTATACAACATTCATATTTTAGGTCAGAATATTTGTTTTCAAATTCCGTCACATCAGGGATAGATTCTTTCATCTTGACATTTAAAGACTCAATGTCTTCAGCCAAAGCATTTGCTCGAAACATCTCATTGGTTTTTTCAACTTGAAGTTGTCTGACAGTCTTGAAGTCTTCCTTTCAGCAACCAAAGCCAATGGATCTGAATTTACACTCTCTTCTTTCTTCTTCTGAATTCTCTGAACATCCTCAACATTAAGTTGTAGTTTTTCAAACAGAGTGTGAATGGTGAGTTTTCCGAAGTCTGATTGTTGATTGAGTTGAGTTCCATATACTTGCCATTCCTCTTCCAGATTTTTGATGAATTTGATGTTCAGTTCCATATTGGTTCTCTTCACATCATTCTTTCTCAGCTCATTGATGACATTGCAGAATCTGATGTATACCTCATTCAATGGTTCACCTTTTTGTTGTTTAAATGTTTCATACATGTTCAGAACAGTCGACAACCTTATAGTGTTTGACACATCAGATCCTTCCATCTGCTTCTCCACTTCATCCCAAATGTCTTTTCCTGTTTCATAGGAATCCATATTGCAGTAGATGTCATCAGGAAGTGCTTGGTAAAGAAAGGCAATTGCACTTTGGTCAGCCTCTACTCTATTTCTCTGATCTGTGTTCCAACTCTCTTCAGGTAAAACTTCTCCATTAACTGGGTTCTTTGGAATTTCAGGACCATCTTTGTAAGATTTTCTCAGCAGTTTTCCATTCTTTTGCCTGTCTATCCCACATCTCAAATAAGATTCGTTGTATAATGATGGACTTCTTCTTGTGCTTCGAGCAAACATTTTGGATTGTTATAACCCAACCCTGATGTGAATATTGTTTCTGAATTTCTTGGCCTATTTAAAAAGACTTGTTGATATGAACGATTGATCTTATACAACTTTTCTTGATAAGACATGATTTCAGCTTTCAGTTCATCATTTTCTTTATCAAGTTTTTGTTTAAGAGAATCTTTTATACAACATTCATATTTTAGGTCAGAAATTTGTTTTCAAATTCCGTCACATCAGGGATAGATTCTTTCATCTTGACATTTAAAGACTCAATGTCTTCAGCCAAAGCATTTGCTCGAAACATCTCATTGGTTTTTTCAACTTGAAGTTGTCTGACAGTCTTGAAGTCTTCCTTTCAGCAACCAAAGCCAATGGATCTGAATTTACACTCTCTTCTTTCTTCTTCTGAATTCTCTGAACATCCTCAACATTAAGTTGTAGTTTTTCAAACAGAGTGTGAATGGTGAGTTTTCCGAAGTCTGATTGTTGATTGAGTTGAGTTCCATATACTTGCCATTCCTCTTCCAGATTTTTGATGAATTTGATGTTCAGTTCCATATTGGTTCTCTTCACATCATTCTTTCTCAGCTCATTGATGACATTGCAGAATCTGATGTATACCTCATTCAATGGTTCACCTTTTTGTTGTTTAAATGTTTCATACATGTTCAGAACAGTCGACAACCTTATAGTGTTTGACACATCAGATCCTTCCATCTGCTTCTCCACTTCATCCCAAATGTCTTTTCCTGTTTCATAGGAATCCATATTGCAGTAGATGTCATCAGGAAGTGCTTGGTAAAGAAAGGCAATTGCACTTTGGTCAGCCTCTACTCTATTTCTCTGATCTGTGTTCCAACTCTCTTCAGGTAAAACTTCTCCATTAACTGGGTTCTTTGGAATTTCAGGACCATCTTTGTAAGATTTTCTCAGCAGTTTTCCATTCTTTTGCCTGTCTATCCAGTTCAGAAACCTTTTCTTCCATTGAGGATAAGAGCCTCTAAACAAGACAGGTGGTCTTCCTTCAGAACCAAGTGCTAAAGCTTCCCTTGAAGCTATTTCAAGCAATTAACAGACTTAGAAAAATTTGAGATTTTTTTTTTATTTCAACTAAATGCAGAGCTTAATCCTCTGCAAATAGAACAAGTAAGAAATTTCAAAATTTAAAAAATTTTGATTTTTCAACCCACTTGAAGAATATTGATGAAAAATGGTTTTGAGAAGTTATCTTGAAAAATTTTGATTTGAGAATCTTAAAAACAACTAAGTGCCGAGCTTAATTCTCTGCAAATGGTGTAAGTGACCAAGTCGCAACCCAAGTACTTAGATCAACACACAAAAACAACTGAATGCCGAGCAAAAACCTCTGCAAACAGCACAACTAAGAAAGTCACTTGGTTGAAGAATCAAATTTAACTATTTTCCGAGCAAATATCTCTGCAAACAGTACAAATAGAACTTGTACTTAGTCACACCAACCAAAAACACTTGTTTGCCGAGCTTAAACCTCTGCAAACAATGCAAGTAGCACCAGTCACAAATCAAGAATTCTCAAAAACAACTATTTGCCGAGCAAAAACCTCTGCAAACAATGCAAGTAGCACCAGTCACAAATCAAGAATTCTCAAAAACAACTATTTGCCGAGCAAAAAGCTCTGCAAATAGAATAAGTGAACTTCACACTTAACCAAATTTCTTGAAATAACTATTTGCCGAGCAAAAAGCTCTGCAAATAGAATAAGTGAACTTCACACTTAACCAAATTTCTTGAAATAACTATTTGCCGAGCAAAAAGCTCTGCAAATAGTACAAGTAAGATCCAGTACTTAGCCAAAATTTCTGAAACACGTATTTGCCGAGCAAACTGCTCTGCAAATAGTATAAGTAAGAATACCACTTAGCCAACGACCTCTGCAAATATGAGTAACCACAACACGACAAAATAGTCGGTTAGGTTATCTTCTATGTTCAGCCAACCCCTTATTTGCAGAGAAGACTGAAAATCTTCGATATCTTCTTCATTTTTGCGAATTAGAACTCGAATTTTATATCAAAATGTTTAGAAAATCAATGCGCACAAATCCTCAAACAAATTAGATGCTAATTTCAACTGGAACTCAAACCCTCACGAACATGCGATTTGTAGAGCTCGATCAAAATCAACTCAAATGATGAAATTAGCTTCTGAAAATGATAGCGAAGGAAGATATATTGATATTAAATCGAACGATGAACAAAATTAGGGCAAAAACACACTTAATTTGCAGGAATCACTGAAACAGTGAGCTCTGCAAATGAACCTTTCAGAAAAATTACTCAAATTCTGAAATTAAGCACAAATTAAGCTTGTAATAAGCTTGTGGATCGTTCAGCAACTCTGATTGTGCTCTGATACCAATTGTTGAGTATAGAATTCGAGCTTTTGTGTGTGTGTGAGTGTGTGTTAATGGAGGTTTCTAGTGAGAGAAAGTAGAGAGAGAGTAGAGAGATGTCAGGGAAAGTTTTGTTTGTATTATATGGTGAAAGGTTACAATTAACATAATGGAGGGGGTTTATATACATATGAGCTATTTACACTATGCCCCCTTCCATTGTAACAAGATTACAATATAAGTACAAATTAACATAAGGTACACAAATCAACTACTACATTTATATTTCTAACACACCTCCTTCATCTCAATCAACACCCATCGTTTGAACATCTCAATCAACACCCAACATTCTTTCACAATCTACACCTTCTATTCCATCAACACAATCTACACCTGCTGTTCAAATTTCTCAATCATCACCTTCTACACCAATTCCATCCGTTGTTTCTCCAAATCCACCAACTCTTACACCATCTCAATCAACAACAATTCTTGCACCTACACCACTTGCTTCTGCTTTACCTAATGAACCACGTCCAATACCTGGTAGACGCCTTAAAATGAAAGCTCGAAAAATGCAACAAGTCAAGGCACCATCTGGTATACTAAAGGTATCCAAGAGGAAATTAAGAAAGAAGTATACCTCTTTTAGTTCTGCAGCTCAAAGAGTTGAACCAGGTACTGCAGAATTTGCTGAAGTTTTTGGTTCATCCTCTGAGTTTGATGCTGAAAATGTAACTCATAAAATTGATAGTGTGGTCTCTGAGATAAATGTTGAACATGAGAGCACTAGAGATGATGTTGTGCTGGAGGAACAAGGCGGGTCTGAGGGAGGAGTTGAAAATGTAAGAGAGGATGAGAGGTCCGGGTTAGGACAAGGGCAAAAAGAAAACGTTGGCCCTCCAATAGTTGAAACCACTGTGTCTAACCGGGATGACAACCCTAGGATAGAAGTCGAGAGCTCCCCACTCTTGCATGCACATAACTCTCCTCGCCATTCTGACTCCTCAAAACAGGAGTTAGTCTCAGAAACGCACGGGGATAAGCCACGCTCACCACACTCTCCTCATTTGGAGGATGAGAGTGTTAGGACAAGGGCAAAAAGAAAACGTTGGCCCTCTAATAGTTGAAACCACTGTGTCTAACCGGGATGACAACCCTAGGATAGAAGTCGAGAGCTCCCCACTCTTGCATGAACATAACTCTCCTCACCATTCTGACTCCTCAAAACAGGAGTTAGTCTCAGAAACGCACGGGGATAAGCCACGCTCACCACACTCTCCTCATTTGGAGGATGAGAGTGTTAGGACAAGGGCAAAAAGAAAACGTTGGCCCTCCAATAGTTGAAACCACTGTGTCTAACCGGGATGACAACCCTAGGATAGAAGTCGAGAGCTCCCCACTCTTGCATGAACATAACTCTCCTCACCATTCTGACTCCTCAAAACAGGAGTTAGTCTCAGAAACGCACGGGGATAAGCCACGCTCACCACACTCTCCTCATTTGGAGGATGAGAGTGTTGAAATAAGAGAGGATCAGCCCCACCTCTCGCCTTCATTTCGTGCACTTGAGTCTAGATCTCCTAGGGACACGGAATCACAAGCTCAGTTACGTACTGATGCCGGAATAAGCGGAGAGGGACCCACTTTGTGTGACCCTCTAGGACAGCTTGGAAGTCCTGCCTTAGCTAACATCACGCCAGCTTTAGCCGCAGGCAACAGTTCTCAAACCGAGACTGAGGGACAGTATGAACGCCAAGGTGACACTGCTGTTCCTCAGGATCAACCTGAGACTGTATTATCGGGCATTCTCGGTGACGCCGGTTTTGTTAGTGGTGTTACCCTACAACAAGTCCAGGACAGTGATTTATCACAGTCTAGGACACAATCTGATTCTGGTTGCAAAGCCAATGAATCTGAAATTGCTGGTGAGGGTCTAACCCTAGGATCTGCAGGAAATCCTGAATCAGTTTCACTGAATTTAGGTCACACCACAAGTGTGCAAACAACCTCCGGGTTGGTTTCTCCATCTATTCCATTACAAACAACAACACAAAGAACACCAACACCAAATCAAATTTCATCAACCACCAACCAACAAGAAAAAGATAAAGCTTGTGATAATCTTATGGATATTTTAAGGTCTGAAGGTGATTTGTTAAATATGTATGATCGTGGAGTGTTGAATGCGTTGGAGTTGAGAAATAGAGAACTAGAGCATGAAAGACAAGTGAGATCATTAAAAGATCAAGTTCATTCTCAGAAAGCAGAGTATGATGCTAAGCTTGCTGCTTTTGAGTTGGGATTGTTAGCTCTAGAATCTTGCCGACCGGCCTCGGTTTCTACTAGACAGGATGATCCTGATTCTGATGATCACCCCGAGGGGGAGAACCAAGGAGATGGTCAAGCTAATACAGAAAATCCATCGGCAAGAATTAAAGTGAATATTGGTGAGAATGTGGAGATAAGAGAAAGAACTGAGGGTAGAAATCAAGAAGTTGTTGAAGAAGATCAAGCTGAAATTGAAAGAATTGCTGAGATCAAAAAGAAATTTGATGAAGTGTTTGGATCTGATAGAGAAGTTGTTGAAGAAGATCAAGCTAAAATTGAAAGAATTGCTGAGATCAGAAAGAAATTTGATGAAGTGTTTGGATCTGATGGAGAAGAAGAAGAAGAAGATGAAATGGGTGAGCAAAATGAAGAGGAAAAAGAAGTTATTGATAAAGAAGTTGTTGAGTTTGCTGAAGAAGAAGCAGATGTTGAGGCTGCAAAGTATAACGTAGTTATGGATGAGCCTGAGACTGTTGAGACTCTTGTAAATGTAGAAGCTGCTGATGAACAAATGTTTGAGGTTTTTCCGGATCTTGATTACTTTGAAACAGGTCCATCAAGCATAAATGAAGTTGGAAAATCATCAACACCTGCTTTCACCACTCCACAGCATTACACATTTAATGATTTTAATGGTTTTGATGATCTTAGAAAGACTCCTGAAGTAGTGGCTCAGAATTTCAAGAAGTCTACTTTTAAGCAAGTGTTGACTGAGGCAATCAGGTCTGAAGAAGTTCTCCCTGATTATTTCCCGACTGAATGGACTGAAGAACAATTGAAGTTCATTAATCGAGGGTACTTCTTAAGAGATAAAGAAAGAATGATTGCTCTCGGTGTGAAACCAAAACAAGCTGCTATAAAGTCAAGATTTTTGGAAGAAAGGGCATTTCCTATTTTCTGTGGTGCAACAAAAGTCTTTAAAAGTGAGAGACCAAAAATTAATTCAATGTATAAGTTTAAGGAAGCAAGACAAGTTGAAGAATATAAAGCGCTTCTTAAACTCACAAAGAAATACAATCCTAAACTTCTTGAAGATCAAAAGAAGTACAGAATTTTGGTACTGATCAGAGTAATTCTCATAAAGAGGATTTCTATTTCTGTTCCCTGCTTCCATGTGAAAAGAGAAAATAACAAGATTTACAGATTCAGTGAAGCTCAGTTCAAGCTTCTGCCAGTTGATGATATAATCTTTCTCTACAATCACTTTCTGAATGCTATGCAAAGATACCGTGAAGACATTATTGCTTTTGATGCTGTGAAGAGATATATGTCAAGCTGTATCCAATATGCTTCATTGGAAGACTTTCAGATTGGATTTGAAGTTGTCAAGAGAAAGATTAATGTTCCCTATCCCGACCAAAGTCTTTACAATGCAGACATTGAACAGCTTAGTATTGGTCATGTCATCGAAGAACCATCCTTTGGGGTTGTTTTTCTAAACAGCAGAAAGAAGAAGATTTTCATTCGAATGGATGAACTTGCTTCTTATTCTGATGGAACACTGGAATTTTGCAAAAATGTGTTATCATGCTTGAAAGGAGATGAACAAGATGCTAAGAAGAAAGATTTATTTGATCGAGTAATCAACAAGATTGATCAAAGACTTGAATATAGAGACAGCATCAGGATGTTGAGAGAGGCCAAGAATGTTAAGAAATCAAATTATGTTGTTCGTCGGAGGGGTGGGTGCTGGATTAAGTATGAGCCCAGTCATGTTCCAGGACCACACAATCTTCCTCCGAGAAACTTTGAAGAAAACATGGTAGTTCCAGATGATCGACCTGAAGGAGATAACTGGTTCTGGCATCCAAGTAGAGACAAACCAAATACTAGAGCTTGAAGACTTTCAATGGTTAGAGATTTTTGACAAATCACTACTAAGGGGGAGATTGTTAGAAATAAACTTTGTAGTAGTTGGTTTGTTTCTATAATGTAATATGTACTTATATTGTAACTTTCTAAGTGTGAGAGGGGGAAATATGTAAATTGTATAGTTGGTATAAAAACCCCCTCAAACACAAGCATTGTAACCTTTACACCTTCAAGCAATCTAATCTTCCCTTTTCACACACACTTTCTCTCTTTACTCACACACACCTTAATCGCCATTAACACACACAAAAACACACACTTAAGCTCAAATTCATTGAATTACACATTCATGTCCATATACTTCTCCATCATGTTGGTGAGCTTGACAATTGGATCCTCCTTGACTTCATTCTCTACCTTTGGTTGCTCGGGTTGACCATTACTCCTTTGCCACCTATTTTGAAAAGAACCAAAGTTATTTCTAGCATAACTAGAATTAAAGTTAGAATTACCGGGGTTTCTTTGGAATAGTCCTCGTTGAAAGCCTCCTCGGTATTGGTTCTGGACATAATTGACTTGCTCGGTAGCCTCCTCTTCACAATCCTCGGTATAGTGCATTCCTCCGCAATTGTTGCACCCGTGTGCAATTACCTTGAGGTCTTTGTCCATAATGTCCAACCTATCTTCAAAAGTAGAAAAACGGTTAGATAAAGCTTTAAGTTCATGAATTACCTCATTGTCAGAGCTGCTCTCGATGCTAGCCACGGTTCTTTCCGGCCTCCTATCTCGATCCGTATCGTCCATATCCCGAGCTAAGCTAGCTTGCACCATATCCTCCATCATTTTGTACGCGTCATTGGTAGATTTGTACAAAAAGTTACCACCGCCGGCTAGGTCTAAATCCTTTTGAGAACTCTTAGTTAAACCATAGAAAAAGATTTCCATGATCTCGTCCTTGTTAAGTCCATTCCCGTGACAGTTTCTGATCATTTCCCTAAGCCTTTTCCATGCATTAACTAGTGATTCTCCTTCGTCATGCTTGAAAGCCTTGATGTCTCGAAGCATTTTCCTAGCTAAACTCGGGGGGGAAAATCGCGAGACAAACTGTTCGCGAAGTTGATTCCATGTAGTGATGGTACCTTCATCGAGCTCATAGAACCAAGCACATGCCTCTCCCATGAGAGACGACGGAAATAAGCTAAGCTTCACATCGTCATCGTTGACTTCTCCTCCGTATTTGAACATTTTGCACAAACTAGTGAACTTCCTTACATGCTTATGGGGGTCGGATTTGGCTCGGCCGTCATATTGGTTGTCTTGGATTAACTTAAGGTGGTGTCCTTTGACTGAAAACGAAACTCCTAGGTTTGGTAAGACAATAGCCGATCCCTGTGTCGGTGCTACGGCTCTCGTCCTTTCCATCATTGGTCGGTCGAATTCGTCCCTTACGGATCTAGGTGAGTTTGGTTCTGAACTAGTGTCGGATGATCCTAAAGGTTTGCTAAGTTAACTACGGGTGATGAGTTTGATCTGTTGAGTCTTCTCTACGTCTGAGTCTACTTAGCCTTGTGGAAACACGTCTTACAACCGTTCCCGATCTTAAACGCATCAACTACCTAAATGATCTGCAAAACTCAAGAAAAAGATCAACGCACCAATATAAAAATGAAATGAAAAACTAAATTAAACTACTTAAACTAGAAATGAAAAAGAAAATATTTTTGGATTTTTGAAATTTTAAAGAAAATGAAAATACTAGCTAAATTAACTAAACCCTAATTTTGACCTAAAAACCTAATTTGACTTTAACCTAAATGACTTAAACCTAATTACTGAAAAGTAACTACTTCGTGCCGAAACACAAAATAGGGTCGAATTACACTACTAAACTAAGAATGCGTCGCGTCCCCGGCAGCGGCGCCAAAAAGCTATGATGGGTGTTTTATTTTTTGCTTTTAAATTTATAAAATGTTGTACAAGTAATTATCTGAAAACACACATACTTACGAGCAGAGAACCCGATCAGTGTAGTATAATTTAAGTGATAAGTTACAGGATCGTTCGCAGGGATGCTTGCACTACCTAATCTAATAATATGTGTAATTCTAGCGGTTGTGGGGTTGTCACGATTTCCTATTAAACTAATTAAAATACTGAAGAGTAAATAGAAGCCACAACCGCTTATTCAGCAAATAACAGTAATTAAATTAAAATACTTGTTTGGCATCTCCGATCTCATGGTACGACCAAATACTATTCTACCTACTTGCTAGACTGTTGGAAACTTAATCACGGCTCATATTCTCTTTAGATTCACTTTACCTAATTACTAGTGCTGTCGCTAGACTCACACTACCCTATAAACAAATTCTCGTTAGATTCATTGTTTAAGCATTATTGACCTAAAGCTTGTGTTACTAGTTCATCTTTTAGTTACCCGGCTTTTAAGCCACGACCAGATAGTAGTTATCTCCGGTGACCACAGTGCTCGTTTCCAAGTCAAAGGATCGCGTCTGACATTGTTAAGCATCATGTTCTATTCATCCTAATTACTACGGTTCTGGATCGCTCGGTTACAAGTGAATCACCTTTTACAACTAGTTATAGACCGACTAGTGTTTTCCATCCTAGCATATTAGTTCTAGTATATGATCATAGACAACCATCAGAATTAAACTAATATATTCAGATATAGAACCGATAATAATATGAAGAACTAGTAAAACATGGATCTACGATAAACAGTAAAACACACTCCAACAGATTCTAACAAATAAAGTAAAACAATAAACGTCTACATGATCACATTAATCCAAACAAGTATTCAGCCTACTAGCCTGACATTATTAAAGGAATAACAAAGTCTGAAAAGATGAAAGACATTGTTTACCAACTGAAAGTAAAATAGAAAAGTAGATCTAGACCGAGGATGAAGATCGGAAGGTGTTACAAGCTCCAAAACCTTCTGGAAATCTACAACTATGACATAGGGTTGAATATAGGCGGCTAGGGCTGCTGGGTTAGTTCGACTTAAATAGTGTTTTAAGTCAGTTGCTCATCTGGGCGGCCCAGTGGCGCTGGCAGGGCTTGCCAGCGGCGCTGGGAGTTGGGGAGTGGCGCTATGTGTCTGCCAGCGGCACTGGCATGGCTCCTGCTGCAGTTCGTACGTCTTCGTTTGGCTCCCGAATCACCTCCTTGTGTCTTGTAACTTCATAGGCCTTCATCTTGAGTTACTTGATGCCATTTACCCTCTCTCGCATCTTCCGTGAACCTGCATAAACATACGACTCATTAAGTACCGATAGTTCCGGAATATTAACTCATTTAGACATTGAAATGAAGCCTTTCGATAGGGGTTTTTATCACAAAATGGACGCTCATCAGTATGCTAAGGCAAAGGACTTCAACAAGCAATCTCTACCCAAGTCTCACTCTGTTGAGTCCCAATGTTCATTGTAAATTAGGTGATGACAAATCTGATAGTTAAACTGTAACAACCCTCAATTTCCGCCTAGGACAATTTACCTAGACTTATCTAAGCATTTATCCTTAGAGGCTTCTTGAGAGAATTAACCTCCTAGACATTAAGACATAGTGATACTTTCTCTCTAGTTCAATGGAATGCCCAAAGATAGCTAGTTATCTTAGAAATGCCAACACATAAGACAATCTTATAGGAATGTAACCATAATCAATCAAGCCAACTTCAAGAATATGTAAAGTAACAACAACTTTATAATTATTCAATCCAACAAACAAGTACCTATGTATCCAAAATATAATCAATAACTCAAATAATAGAAGGTACATTAAGAAATTTTATAAAGTTTAGTACCAATATATATATATATATATACACGAAATACATACATACATACACTTATATCTTGCAAGAGCTAGCATTTGCACTTAACACAAGTACATGTTTATATCTATGCATACACATATAATTACAAATCCAATACTTGTATAATTAAAATTTACATAATCTAACCATCACTACATAACTTGATTAAAACACACCCACATATTGAACTTAGACACCATTTTGGAACAAATACACTTCCACCACAACTCCACCACTTGAACTAGCCAATGAGAATCACCACACCACCCAACATGACCAATGAGCATCCTCCCTGTTAGGACCAGTTCACCTGGTAAACTGGTCAGTCTCCAGTTGCATCTGGAGACCCAGTGAAACTGACCAGAGTGAAACTGACCAGAGTGAACTGGAGACCTAGATGATTTGTCGAGAAATATATTGAAGTCCAGTTGCACCGTACAGTCAACGCAACTGAAGACTTCCTCCAGTTGAGAACTGACCAGTTGAAGAATCATTCCATTTGAAGTCGAAGACAACAAATGGAAGATAGAGAATGGCAATGGCAGCGAAGCCCAGTTGACATTCTAGTCAGTTACAAACTGGAGACCATCAGTGGAAAGCCCTTACAAAGCTTTACACTGATTACGAGGAATTGACTTGTATGCTTTATGTACCTTTACCCGGATAATAAGCCTTATCTTATTATTTAAGTAATAAAAGGTACATAAAGGTGGTTGTATAAAGTTGCTTTATCATGCGACTTTACACTGCTTTTTAAGGAATTAAATGTTATTCCTTAAAAGCTCCCAACCACATTTGTACGGCTAAAGTTAACATCCCAATGTTAACTTTGCCTATAAATACAAGTCATTGCACAACAAGAATAACAAGTGAAAACATACAAACACTTCACACTTTGCAAACCTGCAATATTCTTGGTGAACTTGTGCAATATTCTCTCAATCACTAAAAGGAACATTTCACAACTTTAAGTGTTTCGATTGTCATGAGAAATTCCGAGTGTAGATCAATTGTATTTCATAGGTTGTTAGGATATTTACATTCTTTGTATTATCTTGGTTCCGCAACAACCTTGTAATTTGTTTAACATCAATAAATAAATTATACATTGAAAATTACATATTGTCTCCTCAAGTCACTTTAAAAGTTATTTGTATTATTGCATTGTTCTTTACTTATTGTCATTTATATAAGTAATCTATCTAGAACTTGGTATATACACACTACAACTGGTCGTCTCCAGTTCAGTGCATATATTGCAAAGTAACTCCACCATCTACATAAATGTATCTTTAGGTAGTGCCATCTATTAAGTTGGGACTTACAAGTGGTATCAGAGCAGAAGGCTAATAAACTCGCCTAGATCTGCTAAGATGAACACTACTGAAGGTGGAGATGGTTCTGGTCAAGGTGAAATCCCTTTGAATAATAATGCCCAACCTTTTCAAAATGTTAATACTAATCCTCCTCCTCCTTCTACCCCAAACCACGTCCATGTACATTATTCTAACACTCCTGTTCCCAAATTCGATGAAACAGTGAGACTTTCGTTACATGGAAGGCTAGAATGCTTTTGCATTTTGGTGGTATTGAGAGGTATATGTTGAAAATCCTTAAGGATGGACCATATATACCCATGTCTCTTGGGGTTAGTCCTCTTCTTGATCCAACTGGAAGAAGAGGTTCAAGAGAAAAGCCCAAAGACCATTGGTCTGATGAGGATCGTAGACTTGTTGATCTGGACCCCAGACTCAAGAACATGATCCTTGGGGCTGTTCCTGAAGATCTAATTCCAACACTTGTGCTGTTCCCCAGTGCAAAATCAATGTGGGACGAATTAGTTATTCAGTTTGAAGGAGGTGATGATACTATTGTCACCAGAAAAGTTGCCTTGAACAAGAAGTATGAATCCTTCTTTGCCTTGCCCAATGAAAGTCTAACTGGTACATACACCAGATTTTCTAGCCTCATTAATCAGCTGAGAGGCTTGGGTGTAGAGAAGGATAAGGATATTCTTCTTGAGAAGTTTTGTGATATTCTTCCTTCCAAATGGGAAAACATGGTTCTTGTCTAGAGACAAGGTAAAACCTTGCACATCCATACTCTTGCATCGCTCTATGGAGCCTTCAGATTCACTGAAGATAATAATGCTGCAAGACTGGTGGCTGAGCAAGATGCCATGAACCATGCTCAGAGTTCCAAGGTTGCTAGTGTACCTGAGCGACCTTGTGCTGCCTTAATGTCTGCAGAGAGTGTCCAGGCACACTCGATGAAGGAGATGTTAAACAGTTTCTTGAACTCTAGCCTGACCACTGAAAACAGTGATGGTTGTAATGAAACTGACGATGATGATCTGGTCGCCATGATTGCTAAAACCTTTAACAGGTTTAAGCATAAATCTAAAAGATTTAATGGCCCCAACAATGCTTCCAGCTCCAGCTCTCTGGATAAGACCAATCTTACATGCTATAAGTGTGGTAAGAAAGGTCACTTTATGAAGGAATGCAGATCTAGTCAGTTGAACAACCAAACTGGCCCCCCTGTCCCTAATTTCAATCGGCCTGATGATAGCTACAAAGCAAAATACAAGAAGCTTAAGGCCTAGATTGCCCTCCTGTCCATGGAAAAGAAAAAGGATCAGTGCTTAATGGCACAAACTGAGGGAAAATGGGAGTACTCTGATGATTCATCAGTTGATGAAGAAGAGGAATGGGACATGTGTTTCATGGCCTTGGAAGATCAACAGCAGCAGCACGTGGCAAAAGAAGATGTCATCACTGGAAGATGGGTGGACATCATCTTGAAAAAGGTATGTGATTATGATCACCAGATTGACCCTGAACTAAAACTGGACCTGGCTGAACCATTAAGTGGTGATTTAGCTTTTGTGGAAACTGTTAGAGCTGATAGTGAAAGATATCTTGACACTATCTTAATTGAACTGAACATTGTTAAACCATAACTGAATGATTTACAAAGTGTCCAGTTGGCTCTCAAGGAGTCAGTTTTAAAGATTGAGGCTTTAGAACTTGATAATCAAAAACTATTTTCTGATCTTGAAAAAGAACAAAAGATTATCAAGTCACGGGTAAAAGCATCTGGTAAAAACTATGATGCATTTTCAAGAACTATCGATGCCCAGAAGAATGCATGGAAATCTGGAGATCTGGAGATGGCAGCTCTCATACCAGATCTTCATGCATTACCTCTAGCTCTCAAGGTTGAAACACCTTATGATCAACCTGAAGCTGTTGAAACTGAAACCTTTGAGACCACCCCCATTGAGGTTAAAACTGGAGCCAAACAGGCTAAAGCTCCAGTCAAAAAGGCCACTGGTACCAAGCCTTTACCTCAAAAGTCTAAGGTGCCCAAGACCCGACACACTAAAACTCCAACTGAACCAAGGTCCAAGGTTCAGTTGCTTGATGAAAATAATATTTTGGTTAAACTGGAAAGTCAACTCCAACTTTTGTCTCGACAGGTTCAGAGTTGTACTGCCCGGATTAACAATCTGGAAGGAGGTTCATTACCTCCAGTTTTCAAACAAAATATTAAATCACTCCCTTCAAAACCTAATCAAAAGAATGTTCCATCTGGAAAAAAATATGGTAAAAATAAAGGGAGTAAGTATCAAGTACCAATCGTTTTTACTCCTGCACCTGGAGCTGGTGATAAAGTTCCAGATGCAGCCTCCAGTTCAACACCTCAACAATCAACTGTGACTTCTGTAGAGAAGTCCAGTGAACCCATCAAGAAAAGATGGGTTCACAAAAAGAACTAATGATTTTTGTGTGTGTGTAGGGCGATCAAAAAAAGAATATCTGGTATCTGGACAGCGCTGTTGGCCGAACTATGACCGGATGTAAGCCCCTACTGGAAGAGTTCACTGTCCAAGATGGACCGACAGTGACGTTTGGTAACGATCAATCTGGAAAGACTGAAGGATATGGTGTGCTCAATAATGGACAAGTCGAATTCAAAAGAGTTGCATTTGTGAATGGTTTGAAATACAACCTGATCAGTGTAAGCCAACTTTGTGATGATGGCTTCAGAGTTTTGTTCGATATTGCACAAGGCACCATATTTAACAAGGATTGGAAAGTGGTGATGATTGCACCAAGAAAAGGAAATGTGTACATCATGGATATGGAACTAGCTCCAGAAGAGCAATGTTTCTATACCAAAGCTGATGAGAACACCAACTGGCTATGGCATAAAAGATTATCCCATCTTAAATTTAAGAATATCAACAAGTTGTCTCGCAAACAACTGGTTGATGGGATACCTCAAATTTCTTTCAATAAAGAAAAGCCATGTCCAGGGTGTGAGATGGGCAAGCAGAAAAGGGCCAGTTTCAAAACTAGGCAAAATTTTAGCATCACTGAACCTCTTCACATGCTACATATGGATCTCTTTGGTCCAGTGAATGTTCAAACTAGAGCTGGAAAGAAGTATACTCTAGTTGTGGTTGATGAATTCACCAGATACTGCTGGGTGGTATTCATCAGATCCAAAAGTGATGCACCTGCTGAAATCATCTCTCTCGTTAAAAGAATTGAGCTCAAGTATACTCGAAAAGTTTGTCAGTTGCGAAGTGATAATGGTACTGAATTCCAAAATAAGGTACTTGAAACATTTTGCAATGACACTGGCATCTCTCAAAACTTCTCATCAGTTCACTCTCCAGAGCAAAATAGAGTTGTGGAAAGAAAGAATCGCACACTGATAGAAGCCGCCAAAAGTATGCTATCTGAATCTGGTCTTCCCACCAGTTTTTGGGCTGAGGCAGTTGCAACTGCTTGTCACACCCAAAACCGGTCAGTCTACATCAAGAGACATAAGAAGACTGCCTATGAAGTACTCAGGAATCGTAAACCAAATATTGGATATTTCCATGTATTTGGTTGTCCAGTTTATATCTTAAACGATTCCAGTCAGCTTGGAAAGTTTGATGCAAAAGCTGATTAAGGGGTATTTTTAGGTTATTCAGATATTCGAAAGGCCTTTAGAGTTTATAATTATAGACTCCAAAAGGTTCATGAGACAATTCATGTCACATTCGATGAATCAACTGAAGCAATCAACAAGAGACCAAGCCTTGATACTACTCCAGTCGTTCCAATCAATTTTGGTGAAGCTGACCAAGTTCATCCGTCAGTTGTTTCACCAAAAGATGTTTCCAGTTACAACAAATTGGAACCAGTTAAGAAGAAGAAAAGCACCAGTGACACATCATTCTATCCCTCCATCAATTTCAACTTACCACAAGAATTGGTGATTGGATCTGATGTACGTGCCACTCCAATATCAGCACCAGTTCAAACACCTACTTCTCCAGTTCTTCATGAAATGCCTTCTAATGAGGAATTTCATGATGCCAATCGAGACCTCATTGACTCTGATGAGGATGTAGAAGTTGTTTGGACTGATCCTTCTCCAGAAGCTGTTGCAACTGAAGAAGATCGCCAGGTGACTTGCACTGATATTGTAGTTCACCAGCCTAGTCATTACACTAGATGGACTCGAGCACATCCAATTGAACAGATTGTGGGAGATCCAAATAGTGGGGTTCAGACTAGAAGAGCCACCAGTGAGCAATGCTTAAACGTCACCTTCTTATCTTTAATTGAACCAAAGAAGATTGACGAGGCTATGGCAGACCCAAGCTGGGTGGAAGCTATGCAAGAAGAGCTCGTCCAGTTTGAAAGGAACAATGTTTGGGAGCTTGTTCCTTGTCCACATGGGTCTACCGAAACAAAATGGATGAAGATGGCCATGTTGTAAGAAACAAGGCCAGACTAGTTGCCCAGGGTTATTGTCAAGCAGAGGGCGTTGACTTTGATGAAACTTTTGCTCCAGTTGCAAGACTTGAAGCCATAAGAATATTTTTGGCTTATGCAGCCCATCTGCAGTTCAAGGTCTTCCAGATGGATGTCAAAAGTGCGTTCCTTAATGGAACATTGGAAGAAGAAGTTTATGTTAAGTAGACTCCAGGTTTCATCGATGAGAAGCATCCTCATTGGGTTTATAGACTGAACAAAGCATTGTATGGTCTAAGACAAGCCCCAAGAGCCTGGTATGATACTTTAACGTTGATGACATTATATTTGGTTCAACTGATGATGCAATGTGTAAAAAGTTTTCTAAAATCATGTCATCTGAGTATGAGATGAGTTTAATGGGTGAATTAACATTTTTCTTAGGTCTTCAGATTAAGCAAACTGAAAATGGAATTTTCATAAACCAAGGAAAATATGTCAGAGATTTGTTAAGAAAATACAAATATGATTCAATCCCATCGAAAAACACACCTATTGCAGCACCATTGAATTTGGACTCTGACCCAACTGGCAAACCAGTTAACATAACTGACTATAGAGGTATGGTTGGTTCACTGATGTACTTAACTGCCAGTCGACCAGATATAATGTTTGCAACATGTTTATGTGCCAGGTTTCAGGCTAACCCTGAATGGTAGCATTTAATGCTACATGGTAGCATTTAATGGTAGATATAATGTTTGCAACATGGTAGCATTTAATGCTGACATGGTAGCATTTAATGTTGACATGGTAGCATTTAATGGTAGATATAATGTTTGCAACATGGTAGCATTTAATGCTGACATGGTAGCATTTAATGTTGACATGGTAGCATTTAATGGTAGATATAATGTTTGCAACATGGTGATTTAATGTGCCAGGTAGCATTTAATGCTGACATGGTAGCATTTAATGCTGACATGGTAGCATTTAATGCTGACATGGTAGCATTTAATGCTGACATGGTAGCATTTAATGCTGACATGGTAGCATTTAATGCTGACATGGTAGCATTTAATGCTGACGTGGGTAAGATAAGCCGTCGTAGCATTTAATGCTGACATGGTAGCATTTAATGTTGACATGGTAGCATTTAATGGTAGATATAATGTTTGCATGGTAGCATTTAATGCTGACATGGTAGCATTTAATGCTGACATGGTAGCATTTAATGCTGACGTGGGTAAGATAAGCCGTCGTAGCATTTAATGCTGACATGGTAGCATTTAATGTGACATGGTAGCATTTAAGCCGGTAGCATTTAATGCTGACATGGTAGCATTTAATGTTGACATGGTAGCATTTAATGGTAGATATAATGTTTGCAACATGGTAGCATTTAATGCTGACATGGTAGCATTTAATGTTGACATGGTAGCATTTAATGGTAGATATAATGTTTGCAACATGGTAGATTTAATGCTGCAGGTAGCATTTAATGCTGACATGGTAGCATTTAATGTTGACATGGTAGCATTTAATGCTGACATGGTAGCATTTAATGTTGACATGGTAGCATTTAATGTGACAGGTAGCATTTAATGTTGACATGGTAGCATTTAATGGCGGTAGATATAATGTTTGCAACATGGTAGCATTTAATGCTGACATGGTAGCATTTAATGTTGACATGGTAGCATTTAATGGTAGATATAATGTTTGCAACATGGTAGCATTTAATGCTGACATGGTAGCATTTAATGTTGACATGGTAGCATTTAATGTCAGTAGATTTAATGTTTGACATGGTAGCATTTAATGGCGGTAGATTTAATGCTGACATGGTAGCATTTAATGCTGACATGGTAGCATTTAATGTTGACATGGTAGCATTTAATGGTAGATATAATGTTTGCAACATGGTAGATTAATGTGCGGTAGCATTTAATGCTGACATGGTAGCATTTAATGCTGACATGGTAGCATTTAATGTGACATGGTAGATTTAATGTCATGGTAGCATTTAATGCTGACATGGTAGCATTTAATGCTGACATGGTAGCATTTAATGCTGACATGGTAGCATTTAATGCTGACATGGTAGCATTTAATGCTGACATGGTAGCATTTAATGCTGACATGGTAGCATTTAATGCTGACATGGTAGCATTTAATGCTGACATGGTAGCATTTAATGTGACGTGGGTAAGATAAGCCGGTAGCATTTAATGCTGACATGGTAGCATTTAATGTTGACATGGTAGCATTTAATGGTAGATATAATGTTTGCAACATGGTGATTTATGTGACGTGGTAGATTTAATGCTGACATGGTAGCATTTAATGCTGACATGGTAGCATTTAATGCTGACATGGTAGCATTTAATGTTGACATGGTAGCATTTAATGCGGTAGATTTAATGTGACATGGTAGCATTTAATGTGACATGGTAGCATTTAATGTGACATGGTAGCATTTAATGCTGACATGGTAGCATTTAATGCTGACATGGTAGCATTTAATGTGACATGGTAGCATTTAATGTGACATGGTAGCATTTAATGCTGACATGGTAGCATTTAATGCTGACATGGTAGCATTTAATGCTGACATGGTAGCATTTAATGTGACATGGTAGATTAAGTACAGGTAGCATTTAATGCTGACATGGTAGCATTTAATGTTGACATGGTAGCATTTAATGGTAGATTAATGTACATGGTAGCATTTAATGTGACGTGGTAGATAAGACGGTAGCATTTAATGCTGACATGGTAGCATTTAATGTTGACATGGTAGCATTTAACGTGAGTGGGCGCGTGGGTAAGATAAGCCATCGTAGCATTTAATGCTGACATGGTAGCATTTAATGTTGACATGGAAAATTATGATTTTATTTCAAAATTCAAATTTACTTTGTGAAAATATCTACAAAAAGGATTTTGGTTATTAAAATATAATTTTGGTGTTTCATTGGGATCTTGAATCCCTTTATAAATACCCTTATTTACTCCGAACTCATTTACTTCTTTCTCTTACATTCCTTCATTTACTTCCCAATCATCAAAATTGCTTCATTCTTCTCTCTGCTTCACAAATCAAGAACCCTAAATCCCAAATTTCATTTTCATTTTTCTATGGCTCCTAGATCATCCCGTTCAAGAGATGTAAATCTCTTGACTGTTCCATATGCTCCTTCACCAGATGTCAAACCGGCATCTGGTGCTCCTAGTAATGCCTCTGTCATCAAACTAAATCCAAATAATCCGATGGCAAGCTTACGAGGATCTCAAGGGTCCGATACCCTTATTGGTAGAATCCAAAGGTTTTTGAAGGATTCTCCAATAGGACCCTCATTCTCTCTTAACCCACGCAAGTTGTTTCACAACTACTTGTGTGAGTTCTGGTACACTGCCAGTCTTTCTTCCGATTGTTCCTCCATCAGTTTCACATTAAAGGATGGAACAATCCAGTGTACCTTGTCAGCTGATGTATTGAGGGATGCCTTACGCCTCAATTACTGGAGAGAGGGTGAATCTCCAGTCGTCTTACCCCCAAATATAAATTTTCGTCAAGTACTTCTTGAAATGGGACACAAGGAGTGTTTGGAGAATGGGGTGTTGAAGACTAAAGGTGCGATGACCATGAAGGGTCTTACACCTTCATGGAGGTATTTTTTCATCCACCTGGTGGAGAGTATGGGTGGGAGTTCTGGTGGACTTGACCAGATTAACTCCTCACAAGCAGAAATGGCTTACTGCTTGTGGAACGGATTGAGAGTGGACTTTGCAGATATCTTGTATAGAAGCCTGGTACAAAAGCTGAAGGGCACAAGGGGTGTTTGTATCCCCTTTTCAAGGTTCCTCTCTCTCTGTTTTAAGCATATTCTGGGCAGAGAAGCTTATAATAGTACAGATTCACCGTACACTGCTCCAGATATGCTAAGGAATTTAGACTCTCTAGTATCTGAAGCTGGAGAGGTCGAAATTCCAGAACGAATGCAACTGGCATTCGCTTCAACTGATGCACCTATTGAAGGTGAGTCAGAAAGGCAACTGGGCGGGCCTCAAAATAATGAGGGACCCTCCAGTTCGTCTAATGTTGTGGTTGAGGATAGAGCAACCATAACTGAAGCAACCCCAATCACATCTATCCCTGGTGAAGATACTTCGGTATCTGACCCTCCAACAGATGTACCCATCCAGGAAACTGGGGAAGGTCATCTGGAGACTGACCAGGAAACTGGGGAAGGTCATCTGGAGACTGACCAGGAAACTGGTCAGCCCTCAGTTACATTCATGGATCTGGACATGAATGTTAATGACGAGGAAATCCTTATAGAATCTTCGGATTCTGAAGGTACTGAAACAGACTTGGAGATTCTTGATGCTTCTGTACAAGCTCAAGACCCTTCATCTCCAGTCTCCCTTCCAGACGCATCAATTTCACTTTCACCCTCCCAAGAAAATGTGCCTACTGATATATCTTTCCCAACATATACCGCTCCTTCACCAACTGGGCAATTCTCATTTGCTCGAGAAATGCCACCCCCACCGACGCCGTTGTTCACACCTGAGCATTCTCAGCATGAACAACACTTTGATTTTCCAGTCCTTTCTTCATCCACCACTCCTATTATATCTTCAACTGCTGGTTTGACAACTGGGGAGACTTCCTTAAGTTTGCCTCCTCCAGTTGCTCCAGTAGTAACTGCTGCTGGTCCAGTGACACCTTCTCCTTCGTCACTGGACAGTCAAGTTGTCTCACTTCAAGCCGATCTCCAAAACCTTCTAACCAGGGTGGAGGAGATTCAGAAGACACTTGACAAAAACACCAAGTCATTCTCCAGATACCACAAGGATCACCTGACAAACATCAAAGTGGTTGATCTGGGGATAAACAAGTTTTCATCTAATGAAGACTTGGTGTTTAAAAAGCTAAATGAGTTGGTCACTGGCTGCAACAATCTGGCTGGTACTTTAAAGGAAGCCTTTGACCTAACTCACTCCAAGGTTACAACCTCAATCTCCAACTTGCTGGGAAACACTGTTAGAACTTCAGAAGTTGATTTGAAAGAGATTGAAAGGCAGGTTAAGGAATTGATTGAAAAACCTGGCCTAGATGTAACTGGACTTGGAGAGCAGTTGATGACTTCGGTTGGTCAGAAAATAGAGGATACGCTGGGTGCTAGAGAAGCACAATTGGTTGAAAGGGTGATATCTGAGATCACCAAGCTGGCCACTCCTCAGGTTGATCTGGCCCCACTCACCAGTGAGATCAACCAGTTGAGAGGCAGCATTGAAAGTTTGAACACCCAGGTATCTCTACATGCTCAATCTTTAGATAGACTGACAACTGAAGTAGAAAATCTGAAGAAGAAGGATGATGAAGTGAAGGATAAGGTTGTCTCCGGTTTGGATGAAGACTCCAAAATTTTAAATGAACTAAAAACTGGTCAAGAACAAGTTAGTGCAAATGTCTTGACTCAGTCAAAGGAGACGAACCATTTGTGGAGATCCTTCAGGATGATGTGTGGAATCTTCAAAGAGTGTAAGGACATGCAGTCATGGCAGCCTCTTGACCGGTTGCCATCTCACCCCTCTGAATGGGAAGGAATTAGGGCAGGTCTAGATGCTGCCAAGGGGGAAAGAAGTGCAGTCCTTACACCAGTTGCACCTGGAAGGACTCCATCTGGAAGAGAATTGATTGTGGCTACCAGTACTGAAGCTGGTGAGCAAAGAGTTGGTGGATCTGGTGATGATGGTGTTAGGGGGAATGTTGTGTTGGATAAGGGAAAAGGTTTAGCTGGTGATGCATCTGCCCAGCCGGCCACTGATGTAATGTTAGAAACTGGCAATGCTGATATACTTCCTCCAGTTTCAGATAGTGACAGCAGAAGACTGGCCAGACTTGGTAATGATATTAAAGAAAGAAAGAAAATGAAACAAAGAAACCAAGTTGAAGCCAGGGCACATCTTGAACAAATCAAGTTGCTTGATATGAGTGATGCCAATCTGTTGGGTATCACTAAGGAGGAGTATGTTAGGATTAAGAATGATCCTAGGATAGTTGACCAGTTGAATGAAATGCTTGATGTAGAACTGGACAGACACTATCCTGAGGATGAAGCTGAATTCGATGCCAGAAGCTTGAACATTTCAGTGGAGAAGGCTAAGGAAATTAGGGCCAGTGGGATTCTTAAACGTATTGCAAATGTTAAGAAGGTTGTGAAGAAGGTTTTGAATCCACCAAGAAGGATTCCACAACCAAGAAGACCACTGTCAAGAGATGCTGACCTTAGCACATTCGTTGAACCAACTGGCGAGGTATCCAATGAAGACATCAAGTCCGCTGTACTGGCTGCTGGTGCTGGGAGTATAAAAATTACAAATGAATCTGAAGCTAGAAGCTACTACTCCCAGATCATGTCAACCAGAAGACATAGTGGTACTATCAATGGTGTAAATGTAACAATCAAGCCAGGCACCAAAGTTTTTCAAGTCGAAGTTAGTTATACCAGGGGGCCACTGGTTAAAACTGACAATCCTGGTGCTATGCAATATGGGTTCAGCGAATGGGTGGAGATGGTGAATGTTTTGGATGCGAAGGCACAAAAGAATAGGTTTGAGAAAGCATGGGTGAACTTCTTAAGGGGCAAGATTCAACATAAAGAAAATCTTGAGCAAAAGTTGAATATTGATCCTGAAGACTCTCAGCCTATTTCTTTGGTGACCAAGAGAAGAAGAACTGGCGAAGGGCCATCTCATTAAGTTCTTTCTTCAGTTATCTACTTGTAATTTGTATTTACATTCTGTAACTTGTATAAATTCCATTTCCTTGTATAAATGAAGTTACCAGTTTGTAACCACAAGGTAGATAATAGATTAAAATCTAACAAACCTAAAAGAAAAACCTAAGGCATTTATTGATCTATAAAAATGCCTTAGAAACTTAGATAGATTTAAATCGAACAAGTCTCTTCAGTTCACACTTGTATAGATACAAAAACTAGAAAAAGACTTGGCAATATTTCTAGACAAATAGGGGGAATTTGTTAGGACCAGTTCACCTGGTAAACTGGTCAGTCTCCAGTTGCATCTGGAGACCCAGTGAAACTGACCAGAGTGAACTGGAGACCTAGATGATTTGTCGAGAAATATATTGAAGTCCAGTTGCACCGTACAGTCAACGCAACTGAAGACTTCCTCCAGTTGAGAACTGACCAGTTGAAGAATCATTCCAGTTGAAGTCGAAGACAACAAATGGAAGATAGAGAATGGCAATGGCAGCGAAGCCCAGTTGACATTCTAGTCAGTTACAAACTGGAGACCATCAGTGGAAAGCCCTTACAAAGCTTTACACTGATTACGAGGAATTGACTTGTATGCTTTATGTACCTTTACCCGGATAATAAGCCTTATCTTATTATTTAAGTAATAAAAGGTACATAAAGGTGGTTGTGTAAAGTTGCTTTATCATGCGACTTTACACTGCTTTTTAAGGAATTAAATGCTATTCCTTAAAAGCTCCCAACCACATTTGTACGGCTAAAGTTAACATCCCAATGTTAACTTTGCCTATAAATACAAGTCATTGCGCAACAAATGAAATCAACAAATGAAATCCGATAGAAACGTGTTGACCCGGCTTTTTAATAATTTTGGGGAGGGCTTTTATTTCTTTTAGCCCTTTCTCACATCATTTCACCGTAACCTCTCACTTTTCGACTACTCCCTCATGTCCTATTTGCACAAACATCATTACCACGATAATAGATTAAAATCTAACAAACCTAAAAGAAAAACCTAAGGCATTTATTGATCTATAAAATTGCCTTTGAAACTTAGATAGATTTAAATCGAACAAGTCTCTTCAGTTCACACTTGTATAGATACAAAAAAAAAAAAACTAGAAAAGACTTAGACTATATTTCTAGACAAATAAAAAAAAAAAAAAAAAAAAAAAAAAAAAAAAAAAAAAAAAAAAAAAAAAAAAAAAAAAAAAAAAAAAAAAAAAAAAAAAAAAAAAAAAAAAAAAAAAAAAAAAAAAAAAAAAAAAAAAAAAAAAAAAAAAAAAAAAAAAAAAAAAAAAAAAAAAAAAAAAAAAAAAAAAAAAAAAAAAAAAAAAAAAAAAAAAAAAAAAAAAAAAAAAAAAAAAAAAAAAAAAAAAAAAAAAAAAAAAAAAAAAAAAAAAAAAAAAAAAAAAAAAAAAAAAAAAAAAAAAAAAAAAAAAAAAAAAAAAAAAAAAAAAAAAAAAAAAAAAAAAAAAAAAAAAAAAAAAAAAAAAAAAAAAAAAAAAAAAAAAAAAAAAAAAAAAAAAAAAAAAAAAAAAAAAAAAAAAAAAAAAAAAAAAAAAAAAAAAAAAAAAAAAAAAAAAAAAAAAAAAAAAAAAAAAAAAAAAAAAAAAAAAAAAAAAAAAAAAAAAAAAAAAAAAAAAAAAAAAAAAAAAAAAAAAAAAAAAAAAAAAAAAAAAAAAAAAAAAAAAAAAAAAAAAAAAAAAAAAAAAAAAAAAAAAAAAAAAAAAAAAAAAAAAAAAAAAAAAAAAAAAAAAAAAAAAAAAAAAAAAAAAAAAAAAAAAAAAAAAAAAAAAAAAAAAAAAAAAAAAAAAAAAAAAAAAAAAAAAAAAAAAAAAAAAAAAAAAAAAAAAAAAAAAAAAAAAAAAAAAAAAAAAAAAAAAAAAAAAAAAAAAAAAAAAAAAAAAAAAAAAAAAAAAAAAAAAAAAAAAAAAAAAAAAAAAAAAAAAAAAAAAAAAAAAAAAAAAAAAAAAAAAAAAAAAAAAAAAAAAAAAAAAAAAAAAAAAAAAAAAAAAAAAAAAAAAAAAAAAAAAAAAAAAAAAAAAAAAAAAAAAAAAAAAAAAAAAAAAAAAAAAAAAAAAAAAAAAAAAAAAAAAAAAAAAAAAAAAAAAAAAAAAAAAAAAAAAAAAAAAAAAAAAAAAAAAAAAAAAAAAAAAAAAAAAAAAAAAAAAAAAAAAAAAAAAAAAAAAAAAAAAAAAAAAAAAAAAAAAAAAAAAAAAAAAAAAAAAAAAAAAAAAAAAAAAAAAAAAAAAAAAAAAAAAAAAAAAAAAAAAAAAAAAAAAAAAAAACATTGTGAAACTAAAAGACAAAGTAAATAAAAAATGATTAAAAGAGAAAATCTTTTTGGATTTTTCAAAAAATAAGAAAAATAAAAATCTTTTTGGATTTTTCTAGAATGAAGAAATTACTAAAAACTATTTTAGCACGGGTTATACACTAATGTGTGCATAAGCCACTAATCATCAAATCACTTGGAAATCACTTTTGGAACCCATTTGAGATTGGGTCCAATTGTTTTTGAATTCTTGAAAGTCCAAATGTAAGTCTCATCGATTTGATGAATCGAAGTTGCATTCCACGGAGAACTAAAACCCGGTGGTTTAGTTGAAAAGAGTTTTCGTGGAAGCAACGGTGAAAAATCATTTGATTTCTTTGAAAAACTTCCAATCTTGGGAGATTGATTTGGAAAATGATTTTTCGAAGCAAAATCATTCACTTTTTGCACAACTGCTTTCACAGATTTTGGTGCAAGATCAAAAAGTTCCGAAAAAGAATATGTGAATGATTTTGACTCAACTGACTTATCTTTTGAAATCGGTTTCCATTTAGATTTAGTCAACTGAGATTTTGCTTGTGAAATATGTCCAGAATTATCCTCAAATGATAGAAAAGAGATAAAGGTAGTTGTTACATCAAAATTTGGTTTCTTAGTGTACTTCTTACCCTTTTGCAAGGAGTAATTAGTAAACTGAGATACCTTTTTTCAAAAGGTTTAGAAGATTTACCCGTGTAAATCCTCTTTGAAACATCAACTTTTGGTTTGGAAGAAATAGATTTTGGAAAACTTTTGGACACCTCAGTCTTGTCACAAACACAATTAAGATCAGTCAGAGTTGAGGACTCGGTAGTCTCAACATCATCACATTTAGTTTGCACAGGGGAATTCACAACTTCACAAATAGGACAATCAGGTTGAGTGCAAATTTCAACAACTTCTTTGGTTGTGTCAGAAGAGATAGAACAATGATTTTGATTTTGAAAAGATTTGATTTGTGTTTGCAAAGAAATTTTCTTGGTCAAAGATGTTTCGTTTGACTGAAGTTGCAAACACTTGTCTTCAAGACACTTGATTTGAGCACAAAATTTTGTTCTTTCTTTTTCAACATCGCTCACATCAATTCGAAGTTGTTCAAGAACTTTGAGAAATTTTCTCTCTTTGCTCACAAACATGGTGGACTTATTTCGCAACTCATGGGTAAGTTCAGAAATCTTTTGTTGCGAAACAAGTTCGTTTGATTGATTGTCTAAAATAATTTTGTTGAGCTCTTTGGAAGAATTGTCCAACTCATTTGTTAATTTGAAAATCTTTGATTGCAAATGATCATTTTCTTTTTGAAGACATTCCATGTTGGACAAAATAAGATCATTTGCAGATTTGAGCTCTTTGTTTTCAGATTTGAGTTGGTCAATTTCAAGTCGAAAACTTTCCATAGCAGACAAATTGAGAGTATTACCAGACTTGAGCTCTTTGTTCTCAGAAGTGATTCGGTCAACTTCAGATTGAAGACTTTCCTTTTCAGCAGATTCGAGCTCTTTATACTTCTTATCAAGTTGTTGATAAAGAGTATCTTTGATACAACACTCATATCTGAGGTTAGAAATTTCATCTTCAAGCTCCTTCAACTCAGGATTCGACTCTTTCAGTTTCACATTTAATAACTCAATGTCCTGCACCAAAGCATTTCCTCTTAGCATTTCATTAGTTTTCTCAACTTGCAGTTGTCTTACGGTCTTGGTCAATTCAAGAACTTTGGCATCAAGTTCTTGTTTTTCAAGAATCACTGTTTCACTTTGATTCATAAGATATTTTAAGTATTTCTTAGAGACAGAGATTACCTGATCATCATTCTTTCCAGAACCTAGAGCTAATGCTTCTTTCGAAGACATGATGATTAAGAAATGAAGAATGGAAAATACTAGAAAAATATTGAATGGGAAATCACAACAGATTAATCACTCAAAAATGAATATACTTAGATCAGAAAAATCACAAGTCATCACATCACACAACCACGACTCAAGCAATCACAACAACAACCACACAGCCATGATTCACAACACTTGAAGCTAGAAAGTGCTATTTGCAGAGCATATATCTCTACAAATGGGGGTTTCAAAAAAAATTTCTCAAATTTCGCACCAACAATGGGTAAGTAATAAAAATGGTTTTTAGAAAAAAAACTTGAATTTTTTTTTTTTTTTTAATTTTTTTTTTTTCAATTTGTACTATTTGCAGAGGTTTTTGCTCTGCAAACAGTTGAAGTAAGAAAAATTTTCTAATTGAACTATTTGCCGAGGTTTTTGCTCTGCAAACAGTTGAAATTAGAAAAAATTTTCTAATTGTACTATTTGCAGAGGTTTTTGCTCTGCAAACAATTGAAATTAGAAAAAAAAAGATTTCTAATTGTAAGTCTTGATGAATGGAATGAAAGACTTATCTTGAGTATTAATTGGAATGAAAGAATATTGAGAAATTTTCTTGAAAAATTTTGATTTGAGATTCTTAAAAACAACTAAGTGCCGAGCTTAATTCTCTGCAAATAGTGTAAGTGACCAAGTTCTTAAAAACAACTAAGTGCCGAGCTTAATTCTCTGCAAATAGTGTAAGTGACCAAGTTCTTAAAAACAACTAAGTGCCGAGCTTAATTCTCTGCAAATAGTGTAAGTAACCAAGTTCTTAAAAACAACTAAGTGCCGAGCTTAATTCTCTGCAAATAGTGTAAGTAACCAAGTTCTTAAAAACAACTAAATGCGAGCTTAGTTCTCTGCAAATAGTGTAAGTGACCAAATTCTTAAAAACAACTAAATGCCGAGCTTAATTCTCTGCAAATAGTGTAAGTAACCAAGTTCTTAAAAACAACTAAATGTCGAGCTTAGTTCTCTGCAAATAGTGTAAGTGACCAAATTCTTAAAAACAACTAAATGCCGAGCTTAATTCTCTGCAAATAGTGTAAGTGACCAAATTCTTAAAAACAACTGAATGCCGAGCTTAAATCTCTGCAAACAGTACAACTTATAAAGTCACTTGGTCGAATAATCAATTTCAACTATTTGCCGAGCAAATAACTCTGCAAACAGTACAAATAGAACTTGTACTTAGTCACACCACCCAAAACCACTTGTTTGTCGAGCTAAACTTCTGCAAACAATGCAAGTAGCACCAGTCTCAAATCAAGAATTCTCAATTCTCAAAAACAACTATTTGCCGAGCAAAATGCTCTGCAAATAGAATAAGTGAAGTTCCAGTACTTAGCCAAATTTCTGAAACACGTATTTGCCGAGCAAGGAGCTCTGCAAATAGTACAAATAAGAATACCACTTAGCCAACGACTTCTGCAAATAGTACAAGTAAGAATTCAACAACACGACAAAATAGTCGGTTATTTGTTGTCTTCTTCGTTCAACTAACACCTCATTTGCAGAGAAGATTGTAAATCTTCGATATCTTCTTCATTTTTGCGAATTAGAACTCGAACTTTATATCAAAATGTTCCGAAAATCAATGCGCACAAATCCTCAAACAAATTAGATGCTAATTTCAACTGGAACTCAAACCCTCATGAACATGCAATTTGTAGAGCTCGATCGAAAAACACTCAAATGATAAAATTAGCTTCTGAATTGATAGCGAAGGAAGATATATTGATATGAAATCGATCGGTGAACAAAATTAGGACAGAAACACACTTAATTTGCAGGAATCACTGAAACAGTGAGCTCTGCAAATGAACCTTTCAGAAAAACTCAAATTCTGAAATTAAGCACAAAATAAGCTTGTAAAAAGCTTGTGGATCGTTCAGCAACTCTGATTGTGCTCTGATACCAATTGTTATAAATGAAAATGAGCTTAATTGATGCTTTAATGGTGGAAATATGGATAGTGTGTGTAAAGTGTGTTTGTGTGTGAAAGGGAGGTTGAAGATGATAGGGAGGAGAGAGAAAGTAATTAAGTGAGATGTAACTATGGAATTAATGAAAGGCTTCTAACAAAATGATTAAGGAAGGAGTATTTATACATATGATCTAATTATAACTACTACTCCTTCCACTATTAGCTAATTTACAATTTAACACCATTTTATATTTCTAACATCATCAAATTATGCCTTTGGCTAAATATTATTGATTATTACTTATGGTTGGATATTATGGATTGAACATACGGTTTGGGTATTGGACCTTGTATGGAATCTCGAAAGTTGTTGAAATTGGCGATATTGAAGTATTGATGACCGAATGGTTTTGGTATGATGAATGATTAATCGATCGATATATTTTTCTCTCACGATAAATGTGACAAATGAGAACTTTATAATTTACCATGGATTTCTCAACTCTTTGAAATGACGTTATGGTATTTTGAAAACTTGATGGTTTGATTTGGGAATTTTTGTCGGTCATGTGGTTTGGGTGAATTGATATGAAATAATATATTTTCTAAGTTTGTTTTGAAATAGATATGTAATGAGATTTACTTGCAAACCTATGCACTCACCAACTACGTTTTCGTAGTTGACACTTTTTCTTCATGCTTTTTCAGGATTTAGCATTAGCTTTGAGGAATTGTATGCATCATGATTATTTGCATTGCACTTTGGAGTCAAAGATCAAACCTTGTGATGGGCAATGGAATCCGCCTTGATCATTGTAGTATATCATCTAATGTATTTGTTATTTGTTTCGTGGACTCAATATCCAAGTATGGTAGACGTATTGTACTTGGGAATTGGTTCACATGCTTGTGCATTGTAAAAATTATTTTTATCAACTAAAGCTATGGTGAATGTTATCTATTCTCCTTTGTTTTGAATACTCGACTTTCTGTACATCTCATCGTTCCGCCTTAGTTGGGGTGTTACAGAAAACTTAGTAATCTTTTGGTTCTTGTAATCTGATCTGGGTCAGACTAAGCTGACACAGCTTACGATCTGTTTCTGGCCCAGATCATGCTTCATATTTTGTATTGTAATAATTCATGGAAGCAAGTGTTCTTCAAGCTGCATCAACAGTGTTTTAGCATTCAATCCAATTCTAAGAGGAGGATTGAAGATAGAAGACCAAGATGGTAGTGGAAGTCAGCTTGGGATTAGCAGCCAACTTGGAAACACTTAGGCAGATTGGTGCTTTGACAAATGGCCCAATCTGTGTCTGACAATCAAGTGAAGATAACAACCTGGATTGAGATAAGAACAAATGATGTGACTAGGAGGAATCTTAGGATCCAGGTTGGTGGTTGGATTTACATATACGTGTCCATACTCTTATTGGATGAAAAAGAATGAGTGACAGTACTTTGGGGACCACAAGTACTATGAATAGGCAGGATCAAATATTCCCATGTTATCCAATAGAAGATGAATACATAGTTGAATTGGATACCAAGTGAAGAAGGGCTTTCGCCTATAAAAGCCTCATTCCTTGATTGCATATGTGTGGCATTCCTGAGAATCATTCTTCACATTAAGTTTTCTTTGCTCTTATACACAGCTTAGTCTGTTAGAGATCAGCTTGGGCTGATTCTCTTGAGTAGAAACTTGTTGATTGTAATTTGTCATTTCAGAGGGTTGTTTAGATATCTATAGGCTATCTTGTTTCCTCAACAACCTTGTAATTCTTTGTATAGATTATTTCTTAATAAAGGATTACATTGAAAATTACAATCTGTGTGCAAGAATGTCTTTTAATATCTACTGCTTTACTGTTTTATTGATTCTTGTTCTTTACTTACTTAATATATAAGCTGAGTCTTTAAAATGTTATTCAAAAGTTTGTAAAGATCAAAGAATTAAGT
>CM067168.1:136982694-137091565 GCA_034093135.1 Erigeron breviscapus | reverse complement strand
CGAAGTCTAACCTAAATAATATGACAAGACGGTTCAGACCGAAGTCTAACCTAAATAATATGACAAGACGGTTCAGACCGAAGTCTAACCTAAATCATATGACAAGACGGTTCAGACCGAAGTCTAACCTAAATAATATGACAAGACGGTTCAGACCGAAGTCTAACCTAAATAATATGACAAGACGGTTCAGACCGAAGTCTAACCTAAATCATATGACAAGACGGTTCAGACCGAAGTCTAACCTAAATAATATGACAAGACGGTTCAGACCGAAGTCTAACCTAAATAATACAACAAGAGGGGGATCATTTTAATTTGTCAAAACACAAGAAACAGTTTAGTCAGCCGACAACATGGCAAGTCAAGACATATAGATCAATTTTCATAAGACATGTATACACATTATTAGACAGCCGTCTCATGGCAAATATAAGACAAATGATTTCATTTACCATATCTCATGGCGTAGACAAAGACAATTCATTTACAAAGTATTTGTGTATACAGTACATGCTTTCAGGCCCAAAGTAAAGGAAAAAGGGCGCCATAAACTCACCTTAGCAGTCTATGAGCTAAAGTATGAGCAGTCCGAGAATATGAGCAGTCTAGTCTCCACGTCTATCCAAACCTAGGATAAGAGTACCAATGGTGAGGATCAAAATCTCACGACGACAAGTATCCTACGTACCACTACTTAGCTATCAATCCTAGAATGCCGTTACCGAGAATGTGATTCGACGTTTAATATTATTTGACTCAAGTTCGTCTTTTATTACTAAATTTGAATATAAAGTCAAAGTTCCAGTCAGTTACCACTGCGCCGCAGTGAGCCAGAACTATGCTCACTGCGCCGCAGTGGGCTAAATGAACAAAAGGGCCGAGAAAAGACACTGCGCCGCAGTGAGCCATCGCCAAGCTCACTGCGCCGCAGTGAGCTAAAAATGCACAACCAGCCCTAGCCACTGCGCCGCAGTGGGGCTAAGCCCATGCCACTGCGCCGCAGTGGCCTCATTCTGCAGCCAGCACCAGCAGGTGCAATTATGCAGAGAAGCCCAAATCGTTTTCGACACAATTACTTTCATTAAAACAAGTTTCAACAAGTGTAATAGGCCTGGAAACATACCATTTCGCCAACCATTTCGTCATTTCAATCATTTTGATATCAAAACCAAATTCTAAGCCAAAACCTAATTAAATTTCCATGAACCCTAATTTACATAACAATTTAAAGCCTCTAATTCCGTTTACAAAACTAAAACCAACCTTTAAATGAATTTAAATCGAATCAAAAGTTTGAGAAAGATGTTTACTTACCAAAAATTGATGTTCTTGAGGTAAAGATGAAGATGGTGATGATAATGATGCTCAAAACCCTAAATTATTATAGAAAGATGATTAATTTGCTTTGATTCCCCTTTGATTTCTCCTTGCCAGAAATGATTTAGAGTGTAAGGTGAAATGTGTGTGTGTTCTGTGTGTGTGTCGACAGGCAAAGAAAGAAAGAAAAGGAGGGAAGTGTTTGGTTGTTTGATTGTTGTTAAATTCTCAGCCACAATAAACATTTCGGCCCATGTGGCCCTAAATGGGATATTTCCAATACCCTTAATTTGGTAAAATGCTTACGATTAAATATCGTTTGACCTAAAAGTCAAAATGTAAAGTAAAGGTATTTTCCCTCGTCTTATTTTAGTCAAGACAAGCCAATAAAGTTTCGTCAAAAGGGAACTTTATAATATTAAGTCTAGACAGTCTAATTATCTTGTGCAAGACATAACCTTTAAATATTAATTTAAAGTTATTTTTAAAGACTCGGCATTCGTCTAGATAGCTAATAGTCTACGTCATCAAGATACGTCTAATTGACTAAGTCAAAAGTCCAAAAGTCTAATAAGTTCCACGTCAAATGACTGTCTAATTGAGATTAGGACTAACCCGATGTTAATTAATTACGAGTTGTCACAGCATCCCTGACTTCTAAGGATTTCGTCCCGAAATCAAGTCTTGCTCATTTTTTTTTTTTTTTTTTTTTTTTTTTTTTTTTTTTTTTTTTTTTTTTTTTTTTTTTTTTTTTTTTTTTTTTTTTTTTTTTTTTTTTTTTTTTTTTTTTTTTTTTTTTTTTTTTTTTTTTTTTTTTTTTTTTTTTTTTTTTTTTTTTTTTTTTTTTTTTTTTTTTTTTTTTTTTTTTTTTTTTTTTTTTTTTTTTTTTTTTTTTTTTTTTTTTTTTTTTTTTTTTTTTTTTTTTTTTTTTTTTTTTTTTTTTTTTTTTTTTTTTTTTTTTTTTTTTTTTTTTTTTTTTTTTTTTTTTTTTTTTTTTTTTTTTTTTTTTTTTTTTTTTTTTTTTTTTTTTTTTTTTTTTTTTTTTTTTTTTTTTTTTTTTTTTTTTTTTTTTTTTTTTTTTTTTTTTTTTTTTTTTTTTTTTTTTTTTTTTTTTTTTTTTTTTTTTTTTTTTTTTTTTTTTTTTTTTTTTTTTTTTTTTTTTTTTTTTTTTTTTTTTTTTTTTTTTTTTTTTTTTTTTTTTTTTTTTTTTTTTTTTTTTTTTTTTTTTTTTTTTTTTTTTTTTTTTTTTTTTTTTTTTTTTTTTTTTTTTTTTTTTTTTTTTTTTTTTTTTTTTTTTTTTTTTTTTTTTTTTTTTTTTTTTTTTTTTTTTTTTTTTTTTTTTTTTTTTTTTTTTTTTTTTTTTTTTTTTTTTTTTTTTTTTTTTTTTTTTTTTTTTTTTTTTTTTTTTTTTTTTTTTTTTTTTTTTTTTTTTTTTTTTTTTTTTTTTTTTTTTTTTTTTTTTTTTTTTTTTTTTTTTTTTTTTTTTTTTTTTTTTTTTTTTTTTTTTTTTTTTTTTTTTTTTTTTTTTTTTTTTTTTTTTTTTTTTTTTTTTTTTTTTTTTTTTTTTTTTTTTTTTTTTTTTTTTTTTTTTTTTTTTTTTTTTTTTTTTTTTTTTTTTTTTTTTTTTTTTTTTTTTTTTTTTTTTTTTTTTTTTTTTTTTTTTTTTTTTTTTTTTTTTTTTTTTTTTTTTTTTTTTTTTTTTTTTTTTTTTTTTTTTTTTTTTTTTTTTTTTTTTTTTTTTTTTTTTTTTTTTTTTTTTTTTTTTTTTTTTTTTTTTTTTTTTTTTTTTTTTTTTTTTTTTTTTTTTTTTTTTTTTTTTTTTTTTTTTTTTTTTTTTTTTTTTTTTTTTTTTTTTTTTTTTTTTTTTTTTTTTTTTTTTTTTTTTTTTTTTTTTTTTTTTTTTTTTTTTTTTTTTTTTTTTTTTTTTTTTTTTTTTTTTTTTTTTTTTTTTTTTTTTTTTTTTTTTTTTTTTTTTTTTTTTTTTTTTTTTTTTTTTTTTTTTTTTTTTTTTTTTTTGATTTTTTTTTTTGCTTTTAAATTTATAAAATGTTGTACAAGTAATTATCTGAAAATACACACACTTATAGAGCAGAGAACCCGGTCAGTGTAGTATAGTTCAAGTGATAAGTTACAGGATCATTCGCAGGGACGCTTGCACTACCTAATCTAATAATATGTGTAATTCTAGCGGTTGTGGGGTTGTCATGATTTCCTATTAAACTAATTAAAATACTGAAAAGTAAATAGAAGCCGCAACCGCTTATTCAGCGAGAGGCTTAGTCTGAAAATAGTTTGAAAAATCAAATAACAGTAATTAAATTAAAATACTTGTTTGGCATCTCCGATCTCATGGTACGACCAAATACTATTCCACCTACTTGCTAGACTGTTGGAAACTTAATCACGGCTCAGATTCTCATTAGATTCACTTTGCCTAATTACTAGTGCTGTCGCTAGACTCACACTAACCTATAAACAAAGTCACGTTAGATTCATTGTTTAAGCATTAATGACCTAAAGTTTGTGTTACTAATTCATCTTCTAGTTACCCGGCTCTTAAGCCATGACCAGATAGTAATTATCTCCAGTGACCATAGTGCTCATTTAAAAGTCAAAGGATCACGTCTGACATTGTTAGGCATCATGTTCAATTTGTCCTAATTACTACGGTTCTGGATCCCTCGGTTACAAGTGAATCACTTTTTACAACTAGTTATAGACCGACTAGTGTTTTCCATCCTAGCATATTAGTTCTAGTGTATGATCATAGACAACCATCAGAATTAAACTAATATATTCAGATATAGAACCGATAATAATATGGAGAACAAGTAAAACATGGATCTACGATAAATAGTAAAACACACTCCAACAAATTCTAACAAATAAAGTAAAACAATAAACGTCTACATGATCACATTGATCCAAACAAGTATTCAGCCTACTAGCCTAACATTATTAAAGGAATAACAAAGTCTGAAAAGATGAAAGACATTGTTTACCAACTGAAAGTAAAATAAAAGAGTAGATCTAGACCGAGGATGAAGATCGGAAGGTGTTAGAAGCTCCAAAACCTTCTGGAAATCTGCAACTACGACCCAGGGTTGAATGTAGGCGGCTAGGGCTGCTAAATCGGCTATCCCTTAGGGTTTTGATGGATAGTTCGACTTAAATAGTATTTTAAGTCAGTTGCTGATCTGGGCCGCCCAACGACGCTGGCTGGGCTTGACAGCGGCGCTGGGTATGGGCTAGCGGCGCTGGACGAGTGGGAGCGGCGCTGGGCTGTGCAGTTCGTACAACTTCGTTCGGCTCCCGAATCACCTCCTTGTGTCTTGTAACTTTATAGGCCTTCATCTTGAGTTACTTGACGTCATTTACCCTCTCTCGCATCTTCCGTGAACCTGCATAAACATACGACTCATTAAGTACCGATAGTTCCGGAATATTAACTCATTTTAGACACAGAAATGAGGCCTTTCGATAGGGGTTTTTATCACAAAATGGACACTCATCACCAAGTAAATCATCTTATAAATATCATACGCATGTCAAACATATAAGAAACATCATTAGATATCAATCGTACAACATAATAGGAAGATAACATTCCTACATGTGCCTAGTAACCTCAACCATCTCATCAATATCAATCTCATTATCAATCGCAATAATAAATCTTAGGTTATGTCATTTTCAATCGTTAAGTAGTTACTTACGTTACATAAGTAAATCAATTATGGGTTGTGCATAGGCGGACATTCGACCTTTCAAGGAACCTTTCACCGATGTCGTTAAGGATAGGCATAACCAAATCCAGGTGCAAGCCGTTTAGTAGCGCAACCGAAGCATGGTGATCAGTCCTAACCACCCAAAAAACTCAAACAATCGTGACCATGCCATAAGAAGGCATGGGATACTGATATTGATGGGGTTAATCAGTACGGAGTAGTAAAGAAATTAAAGCAACTAAAGACTCCTTTTTGAAATCTCTTATTTAAGCAAGGTAATTTGCATAAGAGGGTGGAGGGATTGTGTGCTGAACTTGATGATATTCAGAAATCTATTGATCTGGAGCCTGACAGTCTTAGTTTGCGTGAAATAGAAAGTGATTGTCTTAAACAATTTCAGGAAGCTGTTTTAGATGAAGAGAATTTCCTCAAACAGAAATCTAAGGTTGATTGGTTGGCGACAGATGATGCTAATACATCTTTTTTTCATAATTCTCTTAAATGCATGAACCACAAAAGTCGCATTAATGTGATCAAAGATGTTCATGGTGTATTACATGAAGGAGGCAACGCTTCAAAGGCTTTTGTTCAGCACTATGAGATATTCTTAGGTAAAGAAGGTGATGTGTCCTAACAACCTGCACCAGATTTATTCATCAATGTATTAGATAGACAAACTGCTCTCAATATGATCCGAGAGGTATCTGATGAGGAAATAAAGGATGCAATGTTTTCGATTAGTGATATTAAAGCCCCGGGACCTGATGGTTTTACTTCAGCTTTTTTCAAGAAATCCTGGTCTATTGTTGGGAAGGAGGTTTCTTTGGCAGTTTACGACTTCTTTAAGAAAGGTAAGCTGCTCATGGAGCTAAACCATACTATTCTTGCTCTTATCCCTAAGGTTGCAACCCCCTCTTGTGTTACTGATTATCGACCAATATCATGTTGTAATGTGTTGTTTAAATGCATTAGCAAGATTATTGCCAATAGAATTAAGGAGGGTTTGGATGAGGTGGTCAGTGTGAATCAGTCAGCTTTTGTGCCGGGTAGGAAGATCTTTGATAACATTCTTCTCACTCAAGATATTATGCATAACTATCATAGAAAGCAGGGACCTCCAAGATGTGCTTTTAAAGTGGATATTCAGAAGGCATATGATACAGTTGATTGGGGTTTTCTTCGGGCTGCTATGTTTGGTTTTGGTTATCATCCGGTTCTTATTAATTGGGTGATGTTGTGTGTCCTCCACGACTTTTTCTTTGAGTATTAATGGGCGTCTGCATGGTTTTTTTAAGGGAAAGAGGGGACTTCGTCAAGGTGATCCTATCTCTCCTTATCTTTTTACTCTAGTCATGGAGGTGTTAACTCTTATCCTACAGCACTCTGTTCAGTTGGATTCTTCATTCAGGTTCCATAATAGGTGTGTTAAGCAGAAAGTTATCAATTTATGTTTTGCAGATGATTTATTTCTTTTTGCTAGGGGAGATATAAATTCGGCTAAATTAATCCTAGGAGCCCTTGATTCTTTTAAAAAGATGACAAGTCTAATTCCGAGTACTCTGAAAAGCACGGTTTTCTTCTGCAATGTGCCTGATTTGATTAAAAATTCTATTTTGAATATCATGCCTTTTGAAGAAGGTAAAATCCCTATTCGATACTTAGGTGTTCCTTTCATTTCTTCAAGACTTTTATATAAAGATTGCAAAATTTTGATTGAAAGGATGGAGAAAAGAATTATGGATTGGAGGAAAAAGTTCCTTTCGTTTGCAGGAAGAGTGCAACTAATTATGTTTGTTCTTTCTTCTATGTATAGATATTTGTCGTCTATTTTCATTCCCCCATCTAGAATCATGGCTGATCTGGAGAAGACCATGCTTAGATTTCTTTGGTGTCAGGGTCCTATGAAATCAGGTAAGGCTAAGGTTTCTTGGAAAGCTTTATCTGTGCCAAAATATGGAGGAGGATTAGGATTGAGGAAAGTATCCGAAATGAATACAGCTTTAATGACTTCTCATGTGTAGAGCATTGTTTCTCATAGAAAATCACTTTGGGTTGATTGGATTTATGACCACAAACTTAGAGGAAGATGTTTTTGGGATATACCTAGTCGATCAACAGATAGTTGGAGCTGGAGAAAAATTCTATCTTTAAGGCCCCTAATCCGTCATTTCATTTGGAAAAAGCTAGGGGATGGTCAAGATATATCAGCTTGGTATGACACTTGGAGTGATATAGGACCTTTATCAAATGTAATTCGCCCGCAGGACATCTGTAGGGTTGGAATATCACTTTTTTTTTTTTTTTTTTTTTTTTTTTTTTTTTTTTTTTTTTTTTTTTTTTTTTTTTTTTTTTTTTTTTTTTTTTTTTTTTTTTTTTTTTTTTTTTTTTTTTTTTTTTTTTTTTTTTTTTTTTTTTTTTTTTTTTTTTTTTTTTTTTTTTTTTTTTTTTTTTTTTTTTTTTTTTTTTTTTTTTTTTTTTTTTTTTTTTTTTTTTTTTTTTTTTTTTTTTTTTTTTTTTTTTTTTTTTTTTTTTTTTTTTTTTTTTTTTTTTTTTTTTTTTTTTTTTTTTTTTTTTTTTTTTTTTTTTTTTTTTTTTTTTTTTTTTTTTTTTTTTTTTTTTTTTTTTTTTTTTTTTTTTTTTTTTTTTTTTTTTTTTTTTTTTTTTTTTTTTTTTTTTTTTTTTTTTTTTTTTTTTTTTTTTTTTTTTTTTTTTTTTTTTTTTTTTTTTTTTTTTTTTTTTTTTTTTTTTTTTTTTTTTTTTTTTTTTTTTTTTTTTTTTTTTTTTTTTTTTTTTTTTTTTTTTTTTTTTTTTTTTTTTTTTTTTTTTTTTTTTTTTTTTTTTTTTTTTTTTTTTTTTTTTTTTTTTTTTTTTTTTTTTTTTTTTTTTTTTTTTTTTTTTTTTTTTTTTTTTTTTTTTTTTTTTTTTTTTTTTTTTTTTTTTTTTTTTTTTTTTTTTTTTTTTTTTTTTTTTTTTTTTTTTTTTTTTTTTTTTTTTTTTTTTTTTTTTTTTTTTTTTTTTTTTTTTTTTTTTTTTTTTTTTTTTTTTTTTTTTTTTTTTTTTTTTTTTTTTTTTTTTTTTTTTTTTTTTTTTTTTTTTTTTTTTTTTTTTTTTTTTTTTTTTTTTTTTTTTTTTTTTTTTTTTTTTTTTTTTTTTTTTTTTTTTTTTTTTTTTTTTTTTTTTTTTTTTTTTTTTTTTTTTTTTTTTTTTTTTTTTTTTTTTTTTTTTTTTTTTTTTTTTTTTTTTTTTTTTTTTTTTTTTTTTTTTTTTTTTTTTTTTTTTTTTTTTTTTTTTTTTTTTTTTTTTTTTTTTTTTTTTTTTTTTTTTTTTTTTTTTTTTTTTTTTTTTTTTTTTTTTTTTTTTTTTTTTTTTTTTTTTTTTTTTTTTTTTTTTTTTTTTTTTTTTTTTTTTTTTTTTTTTTTTTTTTTTTTTTTTTTTTTTTTTTTTTTTTTTTTTTTTTTTTTTTTTTTTTTTTTTTTTTTTTTTTTTTTTTTTTTTTTTTTTTTTTTTTTTTTTTTTTTTTTTTTTTTTTTTTTTTTTTTTTTTTTTTTTTTTTTTTTTTTTTTTTTTTTTTTTTTTTTTTTTTTTTTTTTTTTTTTTTTTTTTTTTTTTTTTTTTTTTTTTTTTTTTTTTTTTTTTTTTTTTTTTTTTTTTTTTTTTTTTTTTTTTTTTTTTTTTTTTTTTTTTTTTTTTTTTTTTTTTTTTTTTTTTTTTTTTTTTTTTTTTTTTTTTTTTTTTTTTTTTTTTTTTTTTTTTTTTTTTTTTTTTTTTTTTTTTTTTTTTTTTTTTTTTTTTTTTTTTTTTTTTTTTTTTTTTTTTTTTTTTTTTTTTTTTTTTTTTTTTTTTTTTTTTTTTTTTTTTTTTTTTTTTTTTTTTTTTTTTTTTTTTTTTTTTTTTTTTTTTTTTTTTTTTTTTTTTTTTTTTTTTTTTTTTTTTTTTTTTTTTTTTTTTTTTTTTTTTTTTTTTTTTTTTTTTTTTTTTTTTTTTTTTTTTTTTTTTTTTTTTTTTTTTTTTTTTTTTTTTTTTCGAACCCACCCGCGATCAGAATAATCAGCTACCATGGCCGATAGAGATACCAGTCATCTGTTGAATCTGTAGAATGCGGAGGGACTTCAGGTGCCACCAGGAGGACTGGACCTCCAAGGACGATATCCCTTCCACACGCCTGTGTCAAATTCTGACCTACCAACCATTATACGCGATGAAAATCATAGAAAAAGGAGTATCAAGCATGTTAGTGGTGAAATAAAGTGTAAATTAAGCAAGAATGGTCATTGGTGAGTTGTTTGGACCCAAATACCTTCTGACAGAATCACTCTCCTGTCTTTGGACGGATAAACTGAACATGTGAGGGCCGTTTCAAGAAAAACTTTCAAAAAAGTCGTAGATAAAAGAGTTAAGTTTAACCTCCAACTGGAATCACTCAAAACACTAAACCAAACCAAAGATATGATTTTTCTACCAAAAGTGGTCAAAACTGGATTTTTGTCTTAATGTTGAGTCAACTTTGACGATTTTTAATTCCTTAACTAATAGGTTTCATAAGTTTAAACTTGGTGTGAACTGAGTTCAAAGTGTCCCTAACTTAAAATAAAATTGGGAGATTTTTCTTAAATGTCCATCATAGAAATCATTTATAAAATATCTTGAGTCGCACAGCAGCTCTTGTTCTGACCAGTTTTGGTTTGGTAATTTTTAGAGGTAGTAAACAATGTCTAAAAATTTAGCAAAATTCACATAAATATAGGACACATATATGTCTCTGTATAAAAATCACCAACGTCCAAATAATTCAACTTAACCAAGAATGACTACTCAACATTTTATGAAAATAAGTGTTAAAACAGAAAATTCCAAGTAAAAGTTCTTCACAACAAAATAAGCTAAAAGTCACTAGATTGCAACTCTAACCAACTCCAATAATCTCGTAACAAAAAGTATTATAAACCTACTGAGAATATGTCAAATAAAAGTTATAAAACTTAACTTGGTTATTAAATGGCAAAGACAAGCCTACAAGTGACTAATTCGGTTCATATAAGCACTAACCGAAAGCTTTAATTTGCAAATATCACACCACCACCACGATCATGACTTAAGACACCAAAATATAATGAACATTCTGTAAATAATGGAATAAGGATGAAAATCCATTTTGAAGCACTTTAATTGCTTGAGAAATGAGGCTAAAATCACCATTTCGGTAAACGATTTTTAATCATAAAACCATCAAAATAAGCAAGACACGAGAGAGGTTGAATTGATATGATTTTGTATGGATAAAAGTTGCCTAAAAGGCCTGAGATTTTTGACCAAAATGTTTAGTGATGATTTCTAAGAATTTCCATGAATTATTGAATTTAAATAGTAATTAAAAGACATAAAAATCCATAAATAAATTATGCAAATCAAGAATGAAGTTAAATCATCTTAACCATTGATAAAAATAACTAAAACCTACTGGAGAAAAATAGTTAAAAGGCAAGAGACATGTGTTACATAATTTAAAGATAAATAATTGAGTAAAAATAATTAATTAAAAATTATCATTAAAATAAATGGAAAATACACAAATAAAAGTATAAATCATGAAATTATAAATTAAGGAGCATATATATCAGAAGATAATCCAAATGAAATTATCCATAATTTATAAAGGTAATTATGACACTTAAAAGTATTTTTAAGGAATTATTTAATTAATAAATCAATAAAATGAATAAATAATTAATTAAATAATATTAAATTAAATATATAATTACAAATCAGAAAATATACATAAAATATTAATATTATAAGACCACTAATGTCAAATGTTATTACTAAACAAAGTATACAATGGAAATCATATAAACCAAATCCAAATTACCGAAATTCCAATAAACGTACAAGAACGTATAATGAGAAAACGACTCTTACCACCAATCTTTACAACCAAAAAGATGTGAATACGAGCAATACACTTGGATCCCATAATTGATAACAACATAATAAAAGTGGCATTTCTTAGTGATGGCTTAAGATAGGAACTTACGTATATTAGTCTCATCGTAGGGATAGTCTTGGCTTGAAATGCGATTGAGGAATATGACGGATATATGATCAAGGAAGCGATAGATGGGAAGTACCCATTTTGGATAAGTGAATATTATACGGCAATCAACACACCTTTTTTTTCGAACCCACCCGCGATCAGAATAATCAGCTACCATGGCCGATAGAGATACCAGTCATCTGTTGAATCTGTAGAATGCGGAGGGACTTCAGGTGCCACCAGGAGGACTGGACCTCCAAGGACGATATCCCTTCCACACGCCTGTGTCAAATTCTGACCTACCAACCATTATACGCGATGACAGAAACAAGAAAACAAGGGATAACCGAAACGGAGCACCCCCTGGGAAAACGGAGAAGAGATTCGATAGATAACGGAACCGAGGTCCCCATCGATAATCCGAGGTGGGGAAGTAAAGTAAGGGAAGGCATAAAAATAATACTGCTGAAATTAACGAAATCACCAAACGACAACCTCGCAACGGAACGAGAGGCGCAAATGTTCCCAACCCCACCTGTAACAACCCTCAATTTCCGACTATGACAATTTACTTATATTTATCTAGGTATCTATCCCTAGAGGTTTATCAAGAGAATTGACCTTCTAGACATTTAAGGCATAGTGATACCTTCTCTCTAGTTCAATGGAATGCCCAAAGATAGCTAGTTATCTTAGAAATGCCAAAACATAGGACAATCTCAAAGTGAAGAAATAATGACAATCTTATAAGAATGTAACCATGATCTATCAAGTCAACTTCAAGAATATGTAAGGTAACAACAAGTTCATAAGTATTCAATCCAACAAACAAGTCTCTATGTATCCAAAATATAATCAACAACTCAAATATAGAAGGTATATCAAGAAAATTTTATGAAGTTTAGTGCCAATACATATATATAGATATATATACACACGACATACATACATACACGTATATCTTGAAATAGCTAACTTTTGCACATAACACAAATACATATCTATATATGTATATATATATATATATATATATATATATATATATATATATATATATATATAACAACTATATATATAGAATATATAAAATTTTATGAAGTTTATGCCAATACATATATATAGATATATATATACACACGACATACATACATACACGTATATCTTGAAATAGCTAACTTTTGCACATAACACAAATACATATCTATATATGCATGCATACATATATAATTACAAATTCAATACTTGCATAAACAAAACTTACATAATCAAACCATTACTACATAATTTGATCAAGACCACCCTCATTTTGAATCTAGACATCATTTTAGTACCAATTCAAGCTCTTACACCACTACCACTTCTCCTAACCAATCACCACCCTTCCACCACACCTCTTAACCAATAAACTCACTCCATACCCTTTATTTTCTGCCATAGCCACGTTTTTTATGCCCCAAGACCAGGCCACTCTCTCTTTTCACACTCAAACACAACACACACACATGCAATGGGTCTCTCTCAACTCTCCCAACTTTCTTTCTTCTTCTTCTCCATTTTCGGATTCTCCAAGGCAAAATGGAGCTTAAAACTAACTAATCTAATGTAATAATAAGTTCCCTTGATCATCCAACAACTAGAGTCATGTATGGTGGAAGCATGGAGTCGATTTGGAGGCAACAAGGTCACGAAATCAGCCCTCTAAGGGGCTGATCGAACAGCAGCAGAAAACAGGAGCAAACAAGTCCCATCTTCTTCTTTCCTTTTGATTCTTGATCATCAATGGGTACCCAACATGTTCCTTTGATTGTTATTCATCTTTTCCTTCATTTTGTAGCTTATTTTCCTTTCTTTTCAAGCTTGTTACAGCCATGAAACACTCCAAGGGCAGCCACGAAATGGAGACCCAACAACACCCACAATCTTGTTATATTCATCTTCAAAGGTTGATAACTTGAACTCTTTTGGTTATCACTTTCTTTACCTTTAAATTTATCACTAAATACATATGGATCTACACATGCATGCACATTTAAAATATTGATTTGAAAGAAATAATTAAGAATGCAAGAGATAATAATGGATTTAGTGTAAAAGTGTTAGATCATCACATGCATGTAACAACCCTCAATTTCCGACTATGACAATTTACTTATATTTATCTAGGTATCTATCCCTAGAGGTTTATCAAGAGAATTGACCTTCTAGACATTTAAGGCATAGTGATACCTTCTCTCTAGTTCAATGGAATGCCCAAAGATAGCTAGTTATCTTAGAAATGCCAAAACATAGGACAATCTCAAAGTGAAGAAATAATGACAATCTTATAAGAATGTAACCATGATCTATCAAGTCAACTTCAAGAATATGTAAGGTAACAACAAGTTCATAAGTATTCAATCCAACAAACAAGTCTCTATGTATCCAAAATATAATCAACAACTCAAATATAGAAGGTATATCAAGAAAATTTTATGAAGTTTAGTGCCAATACATATATATTGTAACAACCCTCAATTTCCGACTATGACAATTTACTTATATTTATCTAGGTATCTATCCCTAGAGGTTTATCAAGAGAATTGACCTTCTAGACATTTAAGGCATAGTGATACCTTCTCTCTAGTTCAATGGAATGCCCAAAGATAGCTAGTTATCTTAGAAATGCCAAAACATAGGACAATCTCAAAGTGAAGAAATAATGACAATCTTATAAGAATGTAACCATGATCTATCAAGTCAACTTCAAGAATATGTAAGGTAACAACAAGTTCATAAGTATTCAATCCAACAAACAAGTCTCTATGTATCCAAAATATAATCAACAACTCAAATATAGAAGGTATATCAAGAAAATTTTATGAAGTTTAGTGCCAATACATATATATAGATATATATACACACGACATACATACATACACGTATATCTTGAAATAGCTAACTTTTGCACATAACACAAATACATATCTATATATGCATGCATACATATATAATTACAAATTCAATACTTGCATAAACAAAACTTACATAATCAAACCATTACTACATAATTTGATCAAGACCACCCTCATTTTGAATCTAGACATCATTTTAGTACCAATTCAAGCTCTTACACCACTACCACTTCTCCTAACCAATCACCACCCTTCCACCACACCTCTTAACCAATAAACTCACTCCATACCCTTTATTTTCTGCCATAGCCACGTTTTTTATGCCCCAAGACCAGGCCACTCTCTCTTTTCACACTCAAACACAACACACACACATGCAATGGGTCTCTCTCAACTCTCCCAACTTTCTTTCTTCTTCTTCTCCATTTTCGGATTCTCCAAGGCAAAATGGAGCTTAAAACTAACTAATCTAATGTAATAATAAGTTCCCTTGATCATCCAACAACTAGAGTCATGTATGGTGGAAGCATGGAGTCGATTTGGAGGCAACAAGGTCACGAAATCAGCCCTCTAAGGGGCTGATCGAACAGCAGCAGAAAACAGGAGCAAACAAGTCCCATCTTCTTCTTTCCTTTTGATTCTTGATCATCAATGGGTACCCAACATGTTCCTTTGATTGTTATTCATCTTTTCCTTCATTTTGTAGCTTATTTTCCTTTCTTTTCAAGCTTGTTACAGCCATGAAACACTCCAAGGGCAGCCACGAAATGGAGACCCAACAACACCCACAATCTTGTTATATTCATCTTCAAAGGTTGATAACTTGAACTCTTTTGGTTATCACTTTCTTTACCTTTAAATTTATCACTAAATACATATGGATCTACACATGCATGCACATTTAAAATATTGATTTGAAAGAAATAATTAAGAATGCAAGAGATAATAATGGATTTAGTGTAAAAGTGTTAGATCATCACATGCATGTTAACATTTGCACTAGTTTTGGTTAATTTTGATTTGGGATTTGAGATGGATGAATGATGACTTTGAATTTGATAAGAAATCTGTATATTTGATGTTAAAATCATAGAAAAAGGAGTATCAAGCATGTTAGTGGTGAAATAAAGTGTAAATTAAGCAAGAATGGTCATTGGTGAGTTGTTTGGACCCAAATACCTTCTGACAGAATCACTCTCCTGTCTTTGGACGGATAAACTGAACATGTGAGGGCCGTTTCAAGCAAAACTTTCAAAATAAAAGTCGTAGATAAAAGAGTTAAGTTTAACCTCCAACTGGAATCACTCAAACACAACACACACACATGCAATGGGTCTCTCTCAACTCTCCCAACTTTCTTTCTTTCTTCTTCTCCATTTTCGGATTCTCCAAGGCAAAATGGAGCTTAAAACTAACTAATCTAATGTAATAATAAGTTCCCTTGATCATCCAACAACTAGAGTCATGTATGGTGGAAGCATGGAGTCGATTTGGAGGCAACAAGGTCACGAAATCAGCCCTCTAAGGGGCTGATCGAACAGCAGCAGAAAACAGGAGCAAACAAGTCCCATCTTCTTCTTTCCTTTTGATTCTTGATCATCAATGGGTACCCAACATGTTCCTTTGATTGTTATTCATCTTTTCCTTCATTTTGTAGCTTATTTTCCTTTCTTTTCAAGCTTGTTACAGCCATGAAACACTCCAAGGGCAGCCACGAAATGGAGACCCAACAACACCCACAATCTTGTTATATTCATCTTCAAAGGTTGATAACTTGAACTCTTTTGGTTATCACTTTCTTTACCTTTAAATTTATCACTAAATACATATGGATCTACACATGCATGCACATTTAAAATATTGATTTGAAAGAAATAATTAAGAATGCAAGAGATAATAATGGATTTAGTGTAAAAGTGTTAGATCATCACATGCATGTTAACATTTGCACTAGTTTTGGTTAATTTTGATTTGGGATTTGAGATGGATGAATGATGACTTTGAATTTGATAAGAAATCTGTATATTTGATGTTAAAATCATAGAAAAAGGAGTATCAAGCATGTTAGTGGTGAAATAAAGTGTAAATTAAGCAAGAATGGTCATTGGTGAGTTGTTTGGACCCAAATACCTTCTGACAGAATCACTCTCCTGTCTTTGGACGGATAAACTGAACATGTGAGGGCCGTTTCAAGCAAAACTTTCAAAATAAAAGTCGTAGATAAAAGAGTTAAGTTTAACCTCCAACTGGAATCACTCAAAAACACTAAACCAAACCAAAGATATGATTTTTCTACCAAAAGTGGTCAAAACTGGATTTTTGTCTTAATGTTGAGTCAACTTTGACGATTTTTAATTCCTTAACTAATAGGTTTCAGAAGTTTAAACTTGGTGTGAACTGAGTTCAAAGTGTCCCTAACTTAAAATAAAATTGGGAGATTTTTCTTAAATGTCCATCATAGAAATCATTTATAAAATATCTTGAGTCGCACAGCAGCTCTTGTTCTGACCAGTTTTGGTTTGGTAATTTTTAGAGGTAGTAAACAATGTCTAAAAATTTAGCAAAAATTCACATAAATATAGGACACATATATGTCTCTGTATAAAAATCACCAACGTCCAAATAATTCAACTTAACCAAGAATGACTACTCAACATTTTATGAAAATAAGTGTTAAAACAGAAAATTCCAAGTAAAAGTTCTTCACAACAAAATAAGCTAAAAGTCACTAGATTGCAACTCTAACCAACTCCAATAATCTCGTAACAAAAAGTATTATAAACCTACTGAGAATATGTCAAATAAAAGTTATAAAACTTAACTTGGTTATTAAATGGCAAAGACAAGCCTACAAGTGACTAATTCGGTTCATATAAGCACTAACCGAAAGCTTTAATTTGCAAATATCACACCACCACCACGATCATGACTTAAGACACCAAAATATAATGAACATTCTGTAAATAATGGAATAAGGATGAAAATCCATTTTGAAGCACTTTAATTGCTTGAGAAATGAGGCTAAAATCACCATTTCGGTAAACGATTTTTAATCATAAAACCCTCAAAATAAGCAAGACACGAGAGAGGTTGAATTGATATGATTTTGTATGGATAAAAGTTGCCTAAAAGGCCTGAGATTTTTGACCAAAATGTTTAGTGATGATTTCTAAGAATTTCCATGAATTATTGAATTTAAATAGTAATTAAAAGACATAAAAATCCATAAATAAATTATGCAAATCAAGAATGAAGTTAAATCATCTTAACCATTGATAAAAATAACTAAAACCTACTGGAGAAAAATAGTTAAAAGGCAAGAGACATGTGTTACATAATTTAAAGATAAATAATTGAGTAAAAATAATTAATTAAAAATTATCATTAAAATAAATGGAAAATACACAAATAAAAGTATAAATCATGAAATTATAAATTAAGGAGCATATATATCAGAAGATAATTCAAATGAAATTATCCATAATTTATAAAGGTAATTATGACACTTAAAAGTATTTTTAAGGAATTATTTAATTAATAAATCAATAAAATGAATAAATAATTAATTAAAAATTATCATTAAAATAAATGGAAAATACACAAATAAAAGTATAAATCATGAAATTATAAATTAAGGAGCATATATATCAGAAGATAATTCAAATGAAATTATCCATAATTTATAAAGGTAATTATGACACTTAAAAGTATTTTTAAGGAATTATTTAATTAATAAATCAATAAAATGAATAAATAATTAATTAAAAATTATCATTAAAATAAATGGAAAATACACAAATAAAAGTATAAATCATGAAATTATAAATTAAGGAGCATATATATCAGAAGATAATTCAAATGAAATTATCCATAATTTATAAAGGTAATTATGACACTTAAAAGTATTTTTAAGGAATTATTTAATTAATAAATCAATAAAATGAATAAATAATTAATTAAAAATTATCATTAAAATAAATGGAAAATACACAAATAAAAGTATAAATCATGAAATTATAAATTAAGGAGCATATATATCAGAAGATAATTCAAATGAAATTATCCATAATTTATAAAGGTAATTATGACACTTAAAAGTATTTTTAAGGAATTATTTAATTAATAAATCAATAAAATGAATAAATAATTAATTAAAAATTATCATTAAAATAAATGGAAAATACACAAATAAAAGTATAAATCATGAAATTATAAATTAAGGAGCATATATATCAGAAGATAATTCAAATGAAATTATCCATAATTTATAAAGGTAATTATGACACTTAAAAGTATTTTTAAGGAATTATTTAATTAATAAATCAATAAAATGAATAAATAATTAATTAAAAATTATCATTAAAATAAATGGAAAATACACAAATAAAAGTATAAATCATGAAATTATAAATTAAGGAGCATATATATCAGAAGATAATTCAAATGAAATTATCCATAATTTATAAAGGTAATTATGACACTTAAAAGTATTTTTAAGGAATTATTTAATTAATAAATCAATAAAATGAATAAATAATTAATTAAAAATTATCATTAAAATAAATGGAAAATACACAAATAAAAGTATAAATCATGAAATTATAAATTAAGGAGCATATATATCAGAAGATAATTCAAATGAAATTATCCATAATTTATAAAGGTAATTATGACACTTAAAAGTATTTTTAAGGAATTATTTAATTAATAAATCAATAAAATGAATAAATAATTAATTAAAAATTATCATTAAAATAAATGGAAAATACACAAATAAAAGTATAAATCATGAAATTATAAATTAAGGAGCATATATATCAGAAGATAATTCAAATGAAATTATCCATAATTTATAAAGGTAATTATGACACTTAAAAGTATTTTTAAGGAATTATTTAATTAATAAATCAATAAAATGAATAAATAATTAATTAAAAATTATCATTAAAATAAATGGAAAATACACAAATAAAAGTATAAATCATGAAATTATAAATTAAGGAGCATATATATCAGAAGATAATTCAAATGAAATTATCCATAATTTATAAAGGTAATTATGACACTTAAAAGTATTTTTAAGGAATTATTTAATTAATAAATCAATAAAATGAATAAATAATTAATTAAAAATTATCATTAAAATAAATGGAAAATACACAAATAAAAGTATAAATCATGAAATTATAAATTAAGGAGCATATATATCAGAAGATAATTCAAATGAAATTATCCATAATTTATAAAGGTAATTATGACACTTAAAAGTATTTTTAAGGAATTATTTAATTAATAAATCAATAAAATGAATAAATAATTAATTAAATAATATTAAATTAAATATATAATTACAAATCAGAAAATATACATAAAATATTAATATTATAAGACCACTAATGTCAAATGTTATTACTAAGCAAAGTATACAATGGAAATCATATAAACCAAATCCAAATTACCGAAATTCCAATAAACGTACAAAAACGTATAATGAGAAAACGACTCTTACCACCAATCTTTACAACCAAAAAGATGTGAATACGAGCAATACACTTGGATCCCATAATTGATAACAACATAATAAAAGTGGCATTTCTTAGTGATGGCTTAAGATAGGAACTTACGTATATTAGTCCCATCGTAGGGATAGTCTTGGCTTGAAATGCGATTGAGGAATATGACGGATATATGATCAAGGAAGCGATAGATGGGAAGTACCCATTTTGGATAAGTGAATATAATATGCGGCATATCAAGGTGAGTCATAGCCCCCTTTCAAACTCTTTTATATGTTTTACTTGCGGGGTGAAAAGCATGATTAATTAAAATGACTTTCTCTTATGAAATGATTCTTTGAAATAATGATAATGATATGGGAATTATATTGTATGTTCAACGTGTTATATGTTATATGATGAGCTTGAGTACTGTCAAACGGTGGTCCCCTGTACACTACTATTAACTCATTTGAGGCCTGTAGTTAGAGGGTTGCGCAACTAGGACTTGTCCCCTCATCCACTATTATAGGTAACGGTGGGATGTTTGGTCTGCCTTGGTGGCCACCTTCATCGCCAGTCTGGCCTCGCGGTGCTCTAACTACTATATATTTATGGGCGTCTCCATGGCACGACCCTTGGTTATCTTTATGCACGTGATTGACAGCATGTGCTTATCATTATCTTATCATTTGGGACATTATATTGATTATTGGGACATAACCGGTCTTAGTAGTGGCTCAAGAACAATCTCATCGAATTACGTCATGGTAGTCTTACCATTGACCAAGTGGCATTGATATTATTTATGGTTGGATATTATGGATTGAACATACGGTTTGGGTATTGGACCTTATATGGAATCTTGAAAGTTGTTGAAATTGGCAATATTGAAGTATTGATGACCAAATGATTTTGGTATAATGAATGATTAATCGATCGATATATTTTTCTGCCACGATAAATGTGACAAATGAGAACTTTATAATTTACCTTGGATTTCTCAACTATTTTGAAATGGATATGTAACGAGCAATACACTTGGATCCCATAATTGATAACAACATAATAAAAGTGGCATTTCTTAGTGATGGCTTAAGATAGGAACTTACGTATATTAGTCCCATCGTAGGGATAGTCTTGGCTTGAAATGCGATTGAGGAATATGACGGATATATGATCAAGGAAGCGATAGATGGGAAGTACCCATTTTGGATAAGTGAATATAATATGCGGCATATCAAGGTGAGTCATAGCCCCCTTTCAAACTCTTTTATATGTTTTACTTGCGGGGTGAAAAGCATGATTAATTAAAATGACTTTCTCTTATGAAATGATTCTTTGAAATAATGATAATGATATGGGAATAATTAATTAAATAATATTAAATTAAATATATAATTACAAATCAGAAAATATACATAAAATATTAATATTATAAGACCACTAATGTCAAATGTTATTACTAAGCAAAGTATACAATGGAAATCATATAAACCAAATCCAAATTACCGAAATTCCAATAAACGTACAAAAACGTATAATGAGAAAACGACTCTTACCACCAATCTTTACAACCAAAAAGATGTGAATACGAGCAATACACTTGGATCCCATAATTGATAACAACATAATAAAAGTGGCATTTCTTAGTGATGGCTTAAGATAGGAACTTACGTATATTAGTCCCATCGTAGGGATAGTCTTGGCTTGAAATGCGATTGAGGAATATGACGGATATATGATCAAGGAAGCGATAGATGGGAAGTACCCATTTTGGATAAGTGAATATAATATGCGGCATATCAAGGTGAGTCATAGCCCCCTTTCAAACTCTTTTATATGTTTTACTTGCGGGGTGAAAAGCATGATTAATTAAAATGACTTTCTCTTATGAAATGATTCTTTGAAATAATGATAATGATATGGGAATTATATTGTATGTTCAACGTGTTATATGTTATATGATGAGCTTGAGTACTGTCAAACGGTGGTCCCCTGTACACTACTATTAACTCATTTGAGGCCTGTAGTTAGAGGGTTGCGCAACTAGGACTTGTCCCCTCATCCACTATTATAGGTAACGGTGGGATGTTTGGTCTGCCTTGGTGGCCACCTTCATCGCCAGTCTGGCCTCGCGGTGCTCTAACTACTATATATTTATGGGCGTCTCCATGGCACGACCCTTGGTTATCTTTATGCACGTGATTGACAGCATGTGCTTATCATTATCTTATCATTTGGGACATTATATTGATTATTGGGACATAACCGGTCTTAGTAGTGGCTCAAGAACAATCTCATCGAATTACGTCATGGTAGTCTTACCATTGACCAAGTGGCATTGATATTATTTATGGTTGGATATTATGGATTGAACATACGGTTTGGGTATTGGACCTTATATGGAATCTTGAAAGTTGTTGAAATTGGCAATATTGAAGTATTGATGACCAAATGATTTTGGTATAATGAATGATTAATCGATCGATATATTTTTCTGCCACGATAAATGTGACAAATGAGAACTTTATAATTTACCTTGGATTTCTCAACTATTTTGAAATGGATATGTAACGAGGTTTACTTGCAAACCTATGCACTCACCAACTACGTTTTCGTAGTTGACACTTTTTCTTCATGCTTTTCAGGAATTAGCCTTTGTCTTGAGGAATTATATGCATCATGATTGTTTGCATTGCACTTTGGAGTCAAAGATCAAACCTTGTGACGGGCAATGGAATCCGCCTTGATCATTGTAGTATATCATCTCATGTAATTGTTATTTGTTTCGTGGACTCAATATCCAAGTATGGTAGACGTATTGTACTCGGAAATTGGTTCACATGCTTGTGCATTGTAAAATTATTCTTGTCAACTAAAGCTATGGTGAATGTTATCTATTATCCTTTGATTTGAATACTCGACTTTCTGTACATCTCATCATTCCGCCGTGGTTGGGGTGTTACAGAAAATGGTATCAGAGACTAAGGTTATAGAGAACATTGGGGTTCCTCCGGGATTCCAAAACTATAGCCTCTTTTCAAAACAAATTTTATAGTCGAGTCGAGCATAAGGTTGAGCGGACTAGTTTGAGCTTTACATGGTAGGACCATAATTAAACGTAAAGTCATGAATCTACGTTTAATTATGAGAGGACCATGTAAAACTCAAACGGCCACTTGGACTTATGTTCAAAAGGATTCCTTTTCAAAAAAAAAAAATCTTTAATAAATCCGTTTTTATGAGCATACGTGTTGCATTTAGACATTCACCTAAGCATATATAGCGATTCGAGACTTGCCTTACTTGAGGATTATGCTAGTTTAGTAGGATTCCCCTCTGCACATTAGAAGTGAAATGAATAAGATTGAAAGATATTCGTTGATACATGCTACTCTATGCTATAACATGGGAATTTGGGCATGATTTGATTGCAATGTGAAAGCTTAAATGTGTAGTGTGCAATGTGAAAGTTGTAATGTGCAATGTGAAGGTTTGAAATATCAATGTGAAAGTTTGGAATGTGCAATGTGAAATTGAAATATCAATGTGAAAGTTGTAATGTGCAATGTGAAAGTTATAGTGTGCAATGTGAAAGTTGTAATGTGCAATGTGAAGGTTTGAAATATCAATGTGAAAGTTTGGAATGTGCAATGTGGAAATTATGTGAGGAATGCATGCGTAAAAGTCTTATGATTCATGATGTTGAACTTTAAGTTGCATAGGCACTTTAAACTAATGAGATTATTATAAGGCACGAAATCATTTTGGGGTATGACTTGTTCAATTTATTGAGTAATGACGTTGACTATTTATGATCGATTTAGAAGGAAAATATAGGCCTGACGAGTTGATATGAAATTTCATGGACGATATGGATATAAGAGCCTTTACTCCCTAAGTTTGAGCTATTTGAAACTAGCGCGTGAATATTGCGATGATTATGTAGTCATGCCTTACTATGGAGATAGTTATTGCGCCCTAAGATTGAGCTAATTGAGGGCTAGTGCATGAACGATTTAATGATTATATAGTTGTGCCTTATTATTGAGATAGTTATTATGCTCTAAGATTTGACTATTGAGAACTGGCACCTGCTAGATGTGATTATAATGTGGCTAGTCCTTACTACTGAGATATATACTGCGTGATGAGATTTGACCGCTTGGGAACTAGTGATTGTCCCTGAGAAATGCGAAATGAATTAGGAATTTCCTAAGTATGGAAGTTGTCATTAAGTACCCCTCTAATCCAATATTCGTTCACTCGTGCTCTTTTGAAATTATCCCACATCCTATTTCTTACGACACCACTATTCATTATGGACATATGACAACGGCGATATCATCAGTGGAGCATCTTTTCACGTACGTTGGACGATATACTCTGAGAATTGTAGACCCAAGATATGACGCGACTCTATCCTCTTAGAAACTACGCATAACCTTGGTATTCGATCTGAAATGGTGCGAAACATATGTAAACGTCGAATGAAGTTGGAGACTTATGAAAGACGAGTGGTATTAAAGCCAAATTACGATTTGACGACGCCAATAAACACATTCCGATATACATTCTAGAAGACACATTCTGGGATTGTAGCTCTGAAATTTGGTGCGATATTTCTATTCTAACACGTATACGCGAACATCTATCTATATTATCTAAGTCGGTGCGACATATATTGACGTCATTGAAAGTTGGAGTCCATGGGGCGACGAAAGACAAAGAAGTGATTTCTCTAACTCGCGCAAGGAGTTTAATCCGAGCCTTAATGAATCTTTTGTTTTCCTATTTCATTCATTCGAAACCAAATTCTATATCCTTTATATTCTTGATTATTCAATGTGAAAGCTTATAGTGTGCAATGTGAAAGTTGTAATGTGCAATGTGAAGGTTTGAAATATCAATGTGAAAGTTTGGAATGTGCAATGTGAAATTATGAATGTGCAATGTGAAAGTTTGGAATGTGCAATGTGAAAGTTTGATTGCAATGTGAAAGCTTATAGTGTGCAATGTGAAAGTTGTAATGTGCAATGTGAAGGTTTGAAATATCAATGTGAAAGTTTGGAATGTGCAATGTGAAATTATGTGAGGAATGCGCAATGTGAAAGTTTAATGTGCAATGTGAAAGTTTGTAATGTGCAATGTGAAAGTTTGGAATGTGCAATGTGAAAGTTGTAATGTGCAATGTGAAGTTTGAAATATCAATGTGAAAGTTTGAATGTGCAATGTGAAGGTTTGAAATATCAATGTGAAAGTTTGGAATGTGCAATGTGAAAGTTGTAATGTGCAATGTGAAAGTTGTAATGTGCAATGTGAAAGTTGTAATGTGCAATGTGAAAGTTTGAAATATCAATGTGAAAGTTTGAATGTGCAATGTGGAAATTGTAATGTGCAATGTGAAGGTTTGAAATATCAATGTGAAAGTTTGGAATGTGCAATGTGAAGGTTTGAAATATCAATGTGAAAGTTTGGAATGTGCAATGTGAAAGTTGGTAATGTGCAATGTGAAAGTTTGAATGTGCAATGTGAAAGTTTGGAATGTGCAATGTGAAAGTTTGTAATGTGCAATGTGAAAGTTTAATGTGCAATGTGAAAGTTGAATGTGCAATGTGAAGGTTTGAAATATCAATGTGAAAGTTTGGAATGTGCAATGTGAAAGTTTAATGTGCAATGTGAAAGTTGTAATGTGCAATGTGAAGTTTGAAATATCAATGTGAAAGTTTGAATGTGCAATGTGAAGGTTTGAAATATCAATGTGAAAGTTTGGAATGTGCAATGTGAAAGTTGAATGTGCAATGTGAAAGTTTGTAATGTGCAATGTGAAAGGTTTGAAATATCAATGTGAAAGTTTGAATGTGCAATGTGAAAGGTTTGAAATATCAATGTGAAAGTTGTAATGTGCAATGTGAAGGTTTGAAATATCAATGTGAAAGTTTGGAATGTGCAATGTGGAAATTATGTGAGGAATGCATGCGTAAAAGTCTTATGATTCATGATGTTGAACTTTAAGTTGCATAGGCACTTTAAACTAATGAGATTATTATAAGGCACGAAATCATTTTGGGGTATGACTTGTTCAATTTATTGAGTAATGACGTTGACTATTTATGATCGATTTAGAAGGAAAATATAGGCCTGACGAGTTGATATGAAATTTCATGGACGATATGGATATAAGAGCCTTTACTCCCTAAGTTTGAGCTATTTGAAACTAGCGCGTGAATATTGCGATGATTATGTAGTCATGCCTTACTATGGAGATAGTTATTGCGCCCTAAGATTGAGCTAATTGAGGGCTAGTGCATGAACGATTTAATGATTATATAGTTGTGCCTTATTATTGAGATAGTTATTATGCTCTAAGATTTGACTATTGAGAACTGGCACCTGCTAGATGTGATTATAATGTGGCTAGTCCTTACTACTGAGATATATACTGCGTGATGAGATTTGACCGCTTGGGAACTAGTGATTGTCCCTGAGAAATGCGAAATGAATTAGGAATTTCCTAAGTATGGAAGTTGTCATTAAGTACCCCTCTAATCCAATATTCGTTCACTCGTGCTCTTTTGAAATTATCCCACATCCTATTTCTTACGACACCACTATTCATTATGGACATATGACAACGGCGATATCATCAGTGGAGCATCTTTTCACGTACGTTGGACGATATACTCTGAGAATTGTAGACCCAAGATATGACGCGACTCTATCCTCTTAGAAACTACGCATAACCTTGGTATTCGATCTGAAATGGTGCGAAACATATGTAAACGTCGAATGAAGTTGGAGACTTATGAAAGACGAGTGGTATTAAAGCCAAATTACGATTTGACGACGCCAATAAACACATTCCGATATACATTCTAGAAGACACATTCTGGGATTGTAGCTCTGAAATTTGGTGCGATATTTCTATTCTAACACGTATACGCGAACATCTATCTATATTATCTAAGTCGGTGCGACATATATTGACGTCATTGAAAGTTGGAGTCCATGGGGCGACGAAAGACAAAGAAGTGATTTCTCTAACTCGCGCAAGGAGTTTAATCCGAGCCTTAATGAATCTTTTGTTTTCCTATTTCATTCATTCGAAACCAAATTCTATATCCTTTATATTCTTGATTATTCAAAGTAATGATCACCACCACTTCTCCTCAAAGTTAGTACCCTAACAACACACCATTCACTTACGTAACACTCCGCAATGGCAAAATCGAGTAACTGGAACCCTTCTCTTACTGCGACATCAAGGGATACGAAAGACGTAAGACATCGGCCGTCAATAAGTGAAATACTTGGGATAACTATATAGCATAGAAGATGTTATTGGATCATGTACATAAAGTAGGGCGGAGAAGATATGTGGTGTGTAAGTCAAAGTACATGGAAGCACAAGTGAAGAGTATACTAAGCTTTAACTTGGAGAAAGAATTGAAGGTCTTCCCTATCTATGTTGATCGACCGAAGGAAAAATTGAGCGGCCGACGAAAGGAAGGTCGTGTGACATGAAGGTCACCTTTGGATAAATATAAGACTTCCCTAGAACTTGGGGGAGATCACTAGCAATGTTGGAAGACGAAAGTGGTTAGAAGAAGAAAACCAAGGACAATAAGACAATTAGGGTGTGTCGAGTAACCCTCAAGATGGAAGAGTAACAAAAAGGAATTCTGAGCTATCCTTTTCTTTTTTCAAAACACCAAAGCAAACGGATAATTGCTACATGAAGGAATCAGGAACTTGGCGAAATGAAGATCGTCAAGTATGGTGAGATAAAGTGAAAAGTAGGAAATCCCTTACATTTTTCTAGAGGAAGAATGTTAAGGGGGTAATCACAGCAAAGGTAGATACTCGAACAAGGAGTATGAAGTGCAAGATTATACCTTATCTTTCAAGAAGAGTCATTCACTAGCATCATTGAAGGTGATGTGGAGTAGAAGATAGAGTAAAGAAGGCATCATTTGACACAAACAGTAAAGTGAAGGCATTGACGTCGTCTACAAGATGTAGTTCTGGTGGCGTTTATCTTTATGGCGGTTCACGCGTTATTCCTTGAATACGAATTAGAAAAGCTCTATGAAAGACGAGTGGTATTAAAGCCAAATTACGATTTGACGACGCCAATAAACACATTCCGATATACATTCTAGAAGACACATTCTGGGATTGTAGCTCTGAAATTTGGTGCGATATTTCTATTCTAACACGTATACGCGAACATCTATCTATATTATCTAAGTCGGTGCGACATATATTGACGTCATTGAAAGTTGGAGTCCATGGGGCGACGAAAGACAAAGAAGTGATTTCTCTAACTCGCGCAAGGAGTTTAATCCGAGCCTTAATGAATCTTTTGTTTTCCTATTTCATTCATTCGAAACCAAATTCTATATCCTTTATATTCTTGATTATTCAAAGTTAAGTACCCCTCTAATCCAATATTCGTTCACTCGTGCTCTTTTGAAATTATCCCACATCCTATTTCTTACGACACCACTATTCATTATGGACATATGACAACGGCGATATCATCAGTGGAGCATCTTTTCACGTACGTTGGACGATATACTCTGAGAATTGTAGACCCAAGATATGACGCGACTCTATCCTCTTAGAAACTACGCATAACCTTGGTATTCGATCTGAAATGGTGCGAAACATATGTAAACGTCGAATGAAGTTGGAGACTTATGAAAGACGAGTGGTATTAAAGCCAAATTACGATTTGACGACGCCAATAAACACATTCCGATATACATTCTAGAAGACACATTCTGGGATTGTAGCTCTGAAATTTGGTGCGATATTTCTATTCTAACACGTATACGCGAACATCTATCTATATTATCTAAGTCGGTGCGACATATATTGACGTCATTGAAAGTTGGAGTCCATGGGGCGACGAAAGACAAAGAAGTGATTTCTCTAACTCGCGCAAGGAGTTTAATCCGAGCCTTAATGAATCTTTTGTTTTCCTATTTCATTCATTCGAAACCAAATTCTATATCCTTTATATTCTTGATTATTCAAAGTAATGATCACCACCACTTCTCCTCAAAGTTAGTACCCTAACAACACACCATTCACTTACGTAACACTCCGCAATGGCAAAATCGAGTAACTGGAACCCTTCTCTTACTGCGACATCAAGGGATACGAAAGACGTAAGACATCGGCCGTCAATAAGTGAAATACTTGGGATAACTATATAGCATAGAAGATGTTATTGGATCATGTACATAAAGTAGGGCGGAGAAGATATGTGGTGTGTAAGTCAAAGTACATGGAAGCACAAGTGAAGAGTATACTAAGCTTTAACTTGGAGAAAGAATTGAAGGTCTTCCCTATCTATGTTGATCGACCGAAGGAAAAATTGAGCGGCCGACGAAAGGAAGGTCGTGTGACATGAAGGTCACCTTTGGATAAATATAAGACTTCCCTAGAACTTGGGGGAGATCACTAGCAATGTTGGAAGACGAAAGTGGTTAGAAGAAGAAAACCAAGGACAATAAGACAATTAGGGTGTGTCGAGTAACCCTCAAGATGGAAGAGTAACAAAAAGGAATTCTGAGCTATCCTTTTCTTTTTTCAAAACACCAAAGCAAACGGATAATTGCTACATGAAGGAATCAGGAACTTGGCGAAATGAAGATCGTCAAGTATGGTGAGATAAAGTGAAAAGTAGGAAATCCCTTACATTTTTCTAGAGGAAGAATGTTAAGGGGGTAATCACAGCAAAGGTAGATACTCGAACAAGGAGTATGAAGTGCAAGATTATACCTTATCTTTCAAGAAGAGTCATTCACTAGCATCATTGAAGGTGATGTGGAGTAGAAGATAGAGTAAAGAAGGCATCATTTGACACAAACAGTAAAGTGAAGGCATTGACGTCGTCTACAAGATGTAGTTCTGGTGGCGTTTATCTTTATGGCGGTTCACGCGTTATTCCTTGAATACGAATTAGAAAAGCTCTATCGAAAGACAAGCTATTAGTGGAGAGTATCAACTAAGCTAAGAGAAATCGATATACGCCCAACACCCGATGGAAGCTAGCTTTACTAAAGAGAAGTATGGTCGATAAGTAGAGGAAGCACGATGACTTGTGATGGTTATCCCCTCAAGGTCGACGGTCGTAGAGAGGTAAGCTAAAACAAGATGAATCTGAGTGAAAATCAATTTGCAACACGTGGTTAATCGTCAAGGACCATCGACCCATGGAGTAGTGCGCCCAAGCAGGGTGAAGGAGAAAACAACATGGAATTGCTAAAGCTAGTAGAGAAAACAAATAAGAAATACGACGCTAGAAGTCAAGGCACATGCTACGACAACGATTAAGGAAGTTGGGCGCTGAACTAAGTTCCAGACAACTAACAAACTCCGTGAAGAGCTAGTTATGGAATATTTGAACGGAAGGGTGATAAGGATAATTCGCATCTGTGATGAGTTAGGATCAAAGGATCTATATCACCATGATCTGACAAGTACCCTTGAGATAACTGCAAGGACTAGTGACTACTTGTGTGCTGTTCAAGACGACGATTACTCTAGTTAGAGATGGATTTGAGTGACGAAACAGTAAGGAGTATGGTGGCCCATAAGAAAACGAAAGGAAAATGGAGAAAACCGAATGGTTGGGAAAAGGACAAAGTAACCAATGTTTCCCCTAAAATTATATTATATCACAATTTCTAAGGACATTAGGTTATTGTATTTGAAAAGAAGCTTAGCTTAGAAAGCTGAAAATGGATATGAGGCTCAGGAGAGCAAAGTAATTGAAAGTTTTGTAGAGGTCAGGAGGACCTAAGAAGGATTATTTTAAAGGAGGAGTTCATACGAACAAGGACATCGAAGTGTTTACCTGGAAATGATGGTGGGATATGATTACTTAAGAGCATAAGGATTGTGTAAATCCTATCATGAGGGATGCGTAGGTATAGCAAAGAAACCGAATAGGTTATATGTTCGATATTAAAAGGGATTTGTCGGTGACGAGTCATAGATAATGGTCCTTCTAGCGTAAAAAGGAAAGTAATTAAAGGTACCTTAAAACGATTTGAAAGCCAATATCGGCAAAAGCAAGAGAAATTGGTAACGATATGACTTAGCGAATAATGAAAAAGGTGACTTTGGAAAAATAAGGGCGAAATTGAAGAACAAAGGTGAGTGTGAGGAACAAGATGGAACTATCGTCATACAATTCATGATTCCCTCGAATGCTATAAGGCAACAAAGACGACATTGGAAAACCCTAAAATGAGATACTACGAAGATGTACCTTTGCAATTTTAGTGCAACTCGACACCCCAGTTAGTATCACTTTTGTTAAAGGGGTAATCCCTTAACAAGTGGTTGGTCACAAACGAAGTCAATATTTTCAAGTAGCGGCGAGCGTGTCCAGCATCAAACCAAAGAAAGATGAAAGTAGACGAGAAACTATTGGAACGATTCTTTAATTGGGGTAGGAGACGATAAAGGAAAGTATGCAAAGTGACAAAGGAAATAAGTAGCCACCAACGATCGACATTCCAACGTCTCTCACTATTTTATTGTAACTCACGTTACGAGCCGTTTGCTCATTTTACACCTCCGTATTGCCGTTCTCATTATCATCCCACTACGTAGTATTGCTCTAGGCAAGATTGACAGCCCGCAACGATTACATACGATAAATCTCCAGTCGTCTCAAGAGGTGAGCAACATTCGTACTTTTTTTCTTTTTCGAAGTTTCTAATCACGAGAAATGTTAGGGCACAGAGGAATGGATGCCCCCAACCCTAGAGTTAAAAGCTCGCAAGAAACCAAGAATCGTGATAAAATCTTGTTTGACTTTCCCACATTATATGACTCCGTGTAGACACTCCTACTGTTGGTCTATCCATTTTTACTACCGTATGAATGATCGAACTTCGAGGACGAAGTTTCAGTTAAGGGGGTAATCACAGCAAAGGTAGATACTCGAACAAGGAGTATGAAGTGCAAGATTATACCTTATCTTTCAAGAAGAGTCATTCACTAGCATCATTGAAGGTGATGTGGAGTAGAAGATAGAGTAAAGAAGGCATCATTTGACACAAACAGTAAAGTGAAGGCATTGACGTCGTCTACAAGATGTAGTTCTGGTGGCGTTTATCTTTATGGCGGTTCACGCGTTATTCCTTGAATACGAATTAGAAAAGCTCTATCGAAAGACAAGCTATTAGTGGAGAGTATCAACTAAGCTAAGAGAAATCGATATACGCCCAACACCCGATGGAAGCTAGCTTTACTAAAGAGAAGTATGGTCGATAAGTAGAGGAAGCACGATGACTTGTGATGGTTATCCCCTCAAGGTCGACGGTCGTAGAGAGGTAAGCTAAAACAAGATGAATCTGAGTGAAAATCAATTTGCAACACGTGGTTAATCGTCAAGGACCATCGACCCATGGAGTAGTGCGCCCAAGCAGGGTGAAGGAGAAAACAACATGGAATTGCTAAAGCTAGTAGAGAAAACAAATAAGAAATACGACGCTAGAAGTCAAGGCACATGCTACGACAACGATTAAGGAAGTTGGGCGCTGAACTAAGTTCCAGACAACTAACAAACTCCGTGAAGAGCTAGTTATGGAATATTTGAACGGAAGGGTGATAAGGATAATTCGCATCTGTGATGAGTTAGGATCAAAGGATCTATATCACCATGATCTGACAAGTACCCTTGAGATAACTGCAAGGACTAGTGACTACTTGTGTGCTGTTCAAGACGACGATTACTCTAGTTAGAGATGGATTTGAGTGACGAAACAGTAAGGAGTATGGTGGCCCATAAGAAAACGAAAGGAAAATGGAGAAAACCGAATGGTTGGGAAAAGGACAAAGTAACCAATGTTTCCCCTAAAATTATATTATATCACAATTTCTAAGGACATTAGGTTATTGTATTTGAAAAGAAGCTTAGCTTAGAAAGCTGAAAATGGATATGAGGCTCAGGAGAGCAAAGTAATTGAAAGTTTTGTAGAGGTCAGGAGGACCTAAGAAGGATTATTTTAAAGGAGGAGTTCATACGAACAAGGACATCGAAGTGTTTACCTGGAAATGATGGTGGGATATGATTACTTAAGAGCATAAGGATTGTGTAAATCCTATCATGAGGGATGCGTAGGTATAGCAAAGAAACCGAATAGGTTATATGTTCGATATTAAAAGGGATTTGTCGGTGACGAGTCATAGATAATGGTCCTTCTAGCGTAAAAAGGAAAGTAATTAAAGGTACCTTAAAACGATTTGAAAGCCAATATCGGCAAAAGCAAGAGAAATTGGTAACGATATGACTTAGCGAATAATGAAAAAGGTGACTTTGGAAAAATAAGGGCGAAATTGAAGAACAAAGGTGAGTGTGAGGAACAAGATGGAACTATCGTCATACAATTCATGATTCCCTCGAATGCTATAAGGCAACAAAGACGACATTGGAAAACCCTAAAATGAGATACTACGAAGATGTACCTTTGCAATTTTAGTGCAACTCGACACCCCAGTTAGTATCACTTTTGTTAAAGGGGTAATCCCTTAACAAGTGGTTGGTCACAAACGAAGTCAATATTTTCAAGTAGCGGCGAGCGTGTCCAGCATCAAACCAAAGAAAGATGAAAGTAGACGAGAAACTATTGGAACGATTCTTTAATTGGGGTAGGAGACGATAAAGGAAAGTATGCAAAGTGACAAAGGAAATAAGTAGCCACCAACGATCGACATTCCAACGTCTCTCACTATTTTATTGTAACTCACGTTACGAGCCGTTTGCTCATTTTACACCTCCGTATTGCCGTTCTCATTATCATCCCACTACGTAGTATTGCTCTAGGCAAGATTGACAGCCCGCAACGATTACATACGATAAATCTCCAGTCGTCTCAAGAGGTGAGCAACATTCGTACTTTTTTTCTTTTTCGAAGTTTCTAATCACGAGAAATGTTAGGGCACAGAGGAATGGATGCCCCCAACCCTAGAGTTAAAAGCTCGCAAGAAACCAAGAATCGTGATAAAATCTTGTTTGACTTTCCCACATTATATGACTCCGTGTAGACACTCCTACTGTTGGTCTATCCATTTTTACTACCGTATGAATGATCGAACTTCGAGGACGAAGTTTCAGTTAAGGGGGTAATGATGTAACAACCCTCAATTTCCGACTACACAATTTCTAAGGACATTAGGTTATTGTATTTGAAAAGAAGCTTAGCTTAGAAAGCTGAAAATGGATATGAGGCTCAGGAGAGCAAAGTAATTGAAAGTTTTGTAGAGGTCAGGAGGACCTAAGAAGGATTATTTTAAAGGAGGAGTTCATACGAACAAGGACATCGAAGTGTTTACCTGGAAATGATGGTGGGATATGATTACTTAAGAGCATAAGGATTGTGTAAATCCTATCATGAGGGATGCGTAGGTATAGCAAAGAAACCGAATAGGTTATATGTTCGATATTAAAAGGGATTTGTCGGTGACGAGTCATAGATAATGGTCCTTCTAGCGTAAAAAGGAAAGTAATTAAAGGTACCTTAAAACGATTTGAAAGCCAATATCGGCAAAAGCAAGAGAAATTGGTAACGATATGACTTAGCGAATAATGAAAAAAGAGCTAGTTATGGAATATTTGAACGGAAGGGTGATAAGGATAATTCGCATCTGTGATGAGTTAGGATCAAAGGATCTATATCACCATGATCTGACAAGTACCCTTGAGATAACTGCAAGGACTAGTGACTACTTGTGTGCTGTTCAAGACGACGATTACTCTAGTTAGAGATGGATTTGAGTGACGAAACAGTAAGGAGTATGGTGGCCCATAAGAAAACGAAAGGAAAATGGAGAAAACCGAATGGTTGGGAAAAGGACAAAGTAACCAATGTTTCCCCTAAAATTATATTATATCACAATTTCTAAGGACATTAGGTTATTGTATTTGAAAAGAAGCTTAGCTTAGAAAGCTGAAAATGGATATGAGGCTCAGGAGAGCAAAGTAATTGAAAGTTTTGTAGAGGTCAGGAGGACCTAAGAAGGATTATTTTAAAGGAGGAGTTCATACGAACAAGGACATCGAAGTGTTTACCTGGAAATGATGGTGGGATATGATTACTTAAGAGCATAAGGATTGTGTAAATCCTATCATGAGGGATGCGTAGGTATAGCAAAGAAACCGAATAGGTTATATGTTCGATATTAAAAGGGATTTGTCGGTGACGAGTCATAGATAATGGTCCTTCTAGCGTAAAAAGGAAAGTAATTAAAGGTACCTTAAAACGATTTGAAAGCCAATATCGGCAAAAGCAAGAGAAATTGGTAACGATATGACTTAGCGAATAATGAAAAAGGTGACTTTGGAAAAATAAGGGCGAAATTGAAGAACAAAGGTGAGTGTGAGGAACAAGATGGAACTATCGTCATACAATTCATGATTCCCTCGAATGCTATAAGGCAACAAAGACGACATTGGAAAACCCTAAAATGAGATACTACGAAGATGTACCTTTGCAATTTTAGTGCAACTCGACACCCCAGTTAGTATCACTTTTGTTAAAGGGGTAATCCCTTAACAAGTGGTTGGTCACAAACGAAGTCAATATTTTCAAGTAGCGGCGAGCGTGTCCAGCATCAAACCAAAGAAAGATGAAAGTAGACGAGAAACTATTGGAACGATTCTTTAATTGGGGTAGGAGACGATAAAGGAAAGTATGCAAAGTGACAAAGGAAATAAGTAGCCACCAACGATCGACATTCCAACGTCTCTCACTATTTTATTGTAACTCACGTTACGAGCCGTTTGCTCATTTTACACCTCCGTATTGCCGTTCTCATTATCATCCCACTACGTAGTATTGCTCTAGGCAAGATTGACAGCCCGCAACGATTACATACGATAAATCTCCAGTCGTCTCAAGAGGTGAGCAACATTCGTACTTTTTTTCTTTTTCGAAGTTTCTAATCACGAGAAATGTTAGGGCACAGAGGAATGGATGCCCCCAACCCTAGAGTTAAAAGCTCGCAAGAAACCAAGAATCGTGATAAAATCTTGTTTGACTTTCCCACATTATATGACTCCGTGTAGACACTCCTACTGTTGGTCTATCCATTTTTACTACCGTATGAATGATCGAACTTCGAGGACGAAGTTTCAGTTAAGGGGGTAATGATGTAACAACCCTCAATTTCCGACTATGACAATTTACTTATATTTATCTAGGTATCTATCCCTAGAGGTTTATCAAGAGAATTGACCTTCTAGACATTTAAGGCATAGTGATACCTTCTCTCTAGTTCAATGGAATGCCCAAAGATAGCTAGTTATCTTAGAAATGCCAAAACATAGGACAATCTCAAAGTGAAGAAATAATGACAATCTTATAAGAATGTAACCATGATCTATCAAGTCAACTTCAAGAATATGTAAGGTAACAACAAGTTCATAAGTATTCAATCCAACAAACAAGTCTCTATGTATCCAAAATATAATCAACAACTCAAATATAGAAGGTATATCAAGAAAATTTTATGAAGTTTAGTGCCAATACATATATATAGATATATATACACACGACATACATACATACACGTATATCTTGAAATAGCTAACTTTTGCACATAACACAAATACATATCTATATATGCATGCATACATATATAATTACAAATTCAATACTTGCATAAACAAAACTTACATAATCAAACCATTACTACATAATTTGATCAAGACCACCCTCATTTTGAATCTAGACATCATTTTAGTACCAATTCAAGCTCTTACACCACTACCACTTCTCCTAACCAATCACCACCCTTCCACCACACCTCTTAACCAATAAACTCACTCCATACCCTTTATTTTCTGCCATAGCCACGTTTTTTATGCCCCAAGACCAGGCCACTCTCTCTTTTCACACTCAAACACAACACACACACATGCAATGGGTCTCTCTCAACTCTCCCAACTTTCTTTCTTCTTCTTCTCCATTTTCGGATTCTCCAAGGCAAAATGGAGCTTAAAACTAACTAATCTAATGTAATAATAAGTTCCCTTGATCATCCAACAACTAGAGTCATGTATGGTGGAAGCATGGAGTCGATTTGGAGGCAACAAGGTCACGAAATCAGCCCTCTAAGGGGCTGATCGAACAGCAGCAGAAAACAGGAGCAAACAAGTCCCATCTTCTTCTTTCCTTTTGATTCTTGATCATCAATGGGTACCCAACATGTTCCTTTGATTGTTATTCATCTTTTCCTTCATTTTGTAGCTTATTTTCCTTTCTTTTCAAGCTTGTTACAGCCATGAAACACTCCAAGGGCAGCCACGAAATGGAGACCCAACAACACCCACAATCTTGTTATATTCATCTTCAAAGGTTGATAACTTGAACTCTTTTGGTTATCACTTTCTTTACCTTTAAATTTATCACTAAATACATATGGATCTACACATGCATGCACATTTAAAATATTGATTTGAAAGAAATAATTAAGAATGCAAGAGATAATAATGGATTTAGTGTAAAAGTGTTAGATCATCACATGCATGTTAACATTTGCACTAGTTTTGGTTAATTTTGATTTGGGATTTGAGATGGATGAATGATGACTTTGAATTTGATAAGAAATCTGTATATTTGATGTTAAAATCATAGAAAAAGGAGTATCAAGCATGTTAGTGGTGAAATAAAGTGTAAATTAAGCAAGAATGGTCATTGGTGAGTTGTTTGGACCCAAATACCTTCTGACAGAATCACTCTCCTGTCTTTGGACGGATAAACTGAACATGTGAGGGCCGTTTCAAGCAAAACTTTCAAAATAAAAGTCGTAGATAAAAGAGTTAAGTTTAACCTCCAACTGGAATCACTCAAAAACACTAAACCAAACCAAAGATATGATTTTTCTACCAAAAGTGGTCAAAACTGGATTTTTGTCTTAATGTTGAGTCAACTTTGACGATTTTTAATTCCTTAACTAATAGGTTTCAGAAGTTTAAACTTGGTGTGAACTGAGTTCAAAGTGTCCCTAACTTAAAATAAAATTGGGAGATTTTTCTTAAATGTCCATCATAGAAATCATTTATAAAATATCTTGAGTCGCACAGCAGCTCTTGTTCTGACCAGTTTTGGTTTGGTAATTTTTAGAGGTAGTAAACAATGTCTAAAAATTTAGCAAAAATTCACATAAATATAGGACACATATATGTCTCTGTATAAAAATCACCAACGTCCAAATAATTCAACTTAACCAAGAATGACTACTCAACATTTTATGAAAATAAGTGTTAAAACAGAAAATTCCAAGTAAAAGTTCTTCACAACAAAATAAGCTAAAAGTCACTAGATTGCAACTCTAACCAACTCCAATAATCTCGTAACAAAAAGTATTATAAACCTACTGAGAATATGTCAAATAAAAGTTATAAAACTTAACTTGGTTATTAAATGGCAAAGACAAGCCTACAAGTGACTAATTCGGTTCATATAAGCACTAACCGAAAGCTTTAATTTGCAAATATCACACCACCACCACGATCATGACTTAAGACACCAAAATATAATGAACATTCTGTAAATAATGGAATAAGGATGAAAATCCATTTTGAAGCACTTTAATTGCTTGAGAAATGAGGCTAAAATCACCATTTCGGTAAACGATTTTTAATCATAAAACCCTCAAAATAAGCAAGACACGAGAGAGGTTGAATTGATATGATTTTGTATGGATAAAAGTTGCCTAAAAGGCCTGAGATTTTTGACCAAAATGTTTAGTGATGATTTCTAAGAATTTCCATGAATTATTGAATTTAAATAGTAATTAAAAGACATAAAAATCCATAAATAAATTATGCAAATCAAGAATGAAGTTAAATCATCTTAACCATTGATAAAAATAACTAAAACCTACTGGAGAAAAATAGTTAAAAGGCAAGAGACATGTGTTACATAATTTAAAGATAAATAATTGAGTAAAAATAATTAATTAAAAATTATCATTAAAATAAATGGAAAATACACAAATAAAAGTATAAATCATGAAATTATAAATTAAGGAGCATATATATCAGAAGATAATTCAAATGAAATTATCCATAATTTATAAAGGTAATTATGACACTTAAAAGTATTTTTAAGGAATTATTTAATTAATAAATCAATAAAATGAATAAATAATTAATTAAATAATATTAAATTAAATATATAATTACAAATCAGAAAATATACATAAAATATTAATATTATAAGACCACTAATGTCAAATGTTATTACTAAGCAAAGTATACAATGGAAATCATATAAACCAAATCCAAATTACCGAAATTCCAATAAACGTACAAAAACGTATAATGAGAAAACGACTCTTACCACCAATCTTTACAACCAAAAAGATGTGAATACGAGCAATACACTTGGATCCCATAATTGATAACAACATAATAAAAGTGGCATTTCTTAGTGATGGCTTAAGATAGGAACTTACGTATATTAGTCCCATCGTAGGGATAGTCTTGGCTTGAAATGCGATTGAGGAATATGACGGATATATGATCAAGGAAGCGATAGATGGGAAGTACCCATTTTGGATAAGTGAATATAATATGCGGCATATCAAGGTGAGTCATAGCCCCCTTTCAAACTCTTTTATATGTTTTACTTGCGGGGTGAAAAGCATGATTAATTAAAATGACTTTCTCTTATGAAATGATTCTTTGAAATAATGATAATGATATGGGAATTATATTGTATGTTCAACGTGTTATATGTTATATGCTTAGCTTTGAGATGAAATGCCTTAGGACGGGTTTGGGATGAGTGAGAGTATAGGATTAAGGCTATATGATGATTGTTTATTGATATATGAATATGTTTTTAGCCTTTATCCTTTTATTTCTCGTTTTTCCCGTCGCCAAGTTATCCTATTGCTATGATAGACGGTCCTCGAGGTGATCTTCTATTCCTCTAACTGAATTTGATAAACATGTGCTTTATATTATGTGAGAAGTTGTTGACATGGACAAAGGTTGGAGGATTAGGTGAGATGGTGTTCCATCAATGTTGTCTAGCCATGGGGTTAGTGACAAGGACCGTAAAGGATATGATATGTTGTATGTGTGCTGAAAATCATGTGAATTGGAATTGATGGGAAAAAGGGGCGATACACAAACGTGGTAACGAACATGCGTGTGAAAGGATACAATTACAACTATGGTTCGGAACATAATTGCAAGCGTATCACGACGCGAGCGTGTTTGTATGGCCATGCTTGTGTTGACTGGTGCAAAAAGTAACGAAGTTGGAGAGGTTTCTATGTATTGAATCTTTATGTGTCGAGAGTAAACACCGTGTAGCAAACTTTAATGACGTTGATGCCTCAAGTGCGTGGAAATGTGTGAAGATTGGTGAAAAGTTATAGCCAGTTAAATGTGTATGATGATTATGAAGTACATGAAGTTAAATGAAGTTTAAAGGTAGGTGAAGAATGAAGTGATTGGTAGACAATGTTGTTGAGTCTACTAGTTCAGAGGACATGGACTAGAACTTGACAAGTAGAGTTAATGCTGGATATTTGAAGGGTGATAAGTAGGTGATGCACAAAAGGGTTACCGGGTACACGTATGGAAGGATAAAGTTACAATTCCGGTCGCGAATGTAATTGTAAATGTATCACGACATGTGTGTGTTTGTGAGACTGTGTCTGTGTTGATCCGAATGAAGTGAAGATGGGAATAATGGAATTACCGAAAGGTATTATATTCAACCACATGAAGAGCAGACATGTATCTATGGGTTAAAAAAGGATGAAGCTGAAGCAAGTAAAGAAGATAACGATATGGATGATTGAACCCTTTAACCATGAAGCTCTTCCATTCTATGAACATCATGTTATGATGTGAAGCTGCATTCGATCTGTGAAGTGTTAAAGTTGTGTTTGGGCGTAAGGAAAACGTGTAGGTTTCGGTTGAAGTTATCTATCCTAATCATAGATGATATGCGGCGCATATTATTTCTATGCGGCGCATATTTTGTGTGCTCAAAAGTTTGATGTTTTCTGTGCCGAAATATGGAATATGCGGCGCATGCTTTCCATGCGGCGCATATTTTTCTGTGCCGAAATATGGAATATGCGGCGCATGCGCCATCCATGCGGCGCATATTTTGGTCCGTTTTGGATTTACGACTCGTTTAGTTTTGATTTCGCTATGTGACGATATATGACAATTGGGACGAGTATCTACGGGGGAGATTCTTCCTTATATTGCATGAATGTAAAGGTGATGTTGATATCATATATTTGTACAAAATCTTATGTATGACTGCTTCTCAAGATAAAGAGTTTTCCCTTATGAAAAGTTAAGAGGTTAGATAACGGAGTTAACCGTAGATACTTAAATCACAAGAAGTAGAGGTTTTCATGAGCATTCGGTTCCGAATTGATCATGTTTCTCGCCTATGTGATCTACTTATGTAAGGCAAAGATTATACTTCTAAAGTCGAGGCCACCCGTAGTTTCGAGATGTTCAATTAATGTTCTCGGTTTCTTTGCGATCGTGAGGTCGAACCTTCTATTGATGTGTGACGAGTGCTACTTTTATTCAAAGACACCATTCGTTGTGTTCTCACTTATAGGAAGAAGTTAATGTTTTCGATTGTGGGATATATTTCTTTCTATAAGATAGATTTACGATTTGTACTATCATATGATGAAGTTGATGATGAAAGTCCTGTTTAGGTTAATTATACGCTCATTATGACCCTATTGAGTTTCTTGAAGTACTTGCATGTAACGAATGATCCTTACCATGTCGTGAACTTAAGGGATAAAGTTTAAAGTTTCTCTAGACCGTTCAGTCATTACGTTCGGTGATGACATTATTATCTATTCTAAGTATGATGAAGAACATCATGCTGTGTAAGGAACGTTACTATGATTTTCTACAAGTAGAGGCCTAATTTTAAATTCGCCCAAAGTGAGTAAAAGTTAAAGTAGAAGCTGACGCGTAGAATTGAAAGGAACAGGGTTCCATTTAATGTTTAATTCCATGACTATAAGGTTATGGTAAGCACTTGTCTACAATGAGCCAGTCAAAGGTGATGTTTCTAGAGACGAAGATGTTGGTATTATATGAGTGGATTCTGAAAATTCATAAATAACCAGCGTGGAACTATAAGTCTAAAAGTAAGATTTTGGTATCCGAGAACGAAATGACCAAAAGTTGTACTTGAGGAAGTTTATGAACCGTGGTGACATGCTCATTTGGATGCCGCCTGAAGTGTGATACAACCTATTATGATACGAGGTGTAGTAAATTTTATATGTTGACGTGTGATTGGGTTAAAAGCCAAGACTAGACACCGAAAGTTTGGTACCAATACAAAGAGTTTAATGGCCCTCTGACGGAAGTGAGTGGTCATGTCACCTTAGAATAAGAGACAAAGTTGCGTGGGAAGTTAAAGGTAGTGATATGACATGAGCAATTAGTAAGCAAGTTGTCCAAAAATGCTTATTTCATGGTGAACTATTGCACCGTTTCCTTGGACATGAAAGAAAAGATGTATGATCAAGAAGTGCTCTTAAAGTGTGAAAGTAAAGGGTTGAATGTTTTGAATCGAGACGGCCATTATATGAAAATTTTTAAAGATGTTTGACAAAGTATGAGGAAAATGGTGAACTCAAGTGATGCCTATCACTCTTAGATTGATGGGAAAGAGAATGAAAGAGTTAGAAACTTGGTAAAACCATATGATGGTGTGATGGTGCCTCGACATTATTGTTGTGTTCATAGGCAACAATGATTATGCCATAGGTGTCGGATGTCATTTCATGATACGACAAGTTATTGAAGGGGAAAGTGCAGAGCCAAAGATCATAAAGACAATAGTTCATAAAGTTGGAATTGTTAAAGAAGTGTTTTGATTAGCTCAAAATTGTCTAAAGGTTTTGTGGTGAACAAAGGAAGCTTATTATGAGCAAAGTGGGTAATATAGTCTAACCATAAGCCTCTATGGAGGGATATGTTATGCATCAAAAGTATGGCGAGTCGACCCTTTGTTCAAATGAAATATGTGAGTTGTGATAGCAAGTTAGTAAGGATACGTGCTTGGAAGGCTTAACCGCCAAATGAATAGTCTTCGCTGAATGTATTATTGGAATATATGTATATCGAATTGACTTATGTTGATATGATGATGTTTAAAGTAGAAGTATATATGTGCATATGAAGTATGATTCTTATAATGAAGGTGGAATGATATGTGTAAGATATGTGTTGTTGATAATGTCGATGTTATGGCTTAATGTTGTTATGTGATGACTTATATGTGGCACTTAAGTATGGTATGTCTAGTTTACTAGATACACGTATGAATTACTATGAGTTGTGTACGTTAGTGAGATTAAACGTTAAAGTAGATGTGAGATTAATTAGGTAATGAATGTACCTAATGTTAAAGTAATATGTGAAATCTGGGAAATCGTGCTAGATGTAATGCTAGTGCGTAAGACGTGGGAAATCGTGCTTGTTGTAAAGCTAGTGCTTAATATGTAAATTGATTAAAGATATAAGACATGGAAGAAGATGTGAGTATCGATCCAAGTAAAAGAATGATTGAGGACCCGATAGCAATACTTGGAAGAAATCAAAAGAAGCTACGCAGGAAAATGATTGATTTAGTGTTGAACAAGTGGAAACATAATCACGGTGAAAGCCTAACGTGGGAAACTGAGTCCGTGATGAAAGAGAAGTATCCGGAGTTGTTCATTTCCGATGAGATTCCGGGGACGGAATGTAAAACCCCAACTAAGGCGGAACAATGAGATGTACAGAAAGTCGAGTATTCAAAACAAAGGATTATAAATAACATTCACCATAGCTTTATTTGATAAAAAGAATTTACAAATGTACAAGCATGTGAACCAATTTCCAAGTACAAATGCGTCCACCATACTTGGATATTAAGTTCACGAAACAAATAACAAGCACATGAAATAGTATACTACAATGATCAAGGCGGATTCCATTGCCCATCACAATGTTTGATCTTTGACTCCAAAGTGCAATGCAAACAGTCATGATGCATACAATTCCTCAAAGCTAATGCTAACTCCTGAAAAGCATGAAGAAAAAGTGTCAACTACGAAAACGTAGTTGGTGAGTGCATAGGTTTTTAAGTAAATTTCATTAATTAACCATTTTAAACACTTAGAAAACATGTTATTAGATATCAACATACCCAAACCACATGATCGGCACAATTCTCATTATCACACCATCAAGTTTTCAAAGTACCATAACGTCATTTCAAAGAGTTGAGAATCCATGGTAAGTAATTGTGAGTCCCAAATATATATAGATGAATAACAAACCCGACTGGCAAGTACAACTGATCTTGATGGACAAGTTCAGTTTACGATCCAGATATGGATAACCAGAAACAATTGACTAGATATAAAATGCAAGAACAAATGGCAGAAACTATATAAGGATATATATAAATATAATCAAGTATGTAGCATTGAGACACGTTGTTTTCTTTTCAATGTATTTGATTTATTGATGTATAAACAAATACAAGGATTGTTGCGGAACAAAGATAAACACCCAAGTGTAAGTATCTAAACAATCCTGAAATACAAGTGATCTAATTAACTTGGAAATACTCGTAAGTTTACTTAGAGTATATCTCACAAGTTGCAATGCTAAAGTTTCAAGCTGTTTGCAAGTTGTGAGAAGACTTTGTATTTATAGACCAAGTCCATGATGATGTGGACAAGATCGTACAAGTGTGGTTGTGAGCATTTAAGGAATTAAACCATAATTCCTTACATGCTGCACTTGGAAGAGTATATAAGTCACTTGATGTGACTTATAGTACTAGGTTCCAAGCCTATACTTTGTACCTTTTGTTATTAGATAAATCTATTAACCGGATAAAGGTGTAAAGTAAAAGTCTTCCTCGTAATCAGTGTAAAGTGTTGTAAATACTTTACACTGAGATGCTTCAGTCTTGATCTGGTAGAATCACTCTTTGTTCGCTTCTGAGATGATTCTCTTCTTCATGCTTTAGTCTTTGACTTCAGAATGAATGCTTCAGATTTATCTCGATCTGAACTGAAGTGAAGCTTCAGTGAAGGAATTCTGAGACACCTCAGAATTCTGTACAAATGTCTTCACTAAACTTCAAGCTATTTCTGAACAAATTATACTTGGTCGATTTTCGACCTAACAAATTCCCCCTATTTGTTCTGAAATAGTGCATGCATCTCAGACTTCTATCTATACATGTTTGTAAGTCTGAAATGCAAGTTTTTGTTTAAGTTGTAAAAATTTTCTTAAGTACATCTTATAGATCATTGATGTCTCCGAATTTTACTTGTGGTTATTCTAACTTAAACTTATCATCTACTTATTGGTTACAAGATGCAACATATATATACACACCACAATGAATGTTACAAATGTAAATATTTTACAAGTACATGATAATCTGAAAAGAAAACTACTTCTTGGCAGGCCTTGAACCAGAAGGTGCCTCAGTAGGTTTTCTCTTCAGTGGAGAGTGATCCTTTTTGCCAAACAGCCTTCCTTCAATCTCTACCTTGGCTTGCATCTTTTGTTGAATTCTTGCTAACCATGCACCAGTCAAGGCAGATTTTGGTTTCCCTTTTAGAACCTGGATCATCTCCCTGTGCTCAGAAATCCCAAACTCGTGCACTGAAACCTGATGGTATTCTTCAGCTGCCCTTCCTTCTCTTTTAACAACAAAGTCAAAAAGCTTCAATCCATCAGCTTTTGCTATTTCCATATCAACTATCTTGGCTGGATGAGATCGATGCTTCATGTAATGCTCATATTGATCCCTTTCATGTTTTCTTTGAATTTCAATAGCATCATCAGACATTGGTTTGAAGGTAGAAAGATCAGCATCACGAACACTCTTTCTTGATGATCTAGGTCCAGTCACTTTGGGTTTAGAGGCTGGTCTGAGCAACTCTTTCTCAACATTCTGAACTTCGGCCAGAATTTCCTTCCTTTTTATCGCCATTTCTTTTTCCCTATTTTTATTTAAGTCTTCAATGGACAACTTAAAGGTCAGACTTTCCAACTTTTGTTCCAGAGGAGAGTAGTTCATCCCACACTCATATTCCAGCATATCAACTATAGCCTTTTGCACTCTTGGGTCATTTTTGATTTTCTGAAATCTTTCCAATGATAACCCAAGAGCTGCAGCATCTATGTGATCAAGGGTCCCCATCTTTAGATGTTGTTCCCTTTCTCTTTCTTTGTTCTCCCTCCACATAATGAATTGGTTAGAAACCTGCTTCTGCAATGTTTCCAACTTCTTACTATCAGCTTCAAGATTATGTAAGGGATAACCTTGCTCGTCTATATTTTCACCAACAACCATTCCAGAACCCTTATCACTTTTCTTTGGTTCTTCTTCTTGAACCTTGCCTTTTCCCTTATCCTTTTTCTGAAGTTGTTCCCCCTGAACTGAGGCACTACCAGAAGGTACCTCAGTTTGCTTCTTGGTTGCTTGAATTATCTCTTGAGTACTAGCGAGCAAACCAATAGGCACACCACTTCCCCCTTTGGGAATCTCTGAAGGCAATCGAGCATAAAGGTCAATTGTAGATTTAATTGCCTTCAGTGGTTCCCAACTCTGTTGTTCTAGGCACTCACAAATACCTTTTGCCATAGTAGCAAACTGAGCCTTTAGTCTGAATGAAGAGCTAAGGTTCAGTGCTTCTTTATCTTTTAAGTCCTTCAACATTTTTCTGTCTTCTTCAGTGAAGGAAGCAGGGGGAGGAGGAGGAACAACATTATCTTTCTTCAGAAGTGTTAGAATTTCTTCTAACTGTTTTGACTGATTCTGAACTGAACCTTCAAGCTTGGAAACTGTATCTTTTACTTCATTTACAGCCTTTTCCACCTTGTTATTTGTGTCTTTGGTCAGTTCAGCAATCATCATTCTAACTTCTGCACCAACTTTCTGACTGACAGAATCTGAAATCTGAGCAGCTAGATTCTGAGATAGCTCAGACTTCAGATCTTTCACAATACCAGCACTGATAGAAGTCCCAAGTTCTTTCTCATTAACACTTGGCTTCTGAACCAACTCACGAACTTCATTTCCAACTAACATAAACTCTTGCTTCAACAACTCAACACTAGATGTCAAGTTCGCAACCACCGAAGCTTGCACATCTCTCTTTGTCAACCTGAAGGCTTCTCTGATTGCAGAGCTCACCTTGTTGCAAGTCATCACCAGCTCATTCAGCTTCCCAACCACTAGTCCTTCATTACCAGCAACTTTGGTCAACTCAGTTCCAAGGAACATCTGAGCACCTTTCATATCAGCCAAGGAACTAGTGTTGGCAGTTAGAGATTTGGTTAAGTCCTCCACCCTAAAAATAAGGCCTTGGACTTCGGTTTGTGTTTTCTCTAACTGTGCTTCTATATTCAAAGGAGGTGGGGGTTGAGTAGAAGCAGGAGCCACAAATGGTAAACTTCCAAGCCCTTTAAGTACCTTGTTCATTTGAATGTCCGTTGGACTCTCAGATTCTGTCTCAGAATCCAAGTCCTTCTCTGAAGGGGCATCATAGTTGATTGGTGGTGGTATGTTGTGAATTTTGGGGTGTAGAAATTGAAGTGATGGAGTGAAAGATGGATCGGTTACATATGCGGGAGTGGTACCTGGTGGAAAGATTGGATTTTGGTGAGATGGTGGTGGTGGAACATAAAGCTCATTTTCTGGTTGGATTTCTGGGGGAGGAGGAGGGGCGTTTGCGAGGATGGGGGCTGGCTCAGAATCAGATAGATTCGCCTCCAATAGTTCCTCGTCAAACTCAAAGTCAGCAAGAGAATCAAGATTCTCCTGAGGTAGCTCATCGTCATCCCAGAAAGCATTCACTTTTACGATCTGGTCGGATATGCCCTGGTTTGGGTCACTAGTACCTTCACCAGATTCTGGTTCAACATCTGCAGAAGCAGGTGCATCATCACCAGATTCAACGATTTGTACAATCGTAGGTACACTAACGGGTCCCACATTCTTTTGTGGCCTACTTAGTGACCTTTCTGGACCAGCTAGTGTGGCTGAAACAGTTTTAGTAAATACCTGAAGCATAGCAGAGGAGAGTTTAGGCTCATCTTCAGTAATGGTTGCCTTTGAGAAATCTCTGCCATATTCAGGTACAGAAGCTTCAGGTCCAGCTTGGTTATAAGCTTCTCCAAGGATGTCCATAAAACACAAGCTTAAAAACCTTGGGAAAGCAACATGCAGACTTCTCTTTCCTTTTAACTTTGTAATCAACTGAGCAAAGAGAATCTCAGCAAAATCTGCTTGCATCCCATTCCAAATGTAATACCCAATCTCAACTTGGGGTAATGAAAGTTGGTCCAACCCTCCATGGTTGCCACCAAGACTCTCCACAATCTGGGTCCAGAAGAACCTCCAGCAATTGCCCAAACCAGACATGAAAATGTGTCCAGAGGTCTTCAAATTACCATCAGCATCCTCCATATCACCATGACCAGTGGCGACTAGAACCTCCCTGAAATTGACTCCTTTGAGTCTTCTAGCAAACACCTGGGGAGGTTCGAGGTAGTTCAGATGAAGGGAATTTCTGAACCCCTCTAGAGTGATGACACACTTCTTGGTGCCCTCATTTAGAGTGAAGGAGATGGATTGTTCATCCTTATGCACCACAGCAGTGTACCAGAATTCAAGCAAGTATCGATGATACAATGCTTGAGGATTTGCGGTCAACGCATAATGGAAAGGGGACTGCTCCCAAAAATTGTTGATTCTTCCCATTAAGGTTTCTGACTTCACATTCAATTGAGCCAAAAAGTTGCTCATGTTGAATCGGATTTGAGAAGGTGTGAAGTTCTTTGGCCATGTGGCAGATGTTTTCACATCACTCGATGGAGTATATTCAAAACTTATGAGTGATTTGTGTAAAGAAGAAGATGATGATTTAGACATTTTAAGATTTGAAAAATGAAAGTGAAAGAAATATGAAGAGTTAAGGAATTTGAGAGTAAATATGAGAGAGATTGATGATTGGGAAGTAAATGAAAAACGAAGTAAATGAAAGAATGAGAAGGAATGTGAATTTAAGTTGGACTATAAAGTGATTTTCCAACTAAAAACAATTAAAAAATAATTTTTGAATTTCAAAGCCCAAGACTCATAAAATATTTTATATTCGAAAATGGTTTTGATTGGGTTTGAGATCCTAAAATGATTTCTGGGGTCAAATCAGCATTAAATGCAAAGCCGTTTGAGTGACCCCACCTTGCAACATTTTTCAGAAAAAGTACTCATTTCTTTTTCTTTTACGGCGCAACTTGTGTGACACATAAGCATGACCAACGTAAGTTAAAAACATAGTATGCAGTAGGTCACGTGTACACACAATTGACCAAGTATCAAAAGGAAAATATCTTGAAAGGTTGTTGTATTTCAGTGATGACTAAACAATTTCTGAGAATGGTCAGTTCCAAAGAGATCTGAACCATCTCAGTCAATAAAATTCAACTGAAATATTTTTGATTTTCTGAGTGCTTCAGTTAAATACATTTTTCTGAGCAAAAAGTTCCTCCTTAAAAAAAATAAGGGTTTATTTTAATGTTTGAAAAGTATTTAACATTCCCCCTGAAGTGATGATCCATGAATTAATAAGTGCCAAGATAGTATCACAAAGGCGTTCGATAGCTAGGCGAGCAAAAATTACATGGATCGCTCAGACTGGTGAACCAGATCAGTGTCACTAAGGCGTTCATAACAAGATTACCAGTCTAAGGATTTAGCATACCCAACTCACTGATTAGATGTTTAAAGGTTTTGACATCTAAAGGTTTTGTGAAAACATCAGCGAGTTGCTTATCAGTGGGAATAAAGTGTAATTCAATATCTCCTTTCAGAATATGATCACGAATGAAATGATACCTGAGGTCTATGTGCTTGGTTTTCGAGTGCATCACAGGATTGTGAGATATGGCAATGGCACTAGTGTTATCACAAAAGATTGGAGTCTTTGTGTAAGTAACACCATAATCAGTCAGCTGGTTTTTCATCCATAGAATCTGAGCACAACAACTTGCTGCAGAAATGTACTCAGCTTCTGCAGTTGATAGTGATACTGCAGTCTGCTTCTTACTAGTCCAGCTTACTAATTTGCCACCAAGGAAATGACACCCACCAGTGGTACTTTTCCTGTCTATCTTGCAACCTGCATGATCAGAATCTGAATAACCCATTAGATCTAGACTAGAGCCTTTGGGATACCAAAGACCCAGTCTGGGGACACCCTTAAGGTATCTGAAGATCCTTTTAACAACATTTGCATGTGCTTCTCTGGGATCAGACTGAAATCTAGCACAAAGGCATGTTGCAAACATTATGTCTGGTCTACTTGCAGTTAAATACATTAGTGAACCAACCATACCACGATATTTTGTATGGTCCACTGGTTTTCCATGTGGATCGGAATCCAGAGTTAATGGAGCAGAAATAGGAGTACCTTTTGATGAGATTGAATCAAATTGATATTTCTTTAGTAAATCTCTGACATATTTTTCTTGGTTTATGAAAATACCATCTTCAGTTTGTTTTACTTGAAGTCCCAAAAAATATGTCAGTTCACCCATCATACTCATTTCATACTCAGAAGACATGATTTTAGAAAATTTTCACACATCTTCTCATTTGTAGAACCAAACACAATATCATCAACATAAATTTGTACTAAAAGGATATCACTTTTATCATGCAATATGAACAAAGTGCTATCAATTGCACCACGTTTAAAACCATTTTTAAGAAGATGTTTAGTAAGAGTATCATACCAGGCTCTGGGTGCTTGTCTCAGACCATATAAGGCTTTGTTCAGTCTGTACACCCAATGTGGTTTTTCTTCATTGATGAACCCTGGTGGTTGATACACATAAACGACTTCTTCTAGTTCTCCATTCAGGAATGCACTTTTGACATCCATTTGATAGACTTTAAATTGATGATGAGCTGCAAAAGCTAAGAATATTCTGATAGCTTCAAGTCTAGCAACTGGTGCAAAAGTTTCATCAAAATCTATTCCCTCTTCTTGTGCATATCCTTTTGCAACAAGTCTTGCTTTGTTTCTGATGATATGACCATCTTCATCCATCTTGTTTCTGAAGACCCATCTTGTCCCAATTAGTTCCTTCTTCAGGTTACTGGGACAAGGAACGAGTTCCCATACATCGTTTCTTTTAAACTGGTTGAGCTCATCTTGCATGGCTTCAACCCAGCTTGGGTCTTTCATAGCCTCGTCAATCTTCTTGGGTTCAATAAGAGATAAGAAACTGACGTTTAAGCATTGATCGCTTGTGGCTCTTCTGGTCTGAACCCCACTAGTGGAATTCCCAATGATTTGCTCGATAGGATGTGCTTTAGTCCACTTAGTGTATTGACCAGGATGAGTAATGATATCAGTGCAAGAACTTCTCTGAGTAACTTCAGGAGGAGCTTCAGAAAATACATCTGCAGCTCCTTCTTCTTCCTGTAGATCATGACTTGCATCATGAAATTCTTTAGATTGAGGTTGCTCAGTGGAGCCTGATATCAGAGGAGAAGCAGCATGTACATCTGATCCAATAGTCAGTTCAGAAGGCAGTTTGAAACTGACTGGAGGATAAAATGGAATGTTGCTAGGCTTTTATTGTTGGTTCTGAACGGAGATGTTCAGAAGCAGGTTCAGGTGACTGATCAGTTTCAGCAATAGGATCAGAATCACCAAAACTCATTGGACTTTCTGAGGGTGGTACAGGGATGGAATTTTTAAAGATTGCAGAATTGGATTCATCAAAGGTAACATGAATTGACTCATCAACCTTTTCAAGTCTCTTGTTAAAGACTCTAAAGGCTTTGCGATTTGATGAATATCCTAGGAAGTATCCTTCATCAGCTTTTGCGTCAAATTTTCCAAGCTGACTAGAATCATTCAGAATGTATACTGGACACCCAAATACATGGAAGTATCCAATATTAGGCTTTCTATTTCTGAGTACTTCATAGGAGGTCTTCTTGTGTCTTTTGACGTAGATAGATCTGTTCTGAGTGTAGCATGCAGTTGCAACAGCTTCAGCCCAGAAATTCTTGGGAAGACCAGATTCATTCAACATACTTCTAGCAGCTTCAATCAGCGTACGATTCTTTCTTTCTACAACACCATTCTGCTCTGGTGTGTGGGCTGAGGAGAAGTTCTGAGATATGCCAGTTTCAGTGCAGAAGGACTCCAGAGTGGCATTTCTGAATTCAGTGCCATTGTCACTTCTGAGCTGACAAACTTTTCGCTTGTATTTGAGCTCAATTTGTTTGATGAGAGCAATGATTTCAGCAGCAGCATCACTTTTGGACCTGAGGAAAATCACCCAGCAGTATCTTGAGTATTCATCAACTATAACAAGGGTGTATTTCTTTCCTGCTCTGGTCTGAACATTCACTGGTCCAAAAAGGTCCATATGAAGCATATGAAGAGGTTCAGTAATACTAAAGCTTTGCTTTGTCTTGAATGAAGCACTTTTCTGCTTACCCATTTCACAACCTGGACATGGCTTGTCTTTGTTGAAAGACATAGAGGGTATCCCATCAACAAGTTGTTTTCTTGACAACTTATTAATGTTCTTAAAGTTCAGATGGGATAGTCTCTTGTGCCACAACCAATTTGTGTCTTCATCTGCCTTTGAGTAGAAACATTGTTCAGAGGTAGAAGGATTCATATCAATGACATAAATGTTTCCCTTTCTTGGTGCAATCAGTACCACCTTTCCATCTCTGTTGAATATGGTGCCTTGTGAAATATCAAATAAAACCTTGAAGCCATCATCACATAGTTGACTGACACTGATTAGGTTATATTTCAAACCGTTCACATATGCAACACGTGTGAATTTGACTTGACCATTATTCACCACACCATATCCCTCAGTTTTTCCATTACCATCATTTCCAAAAACTATTGTGGGCCCTTCTTGCACCCTATATTCCTCTAGCAGGGTCTGATAACCAGTCATGGTTCAGCCAGCAGCACTGTCCAGAAACCAAATGTTCTTCTTTCGGTCTTCATGCACACAATCAAAGATTAGTTCTTTTTGGGAACCCATCTTTGGATGGGTTCACTAGACTCTCCCTTAGCAGTCTCAGATTTCTTTGGTTTATGAGGAACAGAAGGGTCAAATGGGATTTCAGTCATTATCTCAGATGACACAAAAGTAGTTGGTTTGATGGATTTTTCAACCTTTTTCTTCTCAGATTTCTGCTTGATTTGCTTAGAAAAAGGTTTTGCATTTTGTTTAGGTTGAAGAGGTGTGGTTTCAACATTTTTTAAACGTGTATTACAACTCTGCACTTGTCTAGCCAATAGTTGAAATTGACTTTCTAACCTTAACAAAATAGATTCTTCATTAGACACCTGAGCCTTACCAGAATCTGAGGTAGAAGACTCAGTGGGGGAGATAATCTTCTTCTTCCTTTGGTCCATGGGAACCTTAGATGAAGTCTAAGGGATGGCTTTTTGGATTTAGCCTTCTTTTCTGAAACAGTTGTCTGAGCTGTTTCAGATTTACCCTCAGATTGTGCCTGGGCCCTATCAGTCACAGTTTTCTGTTTGCCAACTTTAGGAAAAATAATTTCAGGTTTCATTTCCTTTGGAAGTGCATCTAAATCAGTGATTATAGATGCCATATGAAGATCACCAGATTCATATGCTGTTTTTTGATTGGCAAAAGTATTTTTTATTGCAGCATCTGGTTTTGGTGCACTCATCCAAGATTTAATTATTTTCTGTTCTTTTTCAAGGATGGTTTTTAACTCTTATTTTTCCAACTCTAAAGTGGCCACCATGGACTGATAACTTTTTAGGGCCAAATGAACATCTTTCAGTTCTTTTAATCTGGCCTGACTGGCGTTCAGTTCAGAAGTATTGTTTTCAAACATTTTTAAGCTTTCTGAACGCACTGTCTCAACAAATGAGATGTCAGCCTCTAATAGAACCAAAAGGTCCAGTTTGTGTTCCTCATTTTCTTCATAGCCAAAATTACTGACCTTTTTCATCACTATATCCACCCAGCGACCAGATTCAACATCGGATTTGACCAAATGACCTTGATCTTCTTGTGCCATGAAACACATGTCCCTAACTTCTTCCTCATCATCAGATGATTCATCAGAGTCTTCCCACTTTTCAGTTTTGGCAATCATACAACTGTTGCTAGAGTTGTCTTGTGCCAAAAGAGCCATATGTGCCTTCAACTTCTTGTATTTGGCCTTATAGCTGTCATCAGACTTCTGAAAAATAGAATGGTTAGGAGCAGATTGTGATGATGAAGGTTGACTAGATCTGCATTCCTTCATGAAATGTCCTTTCTTGCCGCATTTAAAGCATTCAAGATTAGACTTGTCAATAGAAGCACGATTGAACGTTTTAGCCAGCATGGCAACCAGATCATCATTGTCATTTTCATCACAATCATGAGTGACATTAGCAGAGACACCAGTTTTTAACATTTCAGACACCATCTTCTTCATCGAGTCAAAAACATCACTCTCAGAAGATAGTAGAGCAGTACTATGTGGTTCAGAATACTGAACTGTACCAGAACTGGTAGAAACATGATTCTTGGCATCCTGCTCAGCCAAGGCTCTTTCAGCTTTGTTCTCTTCAGTATATCTGAAGGCTCCATATGTAACAACCCTACTTTTAAATATTATATATGAGCTAGTTATGTTGCCTATGATCTCGCAAGCCATAGTTATACTTAAAGCTAGTAGATAATGCCCCTAAATTAGCAATCTAAAGCTATTGTTCAATTCTAAATATGAATTATAAAGTACCATTGAACAAAAAATTTGTTTATGATCAATCGGATTATCTAAATAATAATGTAAGTCTCACAAGTTGAGATAACCATCAAAAAATCCTTATAATTGTCCAACAAATCAATCATCAAACCAATGTAAGTGAATATAAAGTGAGAATTTAGATTTCCATCTCAAAGTATGTCTATAAACTAAAATGTACGTAAAAGTGCTTAAGTAACAATAAGAATGTACATATATGCTTAAAATAAATACAAGTTTATAATCAAAGGCATATGTAACATATTAGAAACACACAAAAATGTATACATACAAGCATATATACATGACATATATACATATGCATATATTAGAATAAACATCACTCTCAGAAGATAGTAGAGCAGTACTATGTGGTTCAGAATACTGAACTGTACCAGAACTGGTAGAAACATGATTCTTGGCATCCTGCTCAGCCAAGGCTCTTTCAGCTTTGTTCTCTTCAGTATATCTGAAGGCTCCATATGTAACAACCCTACTTTTAAATATTATATATGAGCTAGTTATGTTGCCTATGATCTCGCAAGCCATAGTTATACTTAAAGCTAGTAGATAATGCCCCTAAATTAGCAATCTAAAGCTATTGTTCAATTCTAAATATGAATTATAAAGTACCATTGAACAAAAAATTTGTTTATGATCAATCGGATTATCTAAATAATAATGTAAGTCTCACAAGTTGAGATAACCATCAAAAAATCCTTATAATTGTCCAACAAATCAATCATCAAACCAATGTAAGTGAATATAAAGTGAGAATTTAGATTTCCATCTCAAAGTATGTCTATAAACTAAAATGTACGTAAAAGTGCTTAAGTAACAATAAGAATGTACATATATGCTTAAAATAAATACAAGTTTATAATCAAAGGCATATGTAACATATTAGAAACACACAAAAATGTATACATACAAGCATATATACATGACATATATACATATGCATATATTAGAATAAACATCCACTTATAACTACAAAATAACCCATTTAACCTTACAAAACATACATACACTTACATCTAACAAATATATATACATTATATATACAATTTAATTATAAAAAAAAAAAAATGAAACAAGAAACCCTTCTCATGCCCTAAGGCCGGCCTCCCCCCCTTCATACCTCACACACACTCATTTCAAACTTCATACACTCCCTCACTCCACTCTTGGAACTCTCACTCTTCACACACTTCTCACATACTCTCTTTTCTCTCAAAACAAACTTCTCTTCTCCCTCCTCTCTTCTTCATACCTACGGCCAAAAACAAAGGAAGAAAAAGGCAAGCTTAAATCAATATTAACACTTACTAATAATAAGGGTTTAAGTTAGTTTGATAAAGGGTTAATCCAAGGCATATTCAAGGGTTGTTCTAGGCTTAGATTCAAGGTATTATAGGGGTTTGAAGGCCACAAAAATCTGCCCAAAATCTCCATCCAAAACCAAGTCCAAGAGGGTATAATCTTCATCCTTTTTACTAGATCTAATCTCGTTTTTGTTTATATTCAAAGGTTTTATCAAAAACTCATACTTTCTTCTTGTTTTCTTTGTAATATACACTTAATGAGGGCAAAGTTGATAGGATCTTTCTTTCCATGCTCATGCATGTCGAATCTAATAAGAAAGATCCAAGGATTCAACAAGTTTAAGACCCAAAAGTGTGGTTATAGATTCGTAGCTTTTAAAGTAACTTTCTTGTTGATAGATCTATATGTTTTTGTATATTTTTGAAGAGTATATTCTGAGATTTTTCATATAAAGTTGATAGGATCTTTCTTTCCATGCTCATGCATGTCGAATCTAATAAGAAAGATCCAAGGATTCAACAAGTTTAAGACCCAAAAGTGTGGTTATAGATTCGTAGCTTTTAAAGTAACTTTCTTGTTGATAGATCTATATGTTTTTGTATATTTTTGAAGAGTATATTCTGAGATTTTTCATATAAAGTTGATAGGATCTTTCTTTCCATGCTCATGCATGTCGAATCTAATAAGAAAGATCCAAGGATTCAACAAGTTTAAGACCCAAAAGTGTGGTTATAGATTCGTAGCTTTTAAAGTAACTTTCTTGTTGATAGATCTATATGTTTTTGTATATTTTTGAAGAGTATATTCTGAGATTTTTCATATAAAAGATGTTTTTGTATTGTTGAAAGTTAGATCTATAAAAGTTGATAGTAAAGAGTGTTGATTTGAATGCATATATGCTAGATTTAAGAAAGTTGGATCTTTTGTTGGATTATGAGATGGATATGGACTTGTTATAAGTGAAAAATATGTTAATATGAATGTTAATATTCTGGAAAAATTGGTAAAATATCAAAGGTATAGAGATTGAATCAAAGTATGTTACAATAAGCTAGAAATCACAAACCGAAAACACGCAAAAATGCATTTTGAGCACACACATGCACCATAATCTTATGACCAAGAAAATATGATAAACCTACTGGAAAAATGTTGAAATGAAAGCACAAAACTCAGATCTATTGGTCCATGACAACAATAAGCTCAATAATCACCTTTTCGGGTCAAATAATCACTAACCGAAAGCACTAAATTGCACATATCACACCACCACCACTCTCACGATTTTGGACACCAAAATATGATGAACTTTCTGGAAATAATGAAACAAGAATGAAAATCCATTTTGAAGCACTTTAATTGCTCAAGAAATGAGGCTAAAATCACTAATTCGGTAAACGATTTCTAATTATAAAACCCTCAAAATGAGCAAGACACAAGAGAGGTTGAATTGATATGATTTTGTATGGATAAAAGTTGCCTAAAAGGCCTGAGATTTTTGGCCAAAATGTTTAGTGGTGATTTCTATGAATTTTCATGAATTATTGAATTTAAATAGTAATTAAAAGGCATAAAAATCCATAAATAAATTATGTAAATCAAGAATGAAGTTAAATCAACTTAACCATTGATAAAAATAATTAAAACCTACTGGGGAAAAATAATCAAAAGACAAGAGACATGTGTTACATAATTTTGAAATAAATAATTTAGTAAAAACAATTAATTAAGTATTATCATTAAAATAAAGGAAAAATACACAAATAAAAGTATAAAAAAATGAAATTATAAATTAAAGAGCATCTAGGTCAGTAGATAATTCAAAGGAAATTATTCATAATTTATAAAGACAATTATGACACTTAAAAGTATTTTTAAGAATTTATTTAGCAAATAAATCAATAAAGTGAATAAATAAATAATTAAAACCTACTGGGGAAAAATAATCAAAAGACAAGAGACATGTGTTACATAATTTTGAAATAAATAATTTAGTAAAAACAATTAATTAAGTATTATCATTAAAATAAAGGAAAAATACACAAATAAAAGTATAAAAAAATGAAATTATAAATTAAAGAGCATCTAGGTCAGTAGATAATTCAAAGGAAATTATTCATAATTTATAAAGACAATTATGACACTTAAAAGTATTTTTAAGAATTTATTTAGCAAATAAATCAATAAAAGTGAATAAATAAATAATTTTAAAAACAATTAATTAAGTATTATCATTAAAATAAAGGAAAAATACACAAATAAAAGTATAAAAAAATGAAATTATAAATTAAAGAGCATCTAGGTCAGTAGATAATTCAAAGGAAATTATTCATAATTTATAAAGACAATTATGACACTTAAAAGTATTTTTAAGAATTTATTTAGCAAATAAATCAATAAAAGTGAATAAATAAATAATTTAGTAAAAACAATTAATTAAGTATTATCATTAAAATAAAGGAAAAATACACAAATAAAAGTATAAAAAAATGAAATTATAAATTAAAGAGCATCTAGGTCAGTAGATAATTCAAAGGAAATTATTCATAATTTATAAAGACAATTATGACACTTAAAAGTATTTTTAAGAATTTATTTAGCAAATAAATCAATAAAAGTGAATAAATAAATAATTAAATATTATTAAATTAAACATATATTTACAAACCAGAAAATATACTTAAAATAATTATATTATGAGACCACTAATGTCAAATATCATTACTAAGCAAAGCGTGCAATGGAAATCATATCAATCCAAGCCAAACTACCGAAATTCCAATAAACGTACAAAAACGTATAATGAGAAAACGACTCTTACCACCAAATCTCTTATACCCAAACAATAAGAACATCATAATGCACATAAATTCCATAATCTAATAACAACCAAAGATGGGCAAGTCTACTAGTATACATCTCATGATCTAGCTCACTAGTTCATGTCACGCGAACTTACACCGCGATTATATACGTTATGGTTTAGGCTTGCTTGAGGCGCAACAAATCTAAACGGAGGAATCGCGTTTGAACAGCCCCTATTCACTCTCTAATCAAGTGAGTCATAGCCCCTTTTCACTCTCTAATCAAGTGAGTCATAGCCCCCTTTCAAACTCTTTTATGTGTTTACTTTCGGGGTGAAAAGCATGTTTAATTAAAATGGCTTTATCTTATGAAATGATTCTTTGAAACAATGATAATGATGTGGGAATTATATTGTATGTTCAACATGTTATATGTTATATGATGAGCTTGAGTACTGTCAAACGGTGGTCCCCTGTACACTACTATTAACTCATTTGAGGCCTGTAGTTAGAGGGTTGCGCAACTAGGACTTGTCCCCTCATCCACTATTATAGGTAACGGTGGGATGTTTGGTCTGCCTTTGTGGTCACCTTCATCGCCAGTCTGGCCTCGCGGTGCTCTAACTACTATATATATATATGGGCGTCTCCATGGCACGACCCTTGGTTATCTTTATGCACGTGATTGACAGCATGTGCTTATCATTATCTTATCATTTGGGGCATTATATATTGATTATTGGGACATAACCGGTCTTAGTAGTGGCTCAAGAACAATCTCATCGATTTATGTCATGGTAGTCTTACCATTGACCCAGAGGTATTGATATTATATTATGGGTGGGAATTATTGATTGAACATACGGTTTGGGTGTGGACAGTATGATGAAATTCTTGGAAATTTATGACTTATTCCTTACTGAATTGGATTAAATATATGTGTGTTGTTAGCATAATCCTATGAACTCACTCAACTCTCGTAGTTGACACTTTTTCTCATGCTTTTCAGGTCTAGGGCAATAAGTTAGCTTTTGGACCGCTTCATGGATGATGTGTTTACTTGTTGTATGTGGACTAGTAACGCAAACATTTGATCTTTTGGTTATGAATTTGGTTATGTAATGATTATTAAACGTCAACTTGAATTTGTTACCTTTTTAATTTGAATGGCATTTGAAACTTTATGTTGATGTTTATTACTTAAATCTTTTGTACCATGTCGTTCTGTGGCATCTCGAGTTTCCGCTATAGTCGGGGTGTTACACCATAAAGGGAAGCAAGAGTATGACTGTGCAAGGTTTTGCCTTGTCTCAAGACCAAGATTAAATTTTCCCATTTAGAAGGTAAAATGTCACAAAATTTTTCCAACAAAATTTCTTTGTCTTTGGTTACACCCAGGGCTTTCAGTTGGTTTACCAGATTTGTAAATCTGATGTAGGTTTGAGTTAAAAATTCCCCAGGGATAGCAAAGAAAGACTCATATCTTTTGTTTAAAGCAACTTTTCTTGTGACAATTGTCTCATTCGTGCCTTCAAACTGTGTCATTAGTTCCTCCCACATCAATTTGGAACTTTCAAGTAAAACAAGAGTGGGCATTAGGGTTTCTGGAACTGCGTATAAAATCATATTTTGTAGCTTGGTGTCCAGGTCTACAAGTCTATGATCTTCCTCAGACCAATGATCCTTCTCCTTAGGTGACAGCCTAGGAGTCCCATCGGCATTTCTGACAACAGTAGAAGCATTCATAGGGACAAAGGGTCCTTCTCTTAAGATATCAGGTAGATGTCTCTCAACACCAGCAATATACTTAAGCATGCACGCTTTCCACGTTTGAAAGTTTTCACTGTTCCCATCAAACTTGGGAACAGGATTATTTGGAAAGTGTACGTGAACATTGTGTGATGGTATATTGTTGTTGATGAGAGGGGGTGGGGTAGCATTATTAGGGTCAGGTCGTTCTTGTTCAAAGTCAGCCATCTATGCAAATCAAAGGTTAATGAATTGATAAAATTCAACCTTTAGGCTCTGATACCAATTGTGAGTCCCAAATATATATAGATGAATAACAAACCCGACTGGCAAGTACAACTGATCTTGATGGACAAGTTCAGTTTACGATCCAGATATGGATAACCAGAAACAATTGACTAGATATAAAATGCAAGAACAAATGGCAGAAACTATATAAGGATATATATAAATATAATCAAGTATGTAGCATTGAGACACGTTGTTTTCTTTTCAATGTATTTGATTTATTGATGTATAAACAAATACAAGGATTGTTGCGGAACAAAGATAAACACCCAAGTGTAAGTATCTAAACAATCCTGAAATACAAGTGATCTAATTAACTTGGAAATACTCGTAAGTTTACTTAGAGTATATCTCACAAGTTGCAATGCTAAAGTTTCAAGCTGTTTGCAAGTTGTGAGAAGACTTTGTATTTATAGACCAAGTCCATGATGATGTGGACAAGATCGTACAAATGTGGTTGTGAGCATTTAAGGAATTAAACCATAATTCCTTACATGCTGCACTTGGAAGAGTATATAAGTCACTTGATGTGACTTATAGTACTAGGTTCCAAGCCTATACTTTGTACCTTTTGTTAATAGATAAATCTATTAACCGGATAAAGGTGTAAAGTAAAAGTCTTCCTCGTAATCAGTGTAAAGTGTTGTAAATACTTTACACTGAGATGCTTCAGTCTTGATCTGGTAGAATCACCCTTTGCTCGCTTCTGAGATGATTCTCTTCTTCATGCTTCAGTCTTTGACTTCAGAATGAATGCTTCAGATTTATCTCGATCTGAACTGAAGTGAAGCTTCAGTGAAGGAATTCTGAGACACCTCAGAATTCTGTACAAATGTCTTCACTAAACTTCAAGCTATTTCTGAACAAATTATACTTGGTCGATTTTCGACCTAACAAATTCCCCCTATTTGTTCTGAAATAGTGCATGCATCTCAGACTTCTATCTATACATGTTTGTAAGTCTGAAATGCAAGTTTTTGTTTAAGTTGTAAAAATTTTCTTAAGTACATCTTATAGATCATTGATGTCTCAGACTTTTACTTGTGGTTATTCTAACTTAAACTTATCATCTACTTATTGGTTACAAGATGCAACATATATATACACACCACAATGAATGTTACAAATGTAAATATTTTACAAGTACATGATAATCTGAAAAGAAAACTACTTCTTGGCAGGCCTTGAACCAGAAGGTGCCTCAGTAGGTTTTCTCTTCAGTGGAGAGTGATCCTTTTTGCCAAACAGCCTTCCTTCAATCTCTACCTTGGCTTGCATCTTTTGTTGAATTCTTGCTAACCATGCACCAGTCAAGGCAGATTTTGGTTTCCCTTTCAGAACCTGGATCATCTCCCTGTGCTCAGAAATCTGACCGAATGTTCAATCCATAATACCCAACCGAATGTTCAATCCATAATATCCAACCATAAATAATATCAATATTATTTAGCCACTACTAAATAATAAGAAGCACATGCCGTCAATCATGTTCAACAATAACAATAAAGGGGTCGTGACATGGAGACGACCAATAATAGAAGGGGGCGTGGCATGACCACTGATATAGTAGCTAGAGCACCGCGTGGTCGGACTGGGAATGAAGGTCGTAACAAAGGCAACCAAACATCCCACCGTTACTCGTTGGGTGAGGGGACAAGTCCTAGTTGCGCAACTCTCATACTACAGGCCTCTCGAAGAGTTAATAGTAGTGTACCGAGGTGAAATAGTTTGACAGTACTCAAGCTCATCATATAATATATAACATGTTGAACATACAATAATTCCCATATCATAATCATTCTTCCAAAGCATCATTTAGAAATGCCACTTTCATTATGTTGTCATCAATTTTGGGATACAAGTGTATTGCTAATATTCGCATCTTTTTTGTTGTAGAGAGTGATGGTGTAAAAGGTCACTTTCAATATACATGTAGTTATAAGTTGTTAGAATTTCGGTAACTTGCTTTCATTTGTGGGTTCGTTTGGCATCTTAGGTTATCATATGGGAATGCCATATTAAGTTATGTTCTTTTAAACATCATTGGATGTGTAACCAGTTTTAATACTAAATAGCATTTGTGATAACAATTTGTAGTTTGGTTAACGTAATTACTTATGTCCATTCTACTTAATCATCCTTTTTGTGTTACTTTGATTACACTTATCTTTTACTCACATATTCCTCAATATGTCTTATGATTATTCGGGTTTATGAAATTCGCTTAGGTGTTATGGGCCATCACCAATTGGGCCTAAGTGTTATGGGCTTTTAAGTGACTTGGGCTTAATTTAGTTATTGGGCTTGACCTTATTTGGGTTATGTGCTTAATGAGTTATATTGGTTATTGGGCTATATGGTTTATTGGGCCAAGTGGGCCTACTGATTTATGTTCCTTGTGGGTTCACTAATTGGGTCGGGCTAGCCCATTAACTCCTTAGTTCATTACATAGCCCATCACACAAGTTATAAGATTACTTACAAATTTTCTGTTTTTATACAACAGATTTATGAAATGTTGGCCACTAATTCGGGGTTAGAACTAATTATTTGGACCCTCCTGATTTTTATACAACAACCTATATGTGTCCACTTATTTTTTAATTTTTGGCTTAATTTATAAAGAATGTTTACTACCTCTAAATATTTTTATAAGTGAAAGTGGTCAAAACAGTCACTGTTTTGCATACTCGAAAGTTTTATAAAAGTTCCTTGGGTTTTGCTCTTAATAAAAATTCCATTATTTTATTTTAAGTTTAGGACACATTGAACTTACTTTCCACCAAGTATGGCTTCCTGGAACCTTATGGATTAGGAGATAAAAATTGTTAAATTTGGTAAAATATTCAGACAAAAATGCAGCTTTGACCAGTTTTAGTAGAAAAATCATATCTTGAGTTATACTTCCTCTTTGAACCTGATTCCGGTGGGAGGTGAAAGTTAACTCATAAGGCTTCGTTTCATATTTTATGAGTTTCACCCAGTTCGTCCATGTTAAACAACTTTTACACGCTCCAAGTTCATATACAGTTTCTGTGAACTTTCTTGGTAACACAAAAGCATATTTGCTTTATTTTAAATTACCCAACCACCTATTTTGGTAACCCCAATGCATTTCTTCATCTCAACTCATCCTTTAACATTTTATTAGTGTCTCTCCAGATTTTCTTTTCATATTTTATGGACAAATTACTTGATTAAAGTGGTGAATGTATATTTGGGTTCTTATGATTTTCGGTTAGAGATTTTGGACATAGTTTTGGTTTGATTCATATTAAATCTATATTTCTTGTAACATTTCATAAATCCCAGATTATTAACATTTATTTAACACCCAAAATATATATAAAATCATCAATTAAAGATCCATCTCAAATCCCAAATCAAAATCAACTTAAACTAGTTCAAATCTAAGCATGCATGTTAAGATCTAACACTTTTAAACAAGATCAAGCTATGAACTTTAATCTAACTTTTGAAAATATCATTCTTGATGAAAAATCACAGAAAACATAGCCTTATAACTTATAAAAATCGGACCCATGATGATCCATATCACAACTTTACAAGCCTTTACACTAAACCAACACTTTCGGGTCTTACCAAGGTTGAATCCTTGAATCTCTACCCCATATTTTCGACATACAATGCATGTGGGGAAAGACTCTATCAACATGCCTCAACACACCCTTGAATGATCTAGATTGAAACCTTATTATTATAGTTGATTTACTTAAGATTTAACCCCCTTTTTGGTGATGCATGAGATCGAAACTGGAGAACAAGATGGAGAAGAAAATGCAGAATTTTTGAGAGAGAAAATGTGGTTGAGTGTGTGTGAAAGAGTGGGAGAAAGTGAGAGAGAAAGGAGTGTGAAGGTTGAGTGTGTGTGTGATGTTCCTTGGGAGTATGGAAGAAAAGATGCTCTAGCTTCATGTCGATTGGTGGTTCGGTTTTGGAGGCATGGGGAGGGCCGAAATTTGTCTAAAATTTGAAAGGGGATATTAGTTTTTGTCTTGTAAAGTGTATGTGTAAGTATGGAGTGTATAGATGCATGTAAGGATTTTTAATTTACTAGTTATTAGACTTTTAAGTTACATTTGTGTGTTCCCACATATATATGGCCGTATATATGTATGTGTACATATATATAGTTGTGTTTTTAATTGATAACTTAACTCTTTGTTTATAAACTTGTATTTATATTAGACATATATATTTACTTATTATTATTCAAACTCATTTTGTGTACATAATAGTTTATAAATATGTATTTTAAGATGGTCATTACATTTTCATGTTCAAATGTACTTTAATTAGCTTGATGGTTGAATTGTTGGACATTTATAAAGATTTTTGGTTGATATCACAACATGTGAGTCTTGTACAATTATTTTTATAGCTTAACTTATCGAAATAAAGTTTTTGGTTCAATGATATTTCACCAAGTTCAGTTAGAACTAATTTATAGCTTGAGATTGTCTTGAATGATTATTGTTATTGCTTATGGCATTTCTAAGATAGCTAGTCATTTACGGTATTTCATTGAACTAGGGGGCAATTATCACTGTGCCTTAAATGTCTAGAAGGTCAATTCTCTTAATAAACCTCTAGGGATAGATACCTAGATAAGTCTAAGTAAATTGTCCTAGTCAGAAATTGAGGGTTGTTACATCATTACCCCCTTAACTGAAACTTCGTCCTCGAAGTTCGCTCATTCACGCGGTGATAAAATGAATGGTTTGACGGTAAGGATGGCTTCGCGGAGACGCACAATTTGTGAGAGTCCATCTGGTTTCATCATGACCTCTTTTTTTTGTTACTTACAAGCTTTTGATCTCCGTAGTTGGGGGCATCCATTGCTCTGTGCCCTAACATTTCTCGTGATTTGAAACTTCGAAAAAGAAAAAGGTTACGAATGTCGCTCACCTCTTGAGACGACTGGAGATTAATCGTATGTAATCGTTGCGGGCTGTCAATCTTGCCTAGATCAATACTAAATAATGGGATGATAATAAGAATGGCAATACGGAGGTGTAAAATGAGCAAACGGTTCGTAACGTGAGTTACAATAAAATAGTGAGAGACGTTGGGATATCGATCGTTGGTGGCTATTCATTTCCATTGTTACTTTGCATACTTTCCTTTATCGTCTTCTACCCCAATTAAAGAATCGTTCCAATAGCTTCTCGCCCACTTTCATCCTTCTTTAATTTGACGTTGGACACGCTTGCCTCTTCTTGAAAATATTGGCTTCGTTTGTGACTAATCACTTGTTAAGGGATTACCCCTTTAACAAAAGTGATACTAACTGGGGTGCCGAGTTGCACTAAAAATGCAAAGGTACATCTTCGTAGTATCACATTTTAGGGTTTTCCAATGTCGTCTTTGTTGCTTTATGGCGTTCGAGGGAATCATGAATTGTATGATGATAGTTCCATCTTGTTCCTCATACTTACCTTTGTTCTTCAATTTCGCCCTTATTTTTCCAAAGTCATCTCTTTCATTATTCGCTAAGTCATATCGTTACCAATTTTCCTTGCTTTTGCCGATATTGGCTTTCAAATCGTTTTAAGGTACCTTTAATTACTTCCTTTTTACGCTAGAAGGACCATTATCTATGACTCATCACCGATAAATCTCTTTTAACAACGCACATATAACCTATTCGGTTTCTTTGCTATACCTAAGCATTCCTCATGATAGGATTTACACAATCCTTATGCTCTTAAGTAATCATATCACCACCATCATTTTAAGGTAAACACTTTGATGTCCTTATTCGTATGAACTCTTCCTTTAACATAATCCTTCTTAGGTCCTCCTGACCTCTACAAAACTTTCAATTACTTTGCTCTCCTAAGCCTCATATCCATTTTCAGCTTTCTAAGCTAAGCTTCTTTTCAAATACAATAACCTAATGTCCTTAGAAATTGTGATATAATATAATTTAGGGGAAACATCGGTTACTTTATCCTTTTCTCAACCATTCGGTTTTCTCCATTTTCCTTTCGTTTTCTTATGGGTCACCATACTCCTTACCGTTTCGTCACTCAAATCCATCTCTAACTAGAGTAATTGTCGTCTTGAACAGCACACAAGTAGTTGCTAGTCCTTGCAGTTATCTCAAGGGTACTTGTCAGATCATGGTGATACGGCTCCTTTGATCCTAACTCATCACAGATGCGAATTATCCTTATCACCCTTCCGTTCAAACATTCCATAACTAGATCTTCACGGAGCTTGTTAGTTTTTTGAAACTTAGTTCAGCGACCAACTTCCTTGATCGTTGTGGTAGTATGTGCCTTGACTTCTAGCGTCGTATTCCTCATATGCTTTCACTACAAACTTAGCGATTCCATGTTGTTTTCCTTCTTCACTTTTCTTGGGCGTACTACTACGTGGGTCGATGGTCCTTGATGGTTTACCATGTGTTGCAAAATTATTCTCACCTAAGTTCATCTCATTTTAGCTTACCTCCATACGACCATTGACCTTGAGGGGATAACCATCACAGGTTATCGTGCTTCATCCACATATCGACCATACTCCTCCTCTTTAGTAAAGCTAGCCTCCATCGGGTGTTGAGCGTATACCGCTTCCTCTTAGCTTGGTCCTTATGCTCTACTATTAGCTTGTCTTTCGATAGAGGTTTTCCAATTCGTATTCAAAGAATAACGCGTGAACCGCCATAAAGATAAACGCCACCAGAACTACATCTTGTAGATGGCGTCAATGCCTTCACTTTATCGTTTGGGTTAAATCGCCTACCTTTACTCTATTTTCTACTTCATATCTCTTTCAATGACGCTAGTGAATAACTCTTCTTGTGAGATAAAGTGAAATCTTGCGTTTCATACTCCTTGTTCGAGTATCTTCCTTGTTGTGATTACCCCCTTAACGTTTTTCCTCTAGAAACATGTAAGGGATTTCCTGCACTTCACTTCATCTCGCCTTCCTTGACGATCTTTAATTCGCCAAATTCCTTATTCCTTCATGTAACAAATATCCATCTGCTCGGGTGTTTTGAAAAAGAAAAGGATAGCTCAGAATCCGTTTTGTTACTCTTCCATCTTGAGGGTTACTCGACACATCCTATTTAACTTATTGTCCTTGGTTTTCTTCTTTTAACTACTTTCATTTTCGAACATTGCTAGTGATATCCTCAATGGTTTAAGGAAGTCCTTATACTTAGCCAATGGTGACCTTTATGTCACACGACCTTCCTTTCGTTGGCCACTCAATCTTTCTTTTTGGTTGATCAACATGGATGGGACAGATCTTTAAATCTCTCTCTTAAGTTAAGGCTTAGTCTACTCCAAGTGTGTTTCCTTGTACTTGCCTGACACACAGCATAATATCCACGTCCTATGTTATGTACGTGATCCAATAGCATCTTCTATGCTATAAAGTTATCCCAAGTCTTCCACTTATGGAAAACTGATGTCTCAAATGTTCTTCGCATCCCTTGATGTCGCAGCGAGAGCAGGGTACCACTTACTCGGTTTCGCCATTGCTGAGTGTTGTGTAAGTGAGTTACTAACTTTTGAAGAGAAGCGATGGTGATCATTACTTCGAATAATCAAGAATATCAAGGGTATAGAATTTGGTTTCGATTGAATGAAAATAGAGAATATAAAAACAAAAGAATTATTAAAGCTCGAATCAGACTCCTTGCGCGAATTAAAGAAATCACTTCTATGTCTTTCGTTGCCCACTGGACTCCAGCTCTCAATGACGTCAATATATGTGACGCTGTCTTAGATCGTATAGATAGCCGTTCGCGTATACGTGTTTGAATAGAAATATCGCACCGAATTTCGGGGCTATAATCCTCAGAACATGTTGTCTAAGTATATATAGGAACGTGTTCTACTAGTGTTGTTGTATCGTCATATGGCTTTACTACTGCTTGCCTTTCACAAGTTTCCAACTTCATTTGACGTCCCCATATGCTTCGCGCCATCTCAGATCGATTACAAAGGTTATGCGTAGCTTCCAAGAGGATAGAGCTGCGTCGTATATTGGACTACTATTCTTAGAGTATATCGTCCAACGTTCGTGGGAAGATGCTCTATCGACGATGTGATGTTGTCGTATGTCATTAATGAATAGCGGTATGATAAGAAATAGGATGTTGGATAATTTCAAAAGAGCACGAGTGAACGAATATTGGATTGGGGGGGTACTTAATGTCAACTTTCATACTTAGGAAATTTCTAATTCATAATGAATTTCTCAGGGACAATCACTAGTCCTCAAGTGGTCAAATCTCACCACGCAATATCTATCTTAATAGCAAGGACTAACTACATTGTCATCATGTCGTGCAACACTAGTTCTCAATAGTCAAATCTTAGAGCATAATAACTATCTCAATAATAAGGCACAACTATATAATCATTAAATCCACGCACTAGTCCTCATATAGCTCAACCTTAGGGTGCAATAGTTATCTCAATAGAAAGGCACGACTACATAATCATCACAATATTCACACGCTAGCTTTCAAGTATCTCAATCTTATGGGTGAAATGTTAGAAATCTAAAATGGTGTTAAAATGTAATTATTTTAATAATGGAAGGAGTATTAGTGAAAGTTAGTCAAGTGTATAAATACTCCTCTCCATACCCAAGATTGTAAGTTTTTGTAAGCCTTTTCCCCATTTCCATAATTAATCCCAATCATTCAATTTTAATTCTCTCTGATCTTCATCCCTAACCTCCAAAACACACACTTCACCTTTTCACACACTAACTCCATTTTTGCACAAATCAAGCTCAAATTTCTATTTAACAATTGGTATCAGAGAAAAATCAGTTAATCTGAACGATCCATAGCTCGATTTTGTGCAATTCTCATACAATTTTCGAATTTTTATTCAAAACCGTTTTTTTTTTTTAAAAAAACGATCTTCACTGCTCTTCAATTTTTCACCTCTCAAATCACATAAAATCACAGATATTTGTTCACCAATAGATTCCTAGTAGTTGAAAACATAATCCTGTCAAGTTTCAAGTTCCAATTCAATCTAATTCTCGAGATTGAATTTTGTGTTTTTGGCGCGAATTTGAGGGATTTGAATCTGTTGTGTTTTGTCTTGAATTTTGTTCATAAATCTGTTGCGGACGTGAATACAATCAGTTTGCAAGTGATTTCATGATCTAACTCCCAGTATTTCAAAAGATATTGAAGCTTTTTGAAGTTGTTAATGGAGTTTTTATGGAAAACTTATGTAATGAAGAAGATGACCCTAAGACGATCTTCACTAGGACGATCTTCCGAAGATCGTCTTAGTCGTTGAAAATTCATTTTTCATACTTAGTGCTTTGTGGCTTGTAGGACGATCTCCTCAAGATCGTCTTGACAAGTGGTTGTGTGTTTTGAAGTGTTTGATTGTGGCTAATTAATCCGTAAGGATTGGTTTGGTCAATTCAAACACTTGGAAAGTGTTTGATACTTGAAGATTCTAAGCCAGAACCTTGGACGATCTTACCAAGATCGTCCCAGCACATTGAAGGATAGGACGATCCTCTCCAAGATCGTCCCAGCCTACTGAACTTAGGACGATCCTCTCCAAGATCGTCCCAGCCTACTGAACTTAGGACGATCCTCACCAAGATCGTTCCAGCCTTGTGAACATAGGACGATCTTGTCAAGATCGTCCCAGTTCCTTTGAATACTGTCACCTAAAACGATTTTCACCAAGATCGTTTCACCAAGATCGTTTCACAAGATCGTTCCAATTTAAAAAAAAAAAAAAAAAATAATAATTTTGCCCAAGGTCTTAAAAAGGGATAATTCATGAAGATTTAAAATTTGATAGCGTTAAAAAAAAAAATTTAGGCCAATTTTCATTCGTTATCGACGCGGTTTTTGGCGAAATTTTTTTAGAAATTATCAAAATTTTCCTATGATCATGATATCCAAAGTTTACATGAAATTCAAAGTTTCGTGAGAACATATTTCGGCGGCAAAAATTTGGAGGGAAACCTGAAGTACAAAATCTTCAAATTTCAATTTTAATTCTTTCACTTCAATTTCAATCACAATTACCTTTCATTTCATTTCACTTTTGCACAACAAAATGTCAAACATCTCAAATACTCTTTCACTCATGAACGATGAGGATCAAAAGTCTTATGAATCTATAATTGCTGATACAAAAGCTTTTTGTAAAAGGTATTCTCATCAAAATTCAAATCCTCCAAAGGTTCATGTCAAAAAGACAAAGACTCAAAATGTGAAGATCAATCTTGAAATTCAACAACTCAAGTCTGAAAATGAACAACTCCAATCTGAAAATGTGGAGCTCAAAACTGAAAATGTTCGTTTGAAGATCAAAGTTTCTAACTTAACAGATGAGTTGTCAAAATGTCTCATTGAACTTGTGAACAACGATTTTACTCTACAAAAGAAGACCAATGAGATGCAATCTCAAATCTCTAAATTGACAAATGAGTTGCAAAGTTCACTTCAAAGGCTTGATGAACACATTTTGGAAAGTCAAATGAAAGAAGTTGTCTTGCTACAAACACTTTTAAATCTTCAACATGAGTTGCAAGATAAGACAACTGTTTTATTAAGCATGGAGAGAAAAGCCTTCAACGACTTCAACAAAGTTGAGAAGGATGATATTGATAGTGATGATGGATCAGTTTATCATGATGCAAGTCCAATACTTCCAACTGAACTTGATGCTCCAAAGAAAGTTTGCACTGAGTCCATCCCAAAGAGCTCAAAGATCAAAGTTTCATCTCCTGCTGAACATAAATCTTCTCAATTTACTAACTATGCCTTATTCAAGGATAGAAAGTATTCTTCAAAGCCTACTATTGATGGAACACAGACTCTCATTCCATTCTTGACATTTGAAGACAATACCAAGTTCATCTCTTAAGCAAAAGCTCAGTTGACCAAGATCAAATGGAAACCTGTCTACACACTAAAGTCAACTGAGTCAAAGACAATCAAATACTCACTTTGGCAACTCTATGAACTTGCACCAAAACCAATTACCGTGCAAAAAGTGAATGTCTTTGCTACTCCACTGCTTACACGGAAAATACATTTCTCTTCAATGTCAACTTTACATCCTCCGTGGACTGCAGATTCCATTCGCCGAATTGATGACACGTACATTTGGAATGTCAAGACAAAAACCGTTGGGCCTACACTTAAATGGGTCCTAAAGGTTGTTCATAAGTGATTCGATGAAGATGGCTTATACACATGTCAGTGTATAACCCGGGCTAAAGATGTTGCTTATTGGACTACTACTTCATAATGGTTGATTCCCCAGTTTCGACTTCAAAGAGACATGATGAACATGTTGCCACACATTCATCATGAGGGGAAGAAAGAGGATAATGAAGTCGAACAAGTTTATTTGAAAGAAGAATTTATCAGTTGAGGGGAAGAAAGATAAATTGTTGACTAAAGTGATCCCCAAATTTTTCTTTGAAGATAGTTATCGCCAACGTGGTGGGTACGCCGCGGGTACACCCTATACATAAGCGTTGGTGGTACACAAATATGATTGTTTGATCGAGGGGAAGTTTGTGATGAAAAAGATGTTTGTCCAAATGCTTCAAGTGAAAGATTCATTAATTAAGGGGAAGTGTGACAAAGTTAAGATTGTCAAGAAGAGGCTTTCATGTTCAAATCTAAAAAGCCAAGATCAAGTTCCCGCAATGCTCATACTCTGAGAAGTTCAAGACTTAAAGATACATCCTTAAGGTAAGTGTGAAGATTAAAGACGTAAAGCCAAGGTTGATGGAAGATCTTGAAGACAATGAGAAAGCTTTGAAGACCTTCATCAACAAATTCGTATTTATAGATGATGTCGTGCATGAATTACATTTCAACACCAAGGGGAAGAATGTTAGAAATCTAAAATGGTGTTAAAATGTAATTATTTTAATAATGGAAGGAGTATTAGTGAAAGTTAGTCAAGTGTATAAATACTCCTCTCCATACCCAAGATTGTAAGTTTTTGTAAGCCTTTTCCCCATTTCCATAATTAATCCCAATCATTCAACTTTAATTCTCTCTGATCTTCATCCCTAACCTCCAAAACACACACTTCTCCTTTTCACACACTAACTCCATTTTTGCACAAATCAAGCTCAAATTTCTACTTAACATGAAAGCTTTCATATCTCTATTCTCCATGAATTTCCTATCAACTCGCCATGCTCTTGTTCTCTTTCAAATCAATCATAAATAATCAACCTCATTATTCAATAATTTAAACAAGTCATATCCCAAAATGATTTCATGCCTCATGGTAATCACATTATTTTAAAGTGCATATGCGACTTAAAGTTCAACATCATAAATCATAAGGCTTTTACGCATGCATTTCTCCCATAATTTCACATTGCACATTACAACTTTCACGTTGCTAATTACAACTTTCACATTGCACATTACAACTTTCACGTTGCTAATTACAACTTTCACATTGCACATTACAACTTTCACATTGCATATTACAAACTTTCACATTGCACATTACAACTTTCACGTTGCTAATTACAACTTTCACATTGCACATTACAACTTTCACATTGCACATTACAACTTTCACGTTGCTAATTACAACTTTCACATTGCACATTACAACTTTCACATTGCACATTACAACTTTCACGTTGCTAATTACAACTTTCACATTGCACATTACAACTTTCACATTGCACATTACAACTTTCACGTTGCTAATTACAACTTTCACATTGCACATTACAACTTTCACGTTGCTAATTACAACTTTCACATTGCACATTACAACTTTCACGTTGCTAATTACAACTTTCACATTGCACATTACAACTTTCACATTGCACATTACAACTTTCACGTTGCTAATTACAACTTTCACATTGCACATTACAACTTTCACATTGCACATTACAACTTTCACGTTGCTAATTACAACTTTCACATTGCACATTACAACTTTCACGTTGCTAATTACAACTTTCACATTGCACATTACAACTTTCACGTTGCTAATTACAACTTTCACATTGCACATTACAACTTTCACGTTGCTAATTACAACTTTCACATTGCACATTACAACTTTCACATTGCACATTACAACTTTCACATTGCACATTACAACTTTCACATTGCACATTACAACTTTCACATTGCACATTACAACTTTCACATTGCACACTACAACTTTCACATTGCACATTACAACTTTCACATTGCACATTACAACTTTCACATTGCACATTACAACTTTCACATTGATATTACAAACTTTCACATTGCACATTACAACTTTCACGTTGCTAATTACAACTTTCACATTGCACATTACAACTTTCACATTGCACACTATAACTTTCACATTGCATATTACAAACTTTCACATTGCACATTACAACTTTCACGTTGCTAATTACAACTTTCACATTGCACATTACAACTTTCACATTGCACACTATAACTTTCACATTGCACATTACAACTTTCACATTGCACATTACAACTTTCACATTGCACATTACAACTTTCACATTGATATTACAAACTTTCACATTGCACATTACAACTTTCACGTTGCTAATTACAACTTTCACATTGCACATTACAACTTTCACATTGCACATTACAACTTTCACGTTGCTAATTACAACTTTCACATTGCACATTACAACTTTCACATTGCACACTATAACTTTCACATTGCAATCAAATCATGCCCAAATTCACATGTTATAGCATAGAGTAGCATGTATCAACGAATATCTTTCAATCTTATATTCATTTCACTTCTAATGTGAAAAGGGGAATCCTACTAAACTAGCATAATCCTCAAGTAAAGCAAGTCTCGAATCGTTATATATGCTTAGGTGAATGTCTAAATGCAACAAGTATTCACATAAAAACGCGTTTAATAAAAAAAAATTATTTTTTTTGAAAAGGAATCCTTTTGAACATAAGTTCAAGTGGCCGTTTGAAGTTTTACATGGTGCTCTCATAATTAAACGTAGTTCATGACCTACGTTTAATTAGGGTCCTACCATGTAAAGCTCAAACTAGTCCGCTTAACCTTATGCTCGACTCGACTATAAAAATTCGTTTTGAAAAGTGGCTATAGTTTTGGGATTCCCGGGAGAACCCCAATGTTCTCTATAACCTTAGTCTCTGATACCATTTTCTGTAACACCCCAAGTAAGGCGGAACAATGAGATGTACAGAAAGTCGAGTATTCAAAACAAAGGATTATAAATAACATTCACCATAGCTTTATTTGATAAAAAGAATTTACAAATGTACAAGCATGTGAACCAATTTCCAAGTACAAATGCGTCCACCATACTTGGATATTAAGTTCACAAAACAAATAACAAGCACATGAAATAGTATACTACAATGATCAAGGCGGATTCCATTGCCCATCACAAGGTTTGATCTTTGACTACAAAGTGCAATGCAAACAGTCATGATGCATACAATTCCTCAAAGCTAATGCTAACTCCTGAAAAGCATGAAGAAAAAGTGTCAACTACGAAAACGTAGTTGGTGAGTGCATAGGTTTTTAAGTAAATTTCATTACTTAACCATTTTAAACACTTAGAAAACATGTTATTAGATATCAACATACCCAAACCACATGATCGGCACAATTCTCATTATCACACCATCAAGTTTTCAAAATACCATAACGTCATTTCAAAGAGTTGAGAATCCATGGTAAGTAATAAAGCTCTCATTTGTCAAATTATTTCGTGAGAGAAAAGTATTGTTAGGTCCAGATTTACTGGACTCGCTCCAGACTCGACTACTGGAGCCTTAATGAAGATCTGTCCAGAAACGTATTCTACTGGACCTACTCCAGACTTGGAATCTGGAGTCCTTCTGAAGATTTGTCCAGAAATAATGGAAGACTAGTAAGCAAATACTTGTATAGGAATCTGGAGTATTCTCCAGATTAGCTCACTGGACTTCACCCAGTCCAGATCTACACTACTGAAGACATTCTCACCGAAGTCAAAGACTGAAGTAAGAATAAAGAAGACTGACAAATGGCGGAGTCCACTGGAAGTCTTTCCAGATCTGTACACTGGAGGATTGTCAGTGTTCTAGACCTTACAAGTCTGAACACTGATATCGAGGATTTGACTTTAAGCCTTTACACACTTTCCAAAGAACAACCCACTTGTTCTTTACCAAAGTATACGTGTGTTAAGGTGGTTGGATAAAAGGATACACTTGCACTTGATGTGACTTTATCCTTATTCCTTATCCAATACATTTAATGTTCTTGTCGGATCATTAAATGTATGCAACCATATTTGTACGGCACAAAATTCACTGGTGAATTTTATTGCCTATAAATACAAAGTCATTTCTTTGAGAAAATTACTTTTTATCAAATTGGTGAACTTGTTTAAATACTCTCGATCTAAACAGTTATACTTCACAACTCTAAGTATATCGATCAAAGGAGTTTATTTAGCAAGTATAGATCACTTGTAATTCAAAGATTGTTTAGATACTTACATACGTGTAATATCTAGGTTCCGCAACGATCTTGTATTTTGTTTATACATCAATAAAGAAAATACACTTGAAAACTACATTTGTGTTCCACCATTTATTTACTTGTTTAAATATTGCTTAAGTCATTTATTACTTTGTTTATATTCTTGCATATTTATATTGAAGTAATACTAGTCCGATTCTAGTTCATACTTGTCCTGTATTTTACACTCGTGGGTTAAACCATCGTGTGAGGGACTTTACAAGTATATAATTCGATTAATCATACATCATACCGAAACCTTTCTGTCATCAATATTTCAATATCGCCAATTTCAACAACTTTCAAGATTCCATATAAGGTCCAATACCCAACCGTATGTTCAATCCATAATATCCAACCATAAATAATATCAATATTATTTAGCGAAAGGCATAATTTGATGTATCTGTGCTTGAGCCACTACTAAAACCGGTTATGTCCAAGATAATAAGAAGCACATGCCGTCAATCATGTGCAACAATAATAATAAAGGGGTCGTGCCATGGAGACGACCAATAATAGAAGGGGGCGTGGCATGACCACTGATATAGTAGCTAGAGCACCGCGTGGTCGGACTAGGAATGAAGGTCGTCACAAAGGCAACCAAACATCCCACCGTTACTCGTTGGGTGAGGGGACAAGTCCTAGTTGCGTAACTCTCATACTACAGGCATCTCGAAGAGTTAATAGTAGTGTACCGAGGTGAAATAGTTTGACAGTACTCAAGCTCATCATATAATATATAACATGTTGAACATACAATAATTCCCATATCATAATCATTCTTCCAAAGCATCATTTCATAAAAGAAAACAATTTTATTTATCATGCTTTTCACCCCGAAAGTAAAACACATAAAAGAGTTTGAAAAGGGGGCTATGACTCACCTTGATATGCCGCATATTATATTCACTTATCCAAAATGGGCACTTCCCATCTATCGCTTCCTTGATCATATATCCGTCATATTCCTCAATCACATTTCAAGCTAAGACTATCCCTACGATAGGACTAATATACGTAAGTTCCTATTTTAAGCCATTACTTAGAAATGCCACTTTCATTATGTTGTCATCAATTTTGGGATCCAAGTGTATTGCTAATATTCGCATCTTTTTGGTTGTAGGGAGTGATGGTGTAAAAGGTCACTTTCAATATACATGTAGTTATAAGTTGTTAGAATTTCGGTAACTTGCCTTCATTTGTGGTTTCATTTGGCATCTTAGGTTATCATATGGGAATGCCATATTAAGTTATGTTCTTTAAAACATCATTGGATGTGTAACCAATTTTAATACTAAATAGCATTTGTGATATCAATTTATAGTTTGGTTAACGTAATTACTTATGTCCATTCTACTTAATCATCCTTTTTGTGTTACTTTGATTACACTTATCTTTTACTCACATATTCCTCAATATGTCTTATGATTATTCGGGTTTATGAAATTCGCTTAGGTGTTATGGGCCATCACCAATTGGGCCTAAGTGTTATGGGCTTTTAAGTGACTTGGGCTTAATTTAGTTATTGGGCTTGACCTTATTTGGGTTATGTGCTTAATGAGTTATATTGGTTATTGGGCTATATGGTTTATTGGGCCAAGTGGGCCTACTAATTTATGTTCCTTGTGGGTTCACTAATTGGGCCGGGCTAGCCCATTAACTCCTTAGTTCATTACATAGCCCATCACACAAGTTATAAGATTACTTACAAATTTTTTGTTTTTATACAACAGATTTATGAAATGTTGGCCACTAATTCGGGGTTAGAACTAATTATTTGGACCCTCCTGATTTTTATACAATCAACCTATATGTGTCCACTTATTTTGTAATTTTTGGGTTAATTTATAAAGAATGTTTACTACCTCTAAATATTTTTATAAGTGAAAGTGGTCAAAACAGTCACTGTTTTGCATACTCGAAAGTTTTATAAATGTTCTTTGGGTTTTGCTCTTAATAAAAATTCTATTATTTTATTTTAAGTTTAGGACACATTGAACTTATTTTACACCAAGTATGGCCTCCTGGAACCTTATGGATTAGGAGATAAAAATTGTTAAAGTTGGTAAAATATTCAGACAAAAATGCAGCTTTGACCAGTTTTAGTAGAAAAATCATATCTTGAGTTCTACTTCCTCTTTTAACCTGATTCCGTGGGAGGTGAAAGTTAACTCATAAGGCTTCGTTTCATATTTTATGAGTTTCACCCAGTTCGTCCATGTTAAACAACTTTTACACGCTCCAAGTTCATATACAGTTTCTATGAACTTTCTTGGTAACACAAAAGCATGTTTGCTTTATTTTAAACTAGCTTAAGGACCCGGGTGACTACCCGGGTAGTATTATGAAAACTAATTATAGTAAAGACAGTTGTGATGTAAACAATACAACACAATTAACTACATAATAAGTAGTCATTTAATATATTCAATAACAAAAAAAACTTATAATTCCTACATGGTATAGATCTAATTTGAAAACAATCAATGCACAAGCAATCCTTGAAAACGGCCCAACTTATTAACATGACAGAATGCTCAATCACAATAGTAGTTTCAAACCATCAAGACATATGCATAATCAAAGTAAATAAGTACCGAGTACATGGAACGAAGGAAACGAAACATAAACATAAAAATGACCATGTTGACATTAAACCGAACTCAATGTATCAAAACATGTGTGAGCAGCAACCTTGACATGAGAGACCATGAGCATGAAGCATGACCAAAACATCCAACATGACAGCATCAGGCCCTTCAAATCAATAAGAACAAAAGTAACGTTGGACTAAAAAACAAACATCAGAAGGCAGTAGAATATTGAAATGGTAGAGGCGGAAAACTAACCATATTGATGTTATGTATTTAAATCTTTTGCAGCACTTCTCTATAAACAACATTTGTTGTTGTGTTTGATGTATATCCATCTTTGGTAGAAATAAGGACCTTCAGACCTGCTTTACTTGTAACTCTTGAAACCGCCACATAGAGTTGTCCATGAGTAAAAACAGGTCGCTGCAGAAACAAACCCACCTGAGACAACGATTGCCCTTGACTTTTATTTATCGTCATTGCAAAAGAAACTACCAACGGAAACTGACGCCTTTGAAAACTAAAAGGAATGCGACGGTCAGATGGAGTGATACGCATGCGGGGTATGTACGTTATATTACCAAAATGAGACCCCGAAATGATTTTTGCTTTTATAACATGAGGAGCCATCCGAATGACCTGTAATTGTGTCCCGTTGCATAAACCATTTGCCTGATCAATATTACGAAGTAACATTACAGGAACACCTTTTTTCAATGATAGCTTGTGGTTGAGAACACCTGATATTTTAAACCCATTTAGGAAATCCGGGGAGTAAATCGACTCTGTAAATGTATCCATCGTCTCGGTTTCACTTGGGCTGTCTGCACTATAATAAGTCATTTCCTCATCTTTAATAAGGTTCAACACATAGTCATTGATCTTATCTACCTCTTCATTGGTTGGAACCAGAATAGCTTTGTCTCTGAAGTAATCAGGTTTATCTAGATGATCATTTATATCTCCATAAATAGATTCGACCATTGAGTTAATTTGTTCACCGTCAGAATTGATGAGGACTTCGTCAGGAAATTAAACGTCCCCCTCACCATCATCGTTCAGTTCTCCAATTTTTTCTTCACCAATCTTAAGAATCCAGTCAGCAAATTGTTTCACTTCGTCTAAAGAATGTTGGGGACATCCAAACTGCAAACGCATATTAACAGTTAATCGAAGCACGGTGCAATGACGCCATATATATGACGAGTTGAGTGAAGCATTAACAATCTCTGAACGTGTTCCTTTCTGAATTACTGGAAGCACCTGTCGAAAATCACCACCAAAAAGTATGACCTTGCCACCGAATGGTTTGTTAGCCAAGTGGGAGGAGGTCAATGAATTTATATCACGCAATGTTCTATCTAATGCTTCAAAGCAATGCCTATGCATCATGGGAGCTTCATCCCAAATTATCAAACGTGCTTTTCTTAACAATGCAGATAGATCACTGTCTGGAGTTATAGAACAAAAAGAATCCTCGTTTAGATTGATAGGGATTGCAAACCTAGAATGGGATGTTCGACCTCCATCAAGCAGAAGAGCAGCAATCCCGCTTGAAGCAACATTCACTACAATCTCCCCCTTTGATCTAATAGCAGAAGACAATGTCTTCCACACAAAAGTTTTACCAGTTCCCCCGTAGCCATATAGAAAAAAAACACCACCTTCATTTTTGTCAATTGCTGTCATAACACGATTGTAAACATGTTTTTGTTCATCCGTCATCGTTGCGTACAATGACTGATGAACCTGCCTCATTGCATCCTTGTCGTAAGCAAACAGGTCGCTGCAGAAACAAACCCACCTGAGACAACGATTGCCCTTGACTTTTATTTATCGTCATTGCAAAAGAAACTACCAACGGAAACTGACGCCTTTGAAAACTAAAAGGAATGCGACGGTCAGATGGAGTGATACGCATGCGGGGTATGTACGTTATATTACCAAAATGAGACCCCGAAATGATTTTTGCTTTTATAACATGAGGAGCCATCCGAATGACCTGTAATTGTGTCCCGTTGCATAAACCATTTGCCTGATCAATATTACGAAGTAACATTACAGGAACACCTTTTTTCAATGATAGCTTGTGGTTGAGAACACCTGATATTTTAAACCCATTTAGGAAATCCGGGGAGTAAATCGACTCTGTAAATGTATCCATCGTCTCGGTTTCACTTGGGCTGTCTGCACTATAATAAGTCATTTCCTCATCTTTAATAAGGTTCAACACATAGTCATTGATCTTATCTACCTCTTCATTGGTTGGAACCAAAATAGCTTTGTCTCTGAAGTAATCAGGTTTATCTAGATGATCATTTATATCTCCATAAATAGATTCGACCATTGAGTTAATTTGTTCACCGTCAGAATTGATGAGGACTTCGTCAGGAAATTAAACGTCCCCCTCACCATCATCGTTCAGTTCTCCAATTTTTTCTTCACCAATCTTAAGAATCCAGTCAGCAAATTGTTTCACTTCGTCTAAAGAATGTTGGGGACATCCAAACTGCAAACGCATATTAACAGTTAATCGAAGCACGGTGCAATGACGCCATATATATGACGAGTTGAGTGAAGCATTAACAATCTCTGAACGTGTTCCTTTCTGAATTACTGGAAGCACCTGTCGAAAATCACCACCAAAAAGTATGACCTTGCCACCGAATGGTTTGTTAGCCAAGTGGGAGGAGGTCAATGAATTTATATCACGCAATGTTCTATCTAATGCTTCAAAGCAATGCCTATGCATCATGGGAGCTTCATCCCAAATTATCAAACGTGCTTTTCTTAACAATGCAGCTAGATCACTGTCTGGAGTTATAGAACAAAAAGAATCCTCGTTTAGATTGATAGGGATTGCAAACCTAGAATGGGATGTTCGACCTCCATCAAGCAGAAGAGCAGCAATCCCGCTTGAAGCAACATTCACTACAATCTCCCCCTTTGATCTAATAGCAGAAGACAATGTCTTCCACACAAAAGTTTTACCAGTTCCCCCGTAGCCATATAGAAAAAAAACACCACCTTCATTTTTGTCAATTGCTGTCATAACACGATTGTAAACATGTTTTTGTTCATCCGTCATCGTTGCGTACAATGACTGATGAACCTGCCTCATTGCATCCTTGTCGTAAGCAAGCTCTTGCTGAATCAACATATTGCATGAATCCTCGATGATTCCATAATCTGGATACGGCATGCCAGTAATGTTTCGAAGACTTGTACCATGAGAAAGCAACAATTCTTCAATCTTTGCAAGTGCGTGGTTTCTAAGTGCCTCTGGGCTGAGATTGAGATCTGTTTCATGTAATCAAAAATAATTATTTGTATATTACACTATTTACCATTAGTATAATACTTGAAACATGTGATAACAATTAATTATAACATTTAACAAAATTAAATTAACTTTAATTCATACATTTTAAGGCCATGACCCCATTTTACTTAATGTCCATTATATGATCTCCTTTGGATAGATCGGTTGAGTTGTCTGTAAAATGAAACTGTATTTGACAACTAATCCCTTTTTATGATTTGTTAGGAGAAATCAACAACACTTATTTAAACTTTAAAATGAAACTTTATTAATTTGAATGAAATATATTGTGGACATATTGTCAAATCTACTGATTTTAAGGTGATTATTGCAGTTAGAATTTAATGCGTGATTACATAACTGGAACACGAGTTTCACGGCGACGAATATGGTTAATATCGTCGGACAATTCTTTCCATGTCTCTTCCCAAACATATTCAGGACGGGATAAACTATCCGATGTAATCAACATAACAAATAGTCATCTACAATATTCACCGCTTGCCCATTCACTTGCCTCCTTAATACATGCAACGTATTCCCGATCGTCATGAAGAAGTCCAAGTGCATAGCAGGCTTCTTTGCAGGTTGCATATTGGTGGCCATTGACAGGTTTTATGTCGTTATAACATTGGGCACCTTTAACATGGTTGAGCAGAATACGTAAATAATATGCATCACCAGACTTTGGAGAAACGTTATGTAATCTTCCAATGGCAAAACCCCTTTCCCTTGGTGTCCATTTTCTTTTATCAAGATACCATACAAACTTTGTAGGAAGCTGAGCATATGTGAGGGAGCGAGCTTCTGGATACCGTTTATTGCATTCAAACCATCCTAAAAACTGTGACCTTCCAACGGATGGTTTTGTGAGGACTTCATCAATGTCTTCATTACCATCATACACTATAGGCTGACCGCCATCTTCATGAAACGATAAGCGTTCAATGGCAGGTCTACGGTAGTGTATGTCAAATCCAAATAGTCTCCAACATGCTTCACATGCAGAAAGATACCTACAATTATAGAACTCTTTTTCTTCATCCTTGTTAACGGCGTTTGGTTCATCAGCGCCTTGTTGATGAGTGGGACCTCATATAGTAGCAGCTATCCTATCGGGACCCTTGTTGACATACTTAAAAAGATACTTTATATACGCCACTTGATTGCACCAGTCAACATTTATATGCGATTGATACCATCTAAGTAGGGTACTATTGTATCCAACAACTGACCTGAAATTTTTTGAAAAGGGTAGTGTGTAAGTAGTTGCACAAAGGGTTTATGGTTAGAAATTATTTATCAAAAACGGTGGAGCTTAACACAGTGACGATTACCTATTATCCAACCAACAGCCTCCCCTTTTAACTCTGTTTCCATTGTTATGTCTTCTATATTTGGCATATCCGTCATCGTCAATGTATGTTTCGTCTCTCTAGTCTTTTGGGAAACGTTTTGTACATTTTTTTTGCTTCATGCAAGGACATGATGGATTATCTTCACCACAGGGACCGTGCATCATGAATTCAGACACAAGTTCGTACATTGCGGGGTCATCATTTTGGTTTGGAATTTCTGCTTGAATGATTCGATAAATATCACGCGGATTAGGTAATTTATCCTTTAGGAAGAGGCACACATGACAATGGGGTAGACCACGCTTCTGGAATTCAACGGTGTATACAACTGCACAATGTTTAAAAACTTAAATTTGAATAACGTTTAAAAAAATAGATAAGAAAAAGCACTCAAAAAATTAGACACATATCTTACTTGCTTCGACTTTACCAATAATTTCGTTGTCCATCAGATCCGTTATCAACAAATCAAGTTTCATCTTGAACATTCGCGTTGTGATGTCTGGCCTGTCTTCAGGTTTCAAACCATGCTTCTCTAGAAATCTTAGTATCTCGGGCCATTTCGGGTTGCATGTTATAGTAAGAAAAAGACAAGGATAACCGTACCATTTCACAAGGGTCATGGCATCCAGATAATTCTGCATCATATACCTAGAACCACCGGTAAATGAGGACGGTATTACGATACGTTGACCGGTTTGGGCAGCATTAGTGTTACCACCATCACGGGAATTAGCCAACTTGCTTTCTGGTGCAATCCTTAATGTTTTCTGGTTCTTCCGTATGTAGTAAAGTCGTTGTGATTCAACCATTGTATATGAGTCAACCAGAAACTGTTGAAACAATCTGCGTGCCATAAGCAATAATGAAACTTCATCGGTCCTTTGTTGTAAACGGTATGCAAAAAATTCTCGCATGGTCAAGTCTGTGCGTTTAGCGTTGCTACCTTCAACTACAGCACGATGTGGTAAATTCAATCGAAAACCATCTTCACCATATGGGAAAATCAATGGATGCAACTCGCTTATACGCTTCAAACGACCAGTCTGTCTTTCCAAGATAATATCTCTTGGATCTCCACTACCATCAATATCGCCAACAATGATAGCTGCAACTTCACTTGCAGTTGGCAAGTTATACTGCCTGCCATCTTTTTCTCTATTTCCAATCAGGTTAAGCTTAACATCTTCGCTAATATTAACATTAAGCCGATCTCTAACCATTCTGAATTTCTTAACCAATGGATTTACAACGTCCAGCATACCCTTTATTTGATTTGCAATCCAAAATGGAGTAGCTTGAATGGTAGAGGGTGTTGCATCCGAAGGAAAACTACATTATACAATATGGAAATTTTAAACACCTGGTAAGTTAAGATAAATATGTCAAAAGTTTTTTAAAGGAACAGTTACATACCTAACAGCATACCATCTATTTTGCTCTTCATTTTCAGTGTCAACAATGTATAGCTGTGAAAACTTAGGATTCCCTTGTTCAGGAAGCAAGCTACCAATAAGATGGTAGTTTTGGCCTTGAATTTTATAAATATATGGCCCTCTACCACTGTTAACATGCTTATCAACCTGAGCACCCATTGAAGTGAAACTAAACATCATGTTGTACCGCCTTATGTTATCTGTAAATTCTTTAGAAGCATCATTTTTTTACTATACAGATCAAGCAACAGCTGAGGAGGATGCATTAGCTTAGGGAGTTGGACCTTTCCTCGACCACAACAAAGCGAAAAAGTTGTTTTTGTTAAGTAAGGATATCCTATAGTTGTTTCACCATGCCACAATAGGGCTTTACATGCTTTACAACAATACACTGGATCACCCAGATCCAAATACTCTGCAAAAGCAATGATAAGCAATATAATAAGTCATCATCGTAATTAATGGGGGAAAAGTTCATTATAGTTAAGCCACCTTTTGAAATCGGCTTGAATTGGGTTCTGGCAGGCAAAGGTTGATCATTTTCAGCTCCTGATAGATCAAAGCATGGGACACTATGTAAAGACATGCATCTTCTTTTTCATTTGAGGGGGAATTTAGAATCATCCTGCTTATTGAGATGTATGGTTGACTTGGTTCTGTTAAGGGTGTCTTGTGATTTTGTAGTGGTGAGTTTGGGACATCCGTGTTTGCGTTTTCTAACAGGCCTAGAAGTGGAACAGTCACTTGAATGTGCTTGTGTTTGAGAGACAGATGTTGATGGTGAAATTAGACCTGCAAAAGTCATAAACATGTTATTATTGAGCATGTACTGATCGAGCATAAATATTGATAATTTGGGATATCACTTGGAGACGGTATTGTCGTCGATTATAATAATTATTGCTAAGCATGAAAAGTATTTACGATAATAAACATTATTGATTTGGAGAGTTATATACCTTTGTCTGATGGATGTTGTTGGACATAGTTAATCGGTGTTTGTGGAAGACTGGCATCAGCTATGACTGATGATGGAATCCGACTTGACAAATTAGTTAAAGGGGTATACAATCCTACAATAGCCACATTGGAAGTAGTAAATGGTTCTATTGTTTCCTTAATTTGGATGGGCGGGTGTCCATCGGGGAAGGTTCATGAGCACGTCTCTTCCGATTATTTACTTCCCATATATGGCGTCTCTTCCGATCAATTACTTCTCGTCTATGGCGTCTTGCTGCACGACATACATTTGCATCCATGTGATTATTGTACTAAGGTACACTGAAACTAAAATGAGATGTGAGTGTATATATAGTCATTTATGCTGTTTAGATAAAAGATTTTGAAAATTTGAAAATTTAAAAGTTAAAATTTTAAAATTTATTTCAAGCTGGAACATTTTATAAATTTTTAAACATTTGAATCAGTAAAAGTAGGTAACTGATATAATTAAACTTAAACATAATTATTTATGATGATGAGCGTTAATAATTAAACTTAAAAATAGTTTATTATGATGATATGTATTGGTGAATTGCATATGATAAACATTACATATGAGAGTGTCTCTCTAATACTGAAACTAAGTAGGCCCCATTATTAAAAAATAGATACATACATTGTTAACTTTATAGGTCTGACTGTCTGAGTATGGTTTATACAATGGTGCTACTTTTACCCCGATGTGTTATTTTATTTTCCCATGGGATTGGTAAGCAAAATTATATCATACATATAGGAGATATAAGAGCAATCAATAGGCTCACCGAATATAACTGCATGTATAAAATGCAGGGTCCTGGTTACTTTCCAGAACTGCAATCCCTATATGAAAGCAATACACAATCAAAAAAAGAATAGACAACACACAACATAATGAACATCAACGATCATTTATTATTTCAAAACATAACGATAGACAATAGAATGAGCATTTCTATTGGGGTAAAATAACCAGTTCTATGAAACAAAACATAACCAAAACAAACCAAACCAAGCTAAAATTTGAAATTGTGTAAAATGGACTGAACGAAAATGCAATAACTCGAACAGAGTAGCATGAAAAAAGAAGCAGGTGATCGTTGATGTAGGCTTCAACTTAAAGCTTCTCCATCTTCGGTATCTTCAAGGTGGAAACATCAGGACGATTCTTTGAAGAAGATGCCTTGAACATGACATGAGTTTCATCGCCCGCATCCTCATTTTTCCTTTTTGTACCAGGACTGGACGCAGTGCTTTTCAACAGTTCATTAGGGGTAGCTGTATCTCCAGTCACCGAAATCGCATCCTAACAGAGTTGCAAAACCAAAAATTAGAATATCTTTTCTCTTTAATAAGGGGGTAGTTCCTATATGTTGAATAAGAAATAGAATATCTTAAATACATACCTTTGAGATAGCAGCTTTTGATTCAATTGACTCTATTTTGACATCAGCATCTTGGGGGATATCGGGGATATCCTAGTAAAAACGATGTATCAATTTCCACTTTTAAAAAAACTATGGATAGAAAATAGTGTCATGAAGAAATGTTAGATAAGATGATTAAAATATTACCTCAAGCATTGGAATTAATTCCAAAACAGAGTTGATGATACCTTCATCGACACTTAGCTTGTTAACAGTGTAGACACGATAGTTGTGTTTAAGATTATAATCTGAAACCTTGATCTTAAACACAAATCGTTTGTTGATAAACATGTTAAAGTCTTCTGGAAATAGTTCAAAGTCATCCTCCTGGACAATTCAAAGTAGTTGATGTTTAAACATGAATTTCATAACTAAAATTTGAAGTTTAAGTAACAGGTAATTGACGATGAACCTGGTTGATCTTGCTTAAAAGATCAGTTGTCTTTTTGCCAATGAATTCAGTCACATCTTTTTTGAATAAGACAAAAGAAACAGTTCCAGTTGCATCTTTTACCCTCACTTGGAGCTTTATCCTAGTCATTTTCAAGTGATTTTAAGTTTAACATTAGTGTATGGGTCTAAACATTTGAATTACACAAAACAGCAAGAATTAACATATTACCTCCCATACACATCAGTTACTACCCCGCATTCACCAAACTCAAACTTAGCTTTGGGAATGACATCCTAAGCATCATCCAAAGCAGTAAACACTCGTTCTACCTTCTTAGAACATTTATGGCAAACAAGATAGTACCATCCATTTTCGTCTTGAATAGAGATAATGGTACCAACGACAACACAACCAGTAACCTTGATGAATATATTAAAAGGCATACATCAAGCTTGTTGTACTATTTAATTGACCTTAATCAAAATATTATACGCATTTATAAAAGATAGTTACCGTGTTGATATCAGCAATCTCGTCAATAGTCTTCACTTCCCACTTCATCCAGTAATCACATGGATTCGAATACACCGTGTTTGAGGAAAGTATCCTATTGTTTGCATTAACTTCAGCATTTACATCCAACAACCTGTCCAAAAATAGTCCACTTAGTTGTATACAAAAGTATGAGAAACTGGATGTCTCATAAAAGTTACAATTAATATCTAACTTCCCATCAACTATCCTGGGCTTTTAAGTGACTTGGGCTTAATTTAGTTATTGGGCTTGACCTTATTTGGGTTATGTGCTTAATGAGTTATATTGGTTATTGGGCTATATGGTTTATTGGGCCAAGTGGGCCTACTGATTTATGTTCCTTGTGGGTTCACTAATTGGGCCGGGCTAGCCCATTAACTCCTTAGTTCATTACATAGCCCATCACACAAGTTATAAGATTACTTACAAATTTCTGTTTTTATACAACAAACTATTTGTGTCCACTTATTTTGTAATTTTTGGCTTATATTATAAAGAATGTTTATTACCTCTAAATATTTATATAAGTGAAAGTGGTCAAAACAGTCACTGTTTTGCATACTCGAAAGTTGTATAAAAGTTCCTTGGGTTTTGCTCTTAATAAAAATTCCATGATTTTTTTTTAAGTTTAGGACACATTGAACTTACTTTCCACCAAGTATGGCCTCCTGGAACCTTATAGATTAGGAGATAAAAATTGTTAAAGTTGGTAAAATATTCAGACAAAAATGCAGCTTTGACCAGTTTTAGTAGAAAAATCATATCTTGAGTTATACTTCCTCTTTTAACTGATTCCGGTGGGAGGTGAAAGTTAACTCATAAGGCTTCGTTTCATATTTTATGAGTTTCACCCAGTTCGTCCATGTTAAACCACTTTTACACGCTCCAAGTTCATATACAGTTTCTGTGAACTTTCTTGGTAACACAAAAGCATGTTTGCTTTATTTTAAATTACCCAACCACCTATTTTGGTAACCCCAATGCATTTTCTTCATCTCAACTCATCCTTTAACATTTTATTAGTGTCTCTCCAGATTTTCTTTTCATATTTTATGGACAAATTACTTGATTAAAGTGGTGAATGTATATTTGGGTTCTTATGATTTTCGGTTAGAGATTTTGGACATAGTTTTGGTTTGATTCATATTAAATCTATATTTCTTGTAACATTTCATAAATCCCAGATTATTAACATTTATTTAACACCCAAAATATATATAAAATCATCAATTAAAGATCCATCTCAAATCCCAAATCAAAATCAACTTAAACTAGTGCAAATCTAAGCATGCATGTTAAGATCTAACACTTTTAAACAAGATCAAGCTATGAACTTTAATCCAACATTTGAAAATATCATTCTTGATGAAAAATCACAGAAAACATAGCCTTATAACTTATAAAAATCGGACCCATGATGATCCATATCACAACTTTACAAGCCTTTACACTAAACCAACACTTTCGGGTGTTACCAAGGTTGAATCCTTGAATCTCTACCCCATATTTTCGACATGCAATGCATGTGGGGAAAGACTCTATCAACATGCCTTCCTCAAGTGTATTTTAAGAAGAAAAGTGAAGAAAAACATGAGTTTTATAAAAGAGATAAACTTGTAAATGAGTTTGTAAATCAACCTTGTTGAATCGGTTTTTGAGGACTGTTTTGGGCAGCAAACCCACGACCAAAAGACACCAAAATGAGCTCCCTATCTTGCCTCAACACACCCTTGATTGATCTAGCTTGAAACCTTATTATTATAGTTGATTTACTTAAGATTTAACCCCCTTTTTGGTGATGCGTGAGATTGAAAATGGAGAACAAGATGGAGAAGAAAATGCAGAATTTTTGAGAGAGAAAATGTGGTTGAGTGTGTGTGAAAGAGTGGGAGAAAGTGAGAGAGAAAGGAGTGTGAAGGTTGAGTGTGTGTGTGTGATGTTCCTTGGGAGTATGGAAGAAAAGATGCTCTAGCTTCATGTGGATTGGTGGTTCGGTTTTGGAGGCATGGGGAGGGCCGAAATTTGTCTAAAATTTGAAAGGGGATATTAGTTTTTGTCTTGTAAAGTGTATGTGTAAGTATGGAGTGTATAGATGCATGTAAGGATTTTTAATTTACTAGTTATTAGACTTTTAAGTTACATTTGTGTGTTCCCACATATATATGGCCGTATATATGTATTATATGTTATGATTTGAAGTATAATGTAGTATATGTTATGATTTGAAGTATAATGTAGTATTGTTATGATTTGAAGTATAATGTAGTATATGTTATGATTTGAAGTATAATGTAGTATATGTTATGATTTGAAGTATAATGTAGTATATGTTATGATTTGAAGTATAATGTAGTATATGTTATGATTTGAAGTATAATGTAGTATATGTTATGATTTGAAGTATAATGTAGTATATGTTATGATTTGAAGTATAATGTAGTATATGTTATGATTTGAAGTATAATGTAGTATATGTTATGATTTGAAGTATAATGTAGTATATGTTATGATTTGAAGTATAATGTAGTATATGTTATGATTTGAAGTATAATGTAGTATATGTTATGATTTGAAGTATAATGTAGTATATGTTATGATTTGAAGTATAATGTAGTATATGTTATGATTTGAAGTATAATGTAGTATATGTTATGATTTGAAGTATAATGTAGTATATGTTATGATTTGAAGTATAATGTAGTATATGTTATGATTTGAAGTATAATGTAGTATATGTTATGATTTGAAGTATAATGTAGTATATGTTATGATTTGAAGTATAATGTAGTATATGTTATGATTTGAAGTATAATGTAGTATATGTTATGATTTGAAGTATAATGTAGTATATGTTATGATTTGAAGTATAATGTAGTATATGTTATGATTTGAAGTATAATGTAGTATATGTTATGATTTGAAGTATAATGTAGTATATGTTATGATTTGAAGTATAATGTAGTATATGTTATGATTTGAAGTATAATGTAGTATATGTTATGATTTGAAGTATAATGTAGTATATGTTATGATTTGAAGTATAATGTAGTATTGTTATGATTTGAAGTATAATGTAGTTATGTCTTATTGATTAATGTAGTAATGTGTTAAAGATGTAGTTATATGCTTTTTGAGGTGTTAAAAGTGTATAATGAGTTTTATATAGTCCCAATAGGTGTTTTGGGCTAATAATACGACTTTACGAAGCTTAGGGACCAATTTTGACATAGTGTGAAAGTCAAAAACGGGTTTAAGGTCCTAAGGATGATCATTAGTTGTTATTTGCTGATAATATTATCATTACTCAAAGCCCTAGCGACCCCCCTTGATCCCCATTAATTTCCTAAGCGAAAATCCATCAAAACGTGTGATTTAAGTGAAGTTTGATCAAGATTTCTCATCCTTGCTTTCACACGCTGAGGGTTCAACAAAAGATGGTTTCAAATAATAACTTCCCAACTTATATCTTGAATTGTTTGTGGGTATTCGGGGTTACACGGGAGGTGATATGGGTTATGTAGTTGACCATTGAGACCTGAAATGCAGTCCCAAATGAAGTATAATGTAGTGAATGTTATGATATGTAGTATAATGTAGTATATGTTATGATTTGAAGTATAATGTAGCGTTATGTTATGAAGTGATATGTAGTATCTTGTGATGTATTGAGATGTAGTATATGTAGCATGTGTTGTTTTGTGCATGATTGTATGGCTTGCTCGTCTAGTTCACTAGACTTGTTAAGTTGCCATGACACGTGCACGTTTAAGGGCCCAAAACGTAAAAGCAGTAAACGTAGTAAATATTTAGGTAATGCAGTCACCTAAACTAAATGAGATGCAGGTTCGAGCTCGTTAAAAATTTCATGCAGGAAAGTGTTAAGCTTAACCCGTACTTGCCCTAGCCCGGCTAAGCGTGTTGACGTAGGTTGCTTGGGTGGCTCCTAGCAACATGGTCATTGAGATGCAGTTGAGTAATACGAGGGGTCTGACCCACCCTCATTTGTCTTGTACATACGGATTACTCTGGGATTGGCTTGCCATTCCTTAACGACGTTTGATGTTCAACTGAAAGGTTGTCATCTAGTCGGGTGTAACTTATGTTACACATTGACGCAGTTAAAATGTAGTAAAGTAGTTAAAACGTAGAAAAGCAGTTAAATGTAGAAAACAGTTATGTGGTTATATGTGTGTAATGAAGTAAAGCAGGATAGGCAAATTTAGGGTGGTTCATCCTAATATGTTGTGTTGATGACGTGGTATGTTTGATGTGTGTTGTGCCTTAATGAAGTATATAAATCCATAATGTTTGAAATGGACAAATGTTTTATAACTTAAGTGTTATCTTACTTAGCTAATTCGTTAGCTAACACTTGTCTTTTGAAATGTGTTGCTCCCTCAGGTTTAGCGTAGCTGAGGTAGTTGATGAAGAAGAGCGAGGAATGGGTAGATAGCTTGCTGTTGACCTTAGCTACCCATAGATGCTAAACTTTTATAGACATTTGTTTATGTTTGTCTTTTATGAAGTTTGCATGTTATGTAGTCGGTTGTTTTGTGTTGGGCAGCCGACGGGTTTCTATTTAGACTTGTTTTGATGGTACGAATAAGTAACACCAATGAATAAGGAAACCAAACAGATTTTAATTGGTTTGGACTTTTAAAGTTTCTTCCGCTCTATTTTAACGCCGTTAGGCAAAAATTTTTGGAAACTCATATTTTTAAACGAAGGGTGTTACAGTCATGAGACAAACGATAACCACGTCATAAGGCGTCTGTCATAAGACAATAACGTCATAAGGCAACTGCCATAAGACAATAATAAGAAATCCTACCAAATAGCGGGTTTTTCAAAGATACCATACGTTGAAACCAATCAGCCATCTAATTGGCTCGATTCTTTTCCCATTTTGTCTAACATTTCGAATTTAGTTTTGCAGGAAAATAAAAGTCTGGAAGGTTGCACATGAAGATAAACCTTTTTCTTCTTCCATGGTGTGGGACACAATTAGGAGTCGAGAACAACCGGTTGATTGGGTTAAGGCTGTATGGTTTACACAATGTATACCACGACATGCTTTCAATTTATGGCTTATTATGCGTAGGAAGTTACTCACTCAAGACCGAATCCTACAATGGCCACCAACTCGAAGAAAGAACATGAATATGATGTGTTGCTCGCTTTGCAAGGCTGATTTTGATTCGCATTCACATCTATTTTTGATTGCTCATATTATTCACAGGTTTGGGATGCAGTTAAAGGTGATGCAAACATGCCATCTACCTCGAATTCCTGGGATGATATCACAGCTGAGTTGATTGCACATGCTAAATCCCACTCTATAACTCATGTTGTTGGAAGACTAGTTGTTGCAGCCACTACTTATTTTATCTGGTAGGAGAGAAACAACAGAATGTTTGCTAATCATGCTCGCCCACTTGACATTTTATCCAATCTCATTAAAGATACTGTTCGTTCAAGATTATGGAGATTGAAGTTTAAAAAGACAGCTCGAGTTGTTTCTACACTTGAGGCTTGGAAGATTCGGGGTGACTATTTGTTCCATGATGGTTGTTGATCTAGTATATGTTTAGGTTTAATGTCTATCTCTAAATTTTTGTTTGTTTTGAATAGGCTTGTTTTGCTTGCTTTAAGCTGAATTTCCTTGTATTTCTTGTTAACATATATAGGGCATGTCCTATATATGAACTAGTACGATAACTTAGTCGTACTACTTGTTTTGTAATGTTTTTGGGTGATATAAAAGTTAACGGGGACAACCCCATTTACCCAAAAAAAGGGTGCATCATAACTACGTACACACCAGCCTCTCCCGGGACTAGCATGGGTTCAGCTTAACACTTTCAACCGTAGTTTATACTCGAGTATTAACAACCATCTTAACCTTAAGGATTTATCAATCGTTTCAATCGCACAGTTTTAGGACCCCTATCGTGCAACCGTGAACATGGATAACCTACATGAGTCAAGTGCACTACATGTATAGGCCAATCAATCATTAACAAACAATCACAATCTCATTACATCATCAACCATACAATCGTAAGCAACATATCAATCATTGATCATGTCAGCATAAGAAATCATATTCAATCTTTCCATCGTATTAAGCTATGCAATCACAACATCATTTCAACCATCAATTATACCATCATAAAAACATAATCGTCTAAGTCATCATAACATGCATGTCATAAGTAACCATAGTAAACTAATAATCGCATTCATAAGCAACATATCAACCATTTATAACATCTAATCAATTACTACAATAATCACAATCAAAATCGCATGCATAACAAGGTTAACCATAAGTAACTAAGGCAAAGTATGCACAAATATCAACCATGAGTCCTCCTGTAAGTCCCCATAACTTAACAAGCGTATGAAAGGGCTCTAACAATCGTTAATCATGAAATGTAAGTTCTCGTTGTGTTACTCGTGTCAAAGGTAGTTATTTTACCTAAACGAGCTTCACAAACCACCACAATAAAATTTACCGTGCTCAAGGAGTGTTCCCGCCAACCTAGTATGAAAGTATAGATCATAAATTAGCTTACGAAGCTAAACTTACAAGTAGGGGTCATATGTGCCTCATGCAAAAGCCATGTGCCGCATAAACAAAAACCTGATCTCACAAACCCTGTTTATGTGCCACATGCAAAACTAACGTGCCGCATATAAGCATTCACCTGAAAAATACCAAAATACGCGCCACATAGAAAAAACTATGTGCCACATATATGCTTTAAATGATTCTTTTTACAGAAAACTTCAGTCATTGTAAGTCCCCCGGGTCTTACTGAACCGAGATTGACTTAAGGATATGTCGAGGTGCGGAAATTCCTCGAGATAACCCACGGTTTTTATATCTAGCTTTTATGATATATATATATATATATATATATATATATATATATATATATATCTCTATATATATATATATATATATATATCTTTGCGTGAACATAAACACTCGTATTTGGTTACTATAGTGAAACGGCTCTCCGGACGCACTTTATCAACCAACGTGATAATCTGCAGTCTACAAGCCAACCAAACCGGGTGTGTGTTTGCGGTTCGTGCGTGAGATCGAGTACTACCCACAAGATAGCTATATGCGTGTTCTTATAGTTTCTCTCTCTAGGATTTGCTCGTTTCTCTCTCTACACTCTTGTTGGAACACGCATACACACAACCACTATTTATAGGCAAGTGACAAAAACTCTAAAATCCTATTGGATTTGAGTGTTCTTATGTCAAGCCCATAAGCCCATTAGGGTTTTGGCCTTGTTTGAGAGTTCTTGTGTACAAGCATGCTTTTGCTTGTTTCCACAGGAACTCTCAAACTGTTTGAGTGTTCTTTCCACAAGCAACTATTTGCTCGTTCCCAAGAACTCTCAAACCATTTGAGTGTTCTTTCCACAAGCAACTATTTGCTCGTTCCCAAGAACCCTCAAATGACCATTTGAATGTTCTTTCCACAAGCAACTATTTTGCTCGTTCCCAAGAACTCTCAAATAACACTTCTGAATATTTGAGTTAATGTTTCTACTGCTGTCAAGTACGCAGAAACAACATTAACTCAGCCAATGTTTCTACTGCTGTAAATACGCAGAAACAACATTAGCTCAGACAATGTTTCTACTGCTGTAAATACGCATAAACAACCTTGTCTGTATTACCTATTGGAAGTGTACATTAAGTTAATGTTTCTACTGCTGTAAATACGCAGAAACAACATTAACTTAATCCTCCATTGGAAGTATATTAAGATAATATTTCTACTGCTGTAAAACGCAGAAACAATATTATCTTAATAACTCATTACATGTAATGTTTACATTCATGTCAAGAACCTGCAAAACATAAATAATAAACAAACATATAAACATAAAAGGATCCCAACATGATCAACAATATATGCCAAGGTAATATTATCGACAAACGGTAATTACAAGATAAATTACAAGACTTGAACTTATAAAATACATGACACATCTAGAATGCTCTTGTCACCAAGGGATATGCACCAACATTCATGCGCCACATACATCCTGTATGTGTCGCATGGACTGCATTTATCAGAAAAACTTGTGTTTTGCAATCCTTTATGACCTTTAGATGATTTGTAACCTTTGTTACTATTTCTAGGAATAATGAACACATTGAAAACACCTCAATTGACACATTATTGATCCCCATAGATACAAAATTCATATGACACATTATAGATCATTGAATCAACCCGAAAACATCACAAAACCAAATCTAACCACTATCAAACACCCCTCTAGGACTTAGAATCGATATGAATACAATTTAAGGACAATAAAAAATCATTGTGACTTGGAAAAGATGATTATAACTGAATGAATCCTCAAGATACCAAACAATTTGCAACAACGATTACCGGTTGACCCGAAATCACCGATTCTAACAACCAAACGTAATCAATCAATCAAGACGAGGTATGAATGAATTGAATGGATGAAAATTACTAAAAATCAGTAAGGATTTCAATCATTACCTTAAAGATGATTAGAGAATCAAAATACAAGCCCTTAATCTCTCCGATCAACCCGAAATCATTGAAATCAAGCAAAGAATGCTCTGGGGGCTCACACCTTCAAACACACACGTTGTCCTGGAAATAATGAGGGATTAGGGCTACCTAATGTTGGGATTTCATTAACCGATTAACATTAAATGGGTCGGGTGATCGACCCGGTTTGAGTGACAAATTAAAATTTTCAAATCAAAGTGCGAAGCGGAAGCGTGTTAACGAACTATTAGCAACTACTAAAAACATGTGGTATCATTTTAGGAAACATTTAATAGTTTAATATCCCGGACCAAGATCACCATGCAATGCAATATAAGAACTTAAATATAAATACAAACTAACCACGTTGCGGCAGACGAGTTCCTTCATGATGTGAAAGATTCCGATAACGAGATTCCAAGTGTAGAACCCCTCCGTAAGTGCGTACACGAACAATGTCTTAACCAAGGATCTGCTAGACAACTTTAAGCTTACGACCGCAACCGAACGAAACCCTTCCAATATACCTAAAGTCGAATTCGACTTCTTCTACTAGAGAAGTGTTGAATTCGAACCTATTAAGGTTCTTGAATTCGAACCTCAACCAAAACACAAAAGCAAGAAAACTTTTATTGAAACTAATTTAGGGTTTAACTAAAACCCTAAATAATTAAACCTAAAACAATTTGGGGTTTTGGTTTCTTTTGGGAAGTGAAGTTTCGACCAACACAAAGGAGAAAAAGGATTTTCACCTTTCTGTGTGTTTTTAGGGTTTTCTCATGTACAAGAATTAATGAGGGTTTTGAGGGGTTTATATTTGCATAGTTTCCTAATTAAATTAGGAAACTAAAACTATTTAATTCCCCTATGGTAATTTCGATCCACACCTCCAATCCTTTAGTGGATTTTCGGCCATGAGGCCTTAAAGCGGATGGACCGGACTTTCCATATATTAATTAATCCATTATTAATTAATTTGGACCATTAACTAATTAATTATCCAACCCGTTAACTCATTTAATTAATTAAACTACTTTTAATTAATAAGTTATTTATCAATCAATTAAAACTAACTTTAATCGACTAATATAAATAACGGTTGTCGGTTTATCCGTTTATCCTTAATTAACTCGCGTTAATTTATAAACGTATAATTTAATTAAAACTATTTAATTAAATGCGTAAATGATCAAATATCATTCCGTAGCTTTATGGTTAAACATTATAGATGTTCTATTGTGTATGACCCTACGGGCTCAAAGATCCGAAGAGATATGGTTAATCGGGTCTATGAAAGTTCACACAATTTCAACACTCCCACTTGTGGACTCTTCGTACATCCTAATAACCATAATGACATACCTTGTTGCTAGCAACCCAAAGTATGCCCCTAAGACCTCTGAGGTTTGTTTTTCCAGAAAACTTCCATCATCAACCCTATGACGGTTTCTTTAACCACTTTAAAGAATTTGATTCTTTATGCGTTTACTTTCGCAAGTACATCCATGTCCCATTTACTCTTAATGATGCATTCCATTTTGGCATGAGGATTAAGATTGCCAAACAGAATTTAAACCCTTTATGACTTTCTTGATTATAGCATTCCGAACTATTCGCAGTATGGCCATACATTTCACTACTATATCAAGCTGTCATTGGCCGAGTTTACTATCAAACCAACTATTGGGAGCAAATTCCTATTGTAAATACATACGCCCTTTCCATATCTCACATTTACCCAAAGTAACCCTACTGCGGCCGGTAAAGAAATCCGGTTCGGAACTAAATCAAAGCAAATGATCGATATGGTCCAGGCCTACGCCTATGCATTTAACAAGTCTAAAGATGCTCACGGATGGAATCAGTTCGAGATTCACTTAATTGACATATAATCCAAGAAGTGATCTCGGAGCGGGTCAGCCAATATTCGACTCATCGAATACATGTGAGTAAGACTCGTATCTCTCTTACGATTACAACTCTATATCAGCCAAAAGCGAGTAGTCTCAGCTCTCAAGTTAATAGCAACCTTTCTTTCATAATTACCTTTCTTTCGTACTATCATTCCCATGTGTGCAACCGGTAATGGCATTTTAGAATGATCTCACAAACCATTCATGGATAAAATATACTAAATTGGAACGTGGTATGTATTGGACAATTTTACTCATCGAATACTCCCACAATAACTGTTCTGAATTTCCAGATTTTAACTTGACATTTCTAAACTTCTTTCACATTTAGAAATCTAACGTTTTCGCTTAATCACAATCCAATTGTTCCCAATATAGAAATCTGATCAAGATTCCTCAAAGTGGGATCTTTTCGTTCCAATACGAAAAAGGAATCTTTCATCATAAAAGGGATATTAAATTAATTTGTAGCAAGAATGATATTTCAAGAAACTACCCATTCTTTACTTATGAGCATATTAATTCTTAAATCACTTTAAGAATCTCTATTAGTCACATGATTTTGCACAACTTGCCGCAATCCATCAAATCCTAGATTTAATTTTAATGACGAAGTTCTTATTAAGACAATCGTTAAAACTTGCCTCAAATAGGTAGTTTAAGTGTATCTTAAATTTCCTTAATTAAGGATCTCTATTAGTCATACGAATTTTGCATAAGTACAAGAATTGTACAATTGCATAGTCTTATCCTTTATCAAGTCCTAGACTCGATTTTAATGACTAAACATATATCAAGACATTAATTAAAACTTTCCTCAAATATGTAGTTTAGGTGTGTCTCAACATTTCCTTAATTTGCGTTCATTTACAACCTAAATCCATGATATGATTATGTCAACTAGATATCATACAACTAGTTTTGTCATTAAACTCTTTTAATCCATTTCAACAATGTTTTACTAAGTTCGATTCGTCTCTAATCCAATCCAATTTGGATGATGACTTTTAACTTTTCAAACATTCAATTTATCGAGTGCTACTATTCGATAAATAATCTATCTTTGCAATCAACAACAAATGCTCAACACACTCATTATTTTGATCACAAATTTAGAATAGGTTACTAGTAAAAGATGTTATCTTTTCTTGTTTATTAAAATTCTCCCACTGATTCCTAGAATCATATCTTTCAAGTATCACACACTTGATAGAGAATTAATACTGAGTCTCTCTCTCTCCCACTTACTCTTTGAATCGAGTATTTCAAGTAGTGATACTTGGTGGAGATTTTGACTCTCTATTCGTCTTTTAATATCACGAATCTTGCTTTCACTAACTTATCGAATTAAGTACTTCAAGTGACAACACTTGGTGAAAACAATGATTCTTATATTTAAGACAAAATAATATAACAAAGACCCTTTTAGAATTCCTTCTAAAAGTACATCTGATAGGCCCAAAAAGAGATAACAGGATGGTTTAAAATGTCTCAAAGAGTTGTAAAGGGGGGTGAATACAACTTTTAAACTTAATCAGCGTAGATATACTTTTTAATGCGGAATATAAATTATCTTAAAGTATTTGTCCATAATCAGCTTGAGATAATTATATTAATGAAACAGTAAGTAAATGAACTGAATATAAAGACAGTAAAGTAAAGTGCAGTCCAAGAACAAAGTGCAAGCTGATTTTCAACTAATTCTTTTATTGATGAATAAAAAGAATTACAAGTAGTTGTGTAACAGATTAGCCTACAAATCTAACTACTTGGCTGAATAGCAAGTTACAACTTTGTTTATTAACTCTACTAGCCTAAGCTGAGTACAACACGAATCCAAGCTGATAAGCTTTAATTGTTGTGAGAGTTAATGTTATGGATGCACACATTCTTGAGACACAAAGGCTGGTTTATATAGGCATCAACACTGCCTTGGATGCCGTCCATTTCTTTCCACGCGTCTTGATCTAATGGCTTCTGCTTGATCAGTACTAGGTGACAGTGACATTGTCCTTTTTGTTCCCTACTTGCTCACCAAGGTTGATCGTGCAGCAACAATACAATGGACACCTCATAGAATGTTTTCAATCAAAAACTGTCACTTCTAGAATGTCCTTGCTGGTACTTATCCAGTTGATTGATGATATATACAAAGTTATCACAACTCTGGAGCACTTGCAAGACTCCAGGCTGAACATGTACCTTCCAATCTGACTGTAGGAACCAAGCTGATTTCCACCAATCAGCCTGGTCTTCTATCCTTGTTCTTCATCTTTGATTTAGACCAAGTGCTTGTTCTTCTATTGATGCAGCTTGAGAGATACCATCTTCCAGTGAAGATGATCAGGCTGACTCAGCTTGGAAATTTCCAAGCTGACTCAGCTCCAGAACCAAGGACTTAAGTATTTCTTGAGTTGTTTGTCATCTTCAAATCTGTCTTGTAATATATGAGTGACTTGACTCCAACAATCTCCCCTATTTGATGATGACAAAACCTTTGCAGCTTTTTCTGATCAGACTGGAAATACTTAAACAGATTGAGAGAGTTATCAAGTTGATAACATTATACATTTGACCCTTTTCAATCTTTTCCTTGGGTTCTTTTGACCTTTTTCATCTTAGACAATATATACTTACAAAACTGAGTGAAAAAGATAACATGAACTCTATTTACTTGATAAATTTGTACATTAAAGCATAACATAGAGTATTTACAATTTTTTGTAACATAAAGGAGAGAGTTTGAGTTTTAATCAAGAAAGCTTTCATAATACTCTTCCTTTATGTGATCTGGAGTAGGTTTATTCAAATCATACCCCCTTCTTGATCCTTCAATCATTAAGGCTTGATGAAATCTGCTTTTGTTGTCACCAACTTGATTGCAGACCAGCTTGAGAGCATATAGGTGTACATTGGGAACCATTGTCAGCTCAGAAGCTCTTTGCAGCCCAATTTCTTCCTTGTGAGTCCTTATTATCAGACCTAGTTCAGGGGTTTCAATGATTTGCCCTTCCATTGGATTTTCAATTTTAGGAGGCAGACTGAAATTGAGCTTGTCCATTTTTTCACCATATCCAGACTTTTGAATTTTGACATGCAGTTATCTTCTTTTGAGTAAGTCTTCAATGGTTACTTTCTTTTTCTTTCTTCTTTTGAGACCAGACACAGTCTCATCTTCATTAGCTTCAGAATGATCTTCAGGAGCAAGTGGTTGTGGCAGTCCAGATGTGTCAATATTATAGCTTTTCATTTTGTCAAATTTCCTGGATAAGTCACCAGCCACCACCCCATAATTGCTTGGCTCGTTCAGCATTAGAAGATTATACAACTCTACACATTCAGCATATCCAAGAGTAAACAGCTCAGAAATCTCCAACACTTCACTTGTAGCTGAATCACCTTCTCTTCTCAAGTGGATTCTGGGGTATTTACTAGTTTTGGCCTTTGTGAGCTTGACCCCAACAATCTCTTCTTGAATAGTCCTAGTCAGCTTGAATCTCTCCAGTTTTTCTTTTTCTGACAGAGATTGCCTTCTGGAGATGACTACTGGCTTCTTCTTCACTTGAGCTGACTGCTTTTCCTTTGGAGAGTCATCAAGGTGTTCTTTTTCTAGTTCTTGGAGAGCCCTTTGTGTTTTCTCTTCTTCTTCTCTTATTCTCTTCCTCTTTTCTTCTTCATTGAGCTGATCCTCAAGTCTTAAATATTTTTCTTTTTCCTTTTCTTCACGAATCAGCTTCCTTGCCAATCTGGCACTCTTTGCTTCTTGTCTCTTCCTCAATTCAGCTTCATTCTTTCTAACACCTTCTTCTTCAAGTTCAAGCAGACTTCTTTGTCTTGAGGTACCTTCAGTCTGTGTGCCTTTAGTCTGAGTATCTTGGTCAGCTTGATCTTGTAATGGCTGAATGACAGCTGAGACTGATCCAGATCCTCTCCTCTCTGTAAAATAAGTCCCAATGGGAATCTTGTCACTGTCATCTGAGGAGGATTCATCTTCAAACTCTATAAGATCTGCATCAGCTTGAACAGCTAAGACAACTTTTACTTCTACTCCTTCTTCCTCTTCATCATCAGATTCTACCACAACTACTTCTTCCTCTTGTGTTGAAGCTGGCTCAGTCTGAATTTGAGTTTCAGCTTGAGTTTCAGACTGATCTGCTCTAATGTTCGTTATAACTTCAGCAGCTTCAACTTCTTCTGTATTTACCTCAGCATCATCTTCCATAGTGGCAGCAGCATCTCTTTCATCTACTTTCTCCTCTTTTTCTTCCTTGTCCCCCTTTTTGTCATCATCAATGGGGGCAGAGGAGGTGGAGCTGATTGACTTTATGAGCTGAGTGAGATCATTTCTCAAGTAAGTATCTAGATCCATCAATTTTGTAGTGTGAGATGAGCTTGAAGTCTTCAGTTCATTAACTGTTGAGCTGATTGCTGCAACTTTGTTTCTCAGCTTAGTTTCAGGCTCCTCCACTTTGGTAGGCACATTCACAACTTCTTCGAGTTGAGTCTTGATATCTTTGATGTCTTTGAGAACCCTTTTGTGTTTCTTGTTCAGTCTGAGCCTATTGGCCTTGAATCTGTTTCTCATTGACTTCTTCATTCTATCATGGAAAGTGGCAAGGAGGTCTAAATACCTTCTATTTTCTTTGTTTACCTCAGTCATTCCTTGACTCCAACCCCTGATTGTGCCACTCAGCCTGGCACCCATCTTCATTATTTCTTCTTGTTGGGTGGCCAAAATCCAGTGAGTGCTCACAATGTCTTGAAGCTGATCCTGCAATGATACCTGTTTACCCTGTAAAGCATCCATACATTCACCAAGCTGTGCAATGTCAGCCTTGTGGGCAGTATTCATCTCTGTGAGCTTAGCTACCACATCCTTTAGAATGGATCTGGCCGTAATGGGAGGACCAGCAGTCTGCTTTTCAGCTTGAACCCTTTCAGAGGGCTCACTGGTGGCCCTAATGGTCGGTATATGAGGCAAATTTAGAGATGGTGGAGCTAAAGGAGTTGTTGGGCGATTTTCCTCATGAGAGTGAGTCTCAAGAGGTGGAGCTGAAGTTGTCAGTCTGGCATCAGCTTGATGAGAATTAACTTGTAATTCAAGTTGTACATTGCCTGCTTCAGGAAACTGATTTGATTGATCAGCTTCAGCATTGGCTGTCATCAGAACATCCCTTGACGATGGATGAGTACCAGACTGACCAAGTGACTGATCACCCCTTGTGGTGGTGATGAGTCTTGGACTACCAACATCGTGAGGACCATCGGTAGCTGTCTCACCTGCAAGAGACGTATTGAGGTCTTGATAAATCAAGCCCTCTTGACCAAAGGGAGTCCCTTGTGTTTCCACAAGTGTAGAGACGACTGCAGTTGGTGTAATGTTAAGGGTAGAATTAGATGGTCCATCTTCTATGATGTTTTGTTGCACCACAGCCTCATTGGGACAGAATTTTGAGGCCTGTACTCCACCTTGTGATCTAGGTGAAGCATTGACAGCCTGTGCAGACCCAGAGTGTAAAAGAGAAGAGTCAGCTTGTGTACTTTTTCTTGGAGATCTTTTGTACACATGCTCAATATTTTGTAACTGTGGAAAACTCGACTCTTTATGGACTTGGGTTGAGTCCAGGGGTGTCCCTTTAGTGATTTCACCACTCTGTTTGGAGAGTGATGAAGGCAAAATATATATGGACTCAGTCTGACCTTGGGCTGAGGTATGTCTTTCAATGCCAACATCCTTTTGGGAGGATGCAACAGTAATAGTTTTCCCTTTTATCTTACCTGCACCCTTTTTAGAGGATGCAAATGGGCGAATCGGCTTAGCATCAGGTGAAGCCGAGTCAGCTTGGGAACGTTCCCTTGCAGATTCAGCCTCAATGGGTAGTCTCCTTTGAGATGAGGAGACTTTAGCAGCTTTTGCAGCATGCTCCCCCTCAACTGATGCTTTCTTTCTCTTTAGAGATCTTCTCTTTTTGGGGATTTGTGATTTTGGCTCATTTTGTAAAACAGGAGATTTTTGTGAGGGATCGGCTAGGAAGGGATTTTGTGGGTCCACTTCCCTACCCTCGAAAAATGAAGAACGGTGAGATGGAGAAGGAGTTTCAGGGATATTAGAAGTTGTACCTTGATCACCACCCTGAATGGCTAAGTCTGAATCAGCTTGAGACTGATCAGCTTGCGTCGAAGAGTGGTCAGCCTCAGCTCCCTCTTGAGAATCAGATTGATCCTCAAGGTTCTCCATTTCCCTATTTACACAAAAATCTAAATAATCCTGCATAGCAGGGGTTATTGACTGGTGAACCTCGATGGGTCCAAAAATATTTGAGGCCAGGGGTGAGATTTTTATAAAATCTCCTGTTGCCCTTTGGTAATCACCTTTTAGAAATTTTTCAATAATGTAACCCAAGATTCTGCCATAATAAACATGTTCAGATTTTGCAGAAATCTTGATTACAAGATCATCAAAAATTAATTTACCAAAATCAATCAACCAATTGCGAACCATGCAGTAGAAAATTTGCATTTCAAGTTTGTTTGGTGTATCAAAACCACCAACTTTGGTTTGAAATGATCTCACAATGGTTGAGATAAAATATTTGTAAATACCAGAAAAATGAGAAATTTTGACCGAAACACCAATCCTCCCTGAATAAGCAATATCATTTAAAACAGTTTTAGCAACATCTAGGGTTGGGACTGATTCATAGGCAAGGTCAGACTTATACTCTAAATCAAAAATCCTTTTAAAACTATCAAGAGTAAGTATAAGTTGACGAGATGCATTGTCTAAGGTACCAACAATGCATTTCTTGCCTTTGGTGGTGGTCGATACCCTGCTTGTGAGCCAAAACTCACAAAGCTGATTATAATTAATAAAATCAGGAGAAAAGTGCAGAATCTTACCCATTGGATGATAAAAGATATACCTTGCCATGTCAGAATAATCGGACTTGTTTGAAGGTGGATGGAGATTGGCATATTGTGGAGGCCGTACCTTGATTTGAGTAGAAACCCGTTTGGCACTCTCTATTTCTAGAACCCTATCTCCCTTCAAGTAGGTACCGATCTTATCGACTTGTTTTGGTTCAGGATAGTTAACTTGAGAAGGTGAAGCCATTTAATGAGTAAGCTGATTGAGAGATGAGAAAGCGATGGAATAGTGTTTTGATCAAACGGGTTGGCTTTTATATGGCCTTCCCACCAAAAGTGTGCCGTTTTGTGATTGGAGAGAGAAAGTACATTTACCCCAACGGTCACTTTTTACCATGAACGGAGTAACGGTTGTGGTTTGTACAGAGGAAAGAGAGACAAATAGAGTAAAACAATATTTTATTTACAACAACAAGGAACAAAAATATAAAATAACTTACTAAGTAAAATCCAAGCTGACTCCAAGCTGAACTGACTCAACTTGGTCATCCTTAGTCAAAACTAAGGTCAATCAGCTTGAGTTTTCCATAATAAATTATTCCATATTTAACATTCCCAGCTTGCTCAGCAAGGTATTAAACCTTGCTTCATCAAGAGGCTTGGTAAACAAGTATGCAAGCTGGTTGTCTGTTGAAATAAAATGGAGTTCAATATCTTCCTTCATAACATGGTCTCTGATAAAATGATATCTGACATCAATATGCTAAGTCCTTGAATGATTAACAGGATTGTTGGTAATTGCAATGGCACTTGTATTGTCACAGAAAGTAGGAGTTTTGGACACAATAATATCATAGTCAGCAAGCTGATGCTGCATCCATAGGATTTGTGAGCAACAACTTCCAGTAGCAACATATTCAGCTTTAGCTGTAGAAGTTGAGACTGAATGCTGCTTCTTGCTAGCCCAGCTAACTAACCTATTGCCAAGCAACTGACAACTTCCTGTTGTACTTTTTCTGTCAATCTTACAACCTGCAAAGTCTGAATCTGTATACTGTTAGGTCCAGATTTAGTCCAGACTTACTGGACTGGCTCCAGACTGGAATACTGAAACCTTATTTAGGTTTGTTAAGAAAACTTGTTTTGCTGGTCTCGCTCCAGACCCGACTACTGGAGCCTCACTGAAGATCTGACCAGAAAACGTTTCTCTACTGGACCTACTCCAGACTTGGAATCTGGAGTCCCTCTGAAGATTTGTCCAGAAATAATTGAAGACTAGTGAGCATTTACTTGTATAGGTACTCTGGAGCATTCTCCAGATTAGCTCACTGAAGACTTCACCCCAGTCCAGATCTACTCTACTGAAGACATTCTGACTGAAGTCAAAGACTGAAGTCTGAAGGAAGAAGACTTAACAAATGGCGGAGTCCACTGGATAGTCTTACCAGATCTGCACACTGGAGGATTGTCAGTGTTCTAGATGTAACAACCCTCAATTTCCGACTAGGACAATTTACTTAGACTTATCTAGGTATTTATCCTTAGAGGTTTATTAAGAGAATTGGCCTTCTAGACATTTCGGCATGGTGATAATTGCCCTCTAGTTTAACGAAGTATTGTAGGTGACTAGCTATCTTATAAATGCCATGAATAATAACTATAATTATTCAACACAATCTCAAGCTATAAACTAGTTCCAATTGAACTTGACAAAAGGTCAACGAACCAAAAACTTTATTTCGAGAAGTTAAGTTATATAAATAATAATGTGAGTCTCACAAGTTGAGATATCAATCAATATTCTTATAAATGTCCAACAAATCAATCACCAAACCAATTTAAGTAAAATATGACATGAGAATAAAGACTTCTATCTCAAAGCACATTTATAAATTAATATGTACATAAAAGTGTTTAAATAACAATAAGTATATATATATATATATGCTAAAATAAATACAAGTTTATAAATAAAGGCTTATGTAACAAATTAAAAACACAAAAATATATACATATAGATACATATACACATACTAGAATAAAAATGTACTTACACTACAAACTAATACAAGTAAGTAGTACCCTGCTCTCGCTGCGACATCAAGGGATGCGAAAGACTTTCAGACATCAGTCGTACACAAGTGGAATACTTGGGATAACGATATAGCATAGAAGATGTTATTAGATCATGTACATAAAGTAGGGTGGAGAAGATTTGTGGTGTATAAGTCAAAGTACATGGAAGCACAATCGAAGAGTATACTAAGCCTTAACTTGGAGAAAGAATTGAAGGTCTTCCCTATCTATGTTCGTCGACCAAAGAGAAAGATTGAGTGGTCAACGAAAAGAAGGTCGTGTGACATGAAGGTCACCTTCGGTTAAGTACAAGGACTACCCTAGAACTTGGGAGATCACTAGCAATGTTGGAAGACGAAAGTGGTTAGAAGAAGAAAACCAAGGACAATAAGATAATTAGGATGTGTCGAGTAACCCTCAAGATAGAAGAGTAACAAGAAGGGATTCTGAGCTATCCTTTTCTTTTTCAAAACACCAAAGCAAACAGATATTTGCTACATGAAGGAATCACGAATTTGGCGAAATGAAGATCGTCAAGGATGGTGAGATAAAGTGAAAAGTAGGAAATCCCTTACATTTTTCTAGAGGAAAAATGTTAAGGGGGTAATCACAGCAAAGGTAGATGCTCGAACAAGGAGTATGAAGTGTAAGATTATACTTTATCTTTCAAGAAGAGTTATTCACTAGCATCATTGAAGATGATTTGCAGTAGAAGATAGAGTAGAGAAACATCATTTGACACAAACAGTAAAGTGAAGGCATTGACGCCGTCTACAAGATGTAGTTCTGGTGGCGTTTATTTTTATGGCGGTTCACGCGTTATTCTTTGGATACGAATTAGAAAACCTCTATCGAAAGACAAGCTATTAGTGGAGAGTATCAACTAAGCTAAAAGAAATCGATATACGCCCAACACCCGATGGAAGCTAGCTTTACTAAAGAGAAGTATGGTCGATAAGTGGAGGAAGCACGATGACTTGTGATGGTTATCCCCTCAAGGTCGACGGTCGTAGGGAGGTAATCTAAGACAAGATGAATTTGAGTGAAGAAAGATAATTTGCAACACATGGTTAATCGTCAAGGACCATCGACCCACGAAGTAGTGCGCCCAAGAAAAGTGAAGAAGGAAAACAACATGAAATCACTAAGTTAGTAGTGAAGGCAATTAAGGAGTGCGACGCTAGAATTCAAGGCACATACTACCGCGACGATCAAGGAAGTTGATCGCTGAACTAAGTTCCAAACAACTAACAAACTCCGTGAAGAGCTGGTTATGGAATGTTTCAACGGAAGGGTGATAAGGATAACTCGCATCTGTGATGAGT
>CM067168.1:136844461-136981694 GCA_034093135.1 Erigeron breviscapus | reverse complement strand
AACTGGGACCTCTTGGTTGTGTTAGAGGCTGACATCTCATTTGTTGAGACAGTGCGTTCAGAAAGCTTAAAGCTGGGTGGATATAGTGATGAAAAAGGTCAGTAATTTTGGCTATGAAGAAAATGAGGAACACAAACTGGACCTCTTGGTTCTTTAGAGGCTGACATCTCATTTGTTGAGACAGTGCGTTCAGAAAGCTTAAAAATGTTTGAAAACAATACTTCTGAACTGAACGCCAGTCAGGCCAGACTAAAAGAACTGAAAGATGTTCATTTGGCCCTAAAAAGTTATCAGTCCATGGTTGCCACTTTAGAGTTGGAAAAAGAAGAGTTAAAACCATCCTTGAAAAAGAGCAGAAAATAATTAAGTCTTGGATGAGTGCACCAAAACCAGATGCTGCAATTAAAAATATTTTTGCAAATCAAAAAACAGCATATGAATCTGGTGATCTTCACATGGCATCTATAATCACTGATTTAGATGCACTTCCAAAGGAAATGAAACCTGAAATTATTTTTCCTAAAGTTGGCAAACAGAAAACTATGACTGATAGGGCCCAGGAACAATCTGAGGGTAAATCTGAAACAGCTCAGACAACTGTTTCAGAAAAGAAGGCTAAATCCAAAGCGACTTTCAAGTAGATGCATAATTGAGCCAAGATCTTAAATTAAATTGAGCTGTCTAATTATTTTCATGGCGACTGTGCAATTCTAGAAAGTTATTTATAATTTTTCTGAGGCGGTTGTTACAGCTCGTGCTGACGTCACACGAAGAGGAATCTCCTCGTGCTGACGTCACCACAAAGCAGGTCAGAAATTTTTTAATTTTCTTTTTGTTTTCTTTTCGTTTTCTTTTTGATTTGTGCAGGTATGGCAAGACAAGGTGCTGCTGCTCGTGTTTTTGTTAAGGAGCATAATGCTGCTATTGATCTCAGCATTACTCAGCAAGGATGCACAGCAGAATTTCACGGTGTCTTACAGTATCTATCAAGATCATGTATTCATTTTGCATTGACCGAGAATCCTCCTTTGGTCATAAGTCTTCTTACTCAGTTCTGGAACTCTGCAAGATTAGTGGAATTTGGTGATCATACTTTGATTCGCACTACGGTTCAAGGACGTAACATTGAGTTTACTGCTGGAGACTTAAGGACTATTTTGGACTTAGGAAGCGTCGAAATGGAGCAAGGTCTTACAGAGTTTGAAGAAAGCTTTGTTGACGGTGCTATTAGACGTATGGGGTATGTGAACGAAATCAAGCATCCATATCCTAAAAATCGCATTAGAGGCAAATGGAGATTGCTTGCCTACTACTTGTTGAGGTCCATAAGTCATTGGAGTGCTGGTCATGATCAAATGAATATACAGACTGCTTCACAGTTGGTTGCACTTGTATTGAACAAGCCTTATAGCTTTTCTCAGTACATATATGACAGTTTTGTTAGGCAGTTGAGAGCGATTGGAAACGAGAAGAAATTCTTTCTATTTCCAAGATTTGTTATGATAATCATTCGGCATAGAGCAGCTGATATACCTTTTGATGGTCCTACGTTTAATTTGGTCGTCTTACACATCGAGTGTTTGATGATATGATGAAACATTTAAGGGGTAATGGTGTTCCGGTTGATGTTGATAATCCACCATTGTTCGGGCACTTGATTAATCCTGATTATGTAGCTCCAAGAAAAGGTTGGGAAGATAAAGAACCTGTTGCTGCTGATGATGCTCAAGATCAAGATGATCCTCAAGAAGAGAGAGCTGATCAATTTAAGGGATTGAATGAAGTTCCTTTGTTTACTGATGTTCCGGAAGATGATTCGGAGATGGATGCTCTAGAGGAAGATATTGATGATCCGGCAAATCTTGTGATGCCGACTACTGGGGTTTCTAATTCTACCTCTGCTCCAGTAGATGTTGTTGGTCCTTTTGAACCACATATTCTTGCTGTTAATGCTCAGATGGTTCAGAAACTGAAGATGAAATTGAAGATAGACCACTGAAGAGAAGAAGAAGACAAGGGAAAGGGATTGACGCTGTTGAGAAGATTCAAGCCCTTCAGCGACCTCAGTCAGAGATTGATAAGGAGTTTGCTGAGTATCATTCTGCTATGAAGATGTCTCACACACCCGGATCAGTTGATACACCATCAGTTGCTGCCTTAAGAGCTTCTGTTACTGAAGTTCCAGTTTCGGTGTCTACTACTTCAGTTGGTACTTCTGTTGGAGAGAAAAGGCCGAGAACCAAGTTCACGATTCGTTTAGATGGTTCTCATGCTAGAATTGTCACTGAGGCTACGACTGTTACGACTACTAGAGCTCCAGAGTCGTCAGTTCGTCAGGAGCCAGAGACGATAGTTCCTGCTCCTAGGCCTCGTTCTACTCCTATTCAGGCATTAGTTCCTGTTGTTACAGCTACGGATCGTTTGTTGTTACCATTGTAAAGACCACAGATGCCTCCATCAGGAACTTTTCATGTTCGTATGCCTTCATTTGAGACTATGATGCCACCGCCTGCTTCTACATTGCACATTACTTCTACTTCAGATTCAGCTTTGCCAGTACAAGTTCAGCTGAGTCGTATTGTTTCGGAGAAGAAGTTTTTAGAGATGAGAGTTACAGCGTTGGAGAAACAGTTGAACCTCCAAGCTGCAAAACATCAGGAAGAGATGGACATTATCACTGCACTTGTTCATTCTCTTGGTGATAAAATTGACCGATTCTTGTCTCAAGTGGTGATAAAGATGGTTGTAAGGATGATGAGCTAGCAAAGAAGCAAAGATATGATGATCAAGATGATCAAGATCCAGCTCAAGATCCAAATCGAAGTCAACCAAAAGATGGTGAGACAGAGAATCAAGGTCAAGGTCAAGATACTGATGCTGATGCTGTGATTAATTCAGAGACTGCAGATGTTCAGTGGGAGTCGCCAAGACAGAAAGAGTCAGAGATTGCTGGTACATCTGGTGCTAGTACATCTGGGACTCAGAAAGGAAAAGCTGTGATGGCTGATGCTCCAGATGCAGATCCTGAAGATTCAGATAACTCGTCAGATGATGAAGATTCCAATTCAGGTAACTCTAATTCTAGTAAACGTCCTGATTATCATAATCCACGGAGTGTGAGATCAGAAGAAGATAGAATAGAATGGGAGATTGCAGAGAAATTTGGAAATGATCCTCATATTCGAGTTGAGGCAGAAGCTAAAGTATGGGAAAGTCATAACTTTGAGGTTGATCAGGCCAATATTGATCTTGATAGTGATCAATGGTCAGATACAGATCGTCATAGGAAAGAGAGAAAACGATTAATGGTTTTAAATCGTTTACCGTTTGTCTCTGGTTCTAGTTCTGGTGATCCTGAAGACTCAGATTATCAACCTTAATGTTATTAATCTTTGTTGATTAAAATAGATAAAGATTATAAGATAAATATTGATGTAAATTGTTACATTATATTTATGATATAATATTATTTATTTTATCATGTTTTATGTATTTATACTTATTTTTATGTCTTGACTTATATATTTTATGTTCTTTTATCTTTGTATGTTTGAATATGTTAAATTGCAGATAAGCTTCAAATAGGTGCATTGGACGATATTGATGATGACATAGACAGTATCATTGATGAAGATCTGGAAGAAGGAGAATTTGTTTCTGAAGCTGATAGACTAAGGTTGATGGAAGAACCTTATGATTTCAATCGTGTCTTTAATGAAGATAGAGACATTCTGGTTGAACCAATAGCTGAAGAGGAACATTTCAGACTTAATCCGATCAGAGAAAGTTCAGATGATCCAAGAAATGCTGCAAAGTTAAGATTCAAAGTATTTGCAAAGATATTGCATGAAGAACATGAATATATTGTTGATCTAGGCTGGAAGATAAATGCTACGCGAGAGTTTAATATTAGAAATTTTATTATACCTCCGGCGGAGCAAGACCCTCAGTTTTGTATAAATAGATGGGTTCCAGTTTATAGAGGACGTACTGGTATGCCAATGGGTGGATTTAATAAACCGTCGATGTTTTTGGAGTTCATCTCAGACAAGGACGCACCTACGTATTTCTCAGTGATACAGAGTTGGTTCTATGATCATAGAATTAAGCTATTTGTTATCAAGAGAAAAGAAGGTTGCCAGTATATGTGAATTAGTGCAAGACATTTCCAAAGTCTTAGTGAATCTGATTTGATAGATTTAGGAAGGAGATGGTTCGTTAATCTTCAGAAGAATGGAAATGCTGATTATTATTGGCAGAGATTCCAAAGAGAAAGAATTTGGCATTTCAGTGAAAGAGGTTTGAAGCCTGAAGATAGGATGATTAAACCTAGGCCAATGAAGAAGATTACAAAACCAGATGGCACAATTCATTTTGTTCAAAGAAAGATTGAATGTGTTAAAGAAGTTCCTGCTATCAAATGGGATCAAGACTTGCTGACAAACATGACTTATTGGCAGATAGATATCAAGTCAGGCGAAGCACAGATGTTTGTTGATGACTCAAAGAAACAGATGTTGCTACGCATGTATGATCCAATGCAAGTTGTCAATTTGTCAAGAGGTGATCAAAGAAGACTGATTGAGACACCTTGTTCAGCAGTTAGATTTTGGAGAACAGAAGTTAGATGCTATCAGAATATTCTTGGTTTTTGTTTGGTCGAGAAGATTCATGCAAATAGCATAAGACTTTTGTTTGATGGTCGAGTTTGAAGTTCAAGATTAAAGAACTTGTTAAAGAAATCTAGTCGCTAATGTCAAGGGGGAGTCTGTAGATACAGATTTGTGTGACAGTAGCAACGTAGATTTGATAGATTTGGGAAGGAGATGGTTCGTTAATCTTCAGAAGAATGGAAATGCTGATTATTATTGGCAGAGATTCCAAAGAGAAAGAATTTGGCATTTCAGTGAAAGAGGTTTGAAGCCTGAAGATAGGATGATTAAACCTAGGCCAATGAAGAAGATTACAAAACCAGATGGCACAATTCATTTTGTTCAAAGAAAGATTGAATGTGTTAAAGAAGTTCCTGCTATCAAATGGGATCAAGACTTGCTGACAAACATGACTTATTGGCAGATAGATATCAAGTCAGGCGAAGCACAGATGTTTGTTGATGACTCAAAGAAACAGATGTTGCTACGCATGTATGATCCAATGCAAGTTGTCAATTTGTCAAGAGGTGATCAAAGAAGACTGATTGAGACACCTTGTTCAGCAGTTAGATTTTGGAGAACAGAAGTTAGATGCTATCAGAATATTCTTGGTTTTTGTTTGGTCGAGAAGATTCATGCAAATAGCATAAGACTTTTGTTTGATGGTCGAGTTTGAAGTTCAAGATTAAAGAACTTGTTAAAGAAATCTAGTCGCTAATGTCAAGGGGGAGTCTGTAGATACAGATTTGTGTGACAGTAGCAACGTAGATTTGATTGACGTTTTTGTTCTTATGAATATCTGTGTAATCGTTTAAATAATAAGTCATTAGGACTTACATTTGTATTTAATGATTACGTTTGAACTTTAATATATGATCATGTTATGTTTGTGTGTTATATAATTGTTTTGCAGGTACAAGAATGTAGAGCCAAGGTTTATAAGTTTCATAGAATACTTAAGTGTCATAGAGGATGCACCTCGTGTTGACGTCATCAGCACGTTATAATGTCTTTGTGCTGACATCAGCGCGAGGGCAGGAGCATTTTGATGGATCGGGCTCGATTCACTTCGTGTGAAGCCCAAGCCCACACGAACACTAACCCTAGTAGTATAAATACATGTAATTTTAAGCGTTTCGCAACGAATTAAGAACTTAGAAGTCGAATTGTTGCTCGTGTGATCTCCGACACGAACTAGCACTTCGTGTGTGACCTTAGGTTGGTTAATTGTTGATTAATTGACGAAAGGCAGTAGCAATCTAGTTATCTCAAGAGTATTCCATACTCTTGACATAACGAATCACGTCTTATTTACGACCCATTCAACGGTAGGGACTTACATTAATGTTATGATTGTATGCATTGTGGATATGTGTTATGTATTGAATATGTGGCCTATACATCTAGTTCAGTAGACTTGTAGGAATGCCATCACATGTACGTTTAAGGGCTCAAACGTAAAAATGACGATATGTGATGATTAGTTTAGGAAAACATGGACACCTAAACTATATATATGATGAAATGCTCGAGCTAATTGATGTGAAAGTGTTAAGCTTAACCCGTATTAGCCTTTTGTGGGCTAGTGCGTGATGTGGTCACTTAAGTTGCTACTTGTGACGTGGACAAACGTGTTTGAGTATCTCCGGGTAGGTCTAGTCCGCCACCAATGTCAATGACATACGGTATACTCCTGGATTGGCTTTGCCTTTCCTTAACGACAAAGATGGACCACTGTAAGGTCTACCCATCAAGTCGGGTGTGAGGTTCCCTGTAAGGTCAAATGACCGCCTACACACAACCACTCACCTTATATGTGATGAGTGACTTATGTCACGCCTAATGTAAGTGACTTATGTCACATCTAATGAGATGATATGATAAAAATGTATGAGATGTAAATGTGAATAGGCACATCTAGGATCATTGATATATGTATCCTATAATGTTAATGTGATGATATGTGGTGTATTTATGATATGTGTGTTAAGATGTAAAATGGAACTTTTTATAATGATTTAAATAGATAAAAGTTTATGAAATTATGTATTATCTTACTTAGCTAATTTATTAGCTAACACTTGCTTTCTTAATACGTTGTGCCTTCAGGATAAGCAGGTTTGAGATAATGAAGCTTTATGTGAGGCTGGGTAGTTGCTTGAAGATATTTAACACCCGCTAGTAGCCTTACCTTTGGACTAATTTATGACTATATTTATGACTTTATTATGTCTTGGATTTAAGCAAGACAAAACCTATGTAAGGTTTTGGTGCAAGATCAAAAAGTTCCGAAAATGAATATTTGAATGATTTTGACTTAGTTGACTAATCTTTTAAAATTGGTTTCCATTTTGATTTCGTCAACTGAGATTTTGCTTGAGAAATGTGTGATGAATTATCCTCGAAGGATAGAAAAGAGACAAAAGTAGTTGTTCCATCAAAATGTGGTTTCTTAGCGTACTTCCTAACCTTTTGTAAGGAGTAATTAGTAAACTGAGTGACCTTTAATTCAAAAGGTTTTGAAGATTTACCCGTGTAAACCCTCTTTGGAACATCAACTTTAGGTTTGGATGAAATAGATTTTGGAAAACTTTTGGACATCTCAATCTTGTCACAAACACAATCAAGATCAGTCTGAGTTGAGGACTCGGTAGTCTCAACACATTTATAAAATTCATCATCATATTGAGGTTGCACAAAATAATTCACAGTCATAGGACGTATTTGTAATTCAGTCTCAAGGTCGGAGATTCTTTTTATCAAAAATGTTTCGTTTGACTGAAGTTGCAAACACTTGTTTTCAAGACACTTGATTTGAGCACAAAAATTAGATCTTTCTTCTTCAACTTTTCTCTCAAAAATGATGGACTTATTTTGCAATTCACGTTGAAGCTTAGAAATCTGTTGTTGCAAAACAAGTTCTTTTGACTGATTGGATGTATATTCATCAGTAAGTTGTGCAAGAGCATCTCTGAATCGAGCATACAACTTACTAAACTTTGACTTTAAAACATCATTGTCTTGTTGTAGACTTTACAACTTTGATTTTAAAATATCATTTTCTTGTTGAAGACTTTCTATGCTTGGTATAAATTTGATCCCTTTGGTTGACATTTTGAATCAAACGTTGATGACAGCCCAATAAACGAACAACTCAAGAAAAAAAAACTTAAAAATTTAGCCCAACAATTTATTAGCCCAAACAAGTAGAAAATGCAAGCCCAACAAACAAACTAGTTCTTGATTTGAAATTTTAGCTCAATTAAAAAAAACTTTTAAGCCTAATGAAAACTTAGTCCAACAAAAATACTAGCCCAATTAAAAAAAACTGTGGTTAAAAGAAAAACACATTCAAAATTTTTCACACTGCTATAAAATTTTACACCGAACAATGACTCAGAATTAATTCCAAGGCAATGTTAGTGCTTGGTGGGTCCCATTGCTCAATCTTAAGCAACAACAAAAGAAATATTACGTGGAGTACTTCGAAAACAAATGAAAAATGAATTTGTAAAATAGAATCAAGGACCACGCGTGTTTCTTTGTATACTGTAACACGTTTTAGGGGAGGCGGAGTGGTGGGAGGTATGGTAAATTTATGGGCTCATAAATTCAAAAACACTGCCGCCGGTAGTGAATTTATGGCTTAGAGGGTTGGGTAGAGGGCTTATTACCCTTGGAGCATAAATGGAGAGAGAAGAGAGAGTGTGTGGGGACCAAGACTTTAAAAGAGAGAGAGAGTGTGTGGGGATAGGAAAGAGAGAGTGTGTGATTGGTGAAAAATTTGGGAGGGTTGAAGATTTATGGGGCGCCAGTAAAAATGGTTGGAAGGGTTGGTTGGAAGGGTTGAAAGATTAAAATGAGTTGGATGGATGTTATTGGATGAATTTGGGAGGGTTGATAAAAAAATTTTCCCACTCCGCCTCCCCTTATGTCAATATGATTTCAAATTTGGACAGCTCACTATCACGCGTGTTTGAATCTGTCACACTCTTTCCCCTTATCAATGTTTTTCACTTTATCACTCCTCAAAAGATTCAGTTTATCTCTCCCCCAACCAAAATTTTCAACACTCTCCTTTAATTCTTTAAACAAAATTTTCAGTATATCCTTTCCTCACACACACGAGTTCAAAACACAGAAATACAACTCACAACAACGGTTCACGACTTGATGAAGAAAAGTGCTATTTGCCGAGCAAATATCTCGGCAAATGGGGGTTTCAAAAAAAAATTTTCAAAAATTTGCACCAATAATGGGTAAGTGATAGAAAATGATTTGGTAAAATTTGAAAGATACTTTTGAAATTTTGGTCTATTTGCCCAGCAAAAACCTCGGCAAATGGGGTGTTTGGGTCTTTTTGGTAGATTTGCAGAGGTTTAAGCTCTGCAAATGGGGTGTTTGACAGAAAAATTGTTAAGTGTTTGAAAAAGGTCGATTTGCAGAGGATTAAGCTCTGCAAATGAGTGTTTTCTTAAAAAAAATGATTAAGTCTTTGGAAAAGATTGATTTGCAGAGGTTTAAGCTCTGCAAATGGGGTGTTTGACTGAAAAATTGTTTAAGAGTTGGAAAAAGTCGATTTGCAGAGAAGATTGATCGGTAAATGGGTGGTTTGGGATGAAATGGTGATTTTGTATGGTTTGCAGAGGTATTAGCACGGTAAATGGGGTGTTGGGAAATTTGGCTAAGTATTTTGTATGGTTTGCAGAGGTATGAGCTCTGCAAATGGGATATTGAGAAATTTGGCTAATTATGAATTGGGTGATTTGCCGAGCAATGAGGTCGACAAATGCGGGTATTTGTGGTCTTGGTCGAATTTGCAGAAGGCAAAGATTTGGATGTCGTGTTTGCCGAGCTCGGTAAACACGAGTTGAGATATGAAAATGGTAGAATCGATGATCTCTGCAAATGGTTGATTCACGACTTCGGCAAATGGCTAACTCGTGACTTATGCAAATGAGGTTTTCAAAAACAATGGTGAACAGTTACCACGGCGTCCGGAAAAGGTAACCATCTGGCCGGAAAAGTAAAAACCTCAATTACTCCTTCGATCCTTCGAATTAGAACACGCAACTTTCACCAAAATACTCACAATCATACCGCGAACAAACCCTCAGCAAAATAAAGTCGATTGAGAATTGCCGAAAAAAATGTCAGTTCGCCGGAGAAATTAAAACGATGATAACTTTGTTGTTTCTTCGAGTTAAGACCTGAAATCACCACCAATCGACTCAACAACACATTCCGCACAAATCCTGACCAACAAAAACTGATTTCAAGCTCGCCGGAAAGTTAAACCGTCAATGAAACTCAACCAATCGAAGATTCAAAAACATCATTCTGTTCAGATTTTGACCGCGATTAAAACTTTATGAATTTCAGTTTGATATGATCAACAACAAAGAAGAAAATGAAGAAAAAAGATTGAAGACAATTTTTGTTCCTTTTCTGTTTTTCCTTCTTTTTCTTAAATAATGTTAAAAAAAATAAACTATTTTGAACGATGTAAACAATGTTAACACGTGAATGAAAAACTGTTGCTACAGGAAAACATAACTTTTACTCTCTTTTTGAATGTTGTATTTGCCGAGATAACGATTTCAACACACTAAATCAATGCATATTTGATCTAACACACAAAATTAATCACAGATTAACCAATTTGAACACTAATCCACTTCTAATCGATGATCAGAATCATAATTAGCCTCGAATCGAACAGTAACGGAAAACTTCAGCAAAGAATTAAGCTTAAATTCTGATAAAAATCGCAAAATCAGTTTGTTAGGATCGCTCGGGTTAACCGATTTTCCTCTGATACCAACTGTAATTCAATGAACTTGAGCTTAAGTGTGTGTTAATGGCGGTTAAGGTGTGTGTGAGTAGAGAGAGAAAGTGTGTGTGAAAAGGGAAGATTAGATTGCTTGAAGGTGTAAAGGTTACAATGCTTGTGTTTGAGGGGGTTTTTATACCAACTATACAATTTACATATTTCCCCCTCTCACACTTAGAAAGTTACAATATAAGTACATATTACATTATACAAACAAATCAACTACTACAAAGTTTATTTCTAACAGAATGATAAGAGACATGACTCTTTGGCAAGCTATGCAAAGTCGCTCAACGAGAAGATAAGTAATCTCAATCAAAAGGTTGACGAAGGAGCAAGAAATCAACAAGCCGCAATCAAGGATATGGAGAGAAGGATAGATAGGTGGTTTGAGCAGAATACAAGGAAGGAGAGCAGCCCCATTCCAAGGCAAATCATCCAAGGTGGTCTAAGCTCAAGCCCTAGCACGAGTCAAAAGTACCAACCACCAATCGGACGAAGCGAGAATGTGAACGCCGTGTTCACCAAAGGTAATGACTCTACTGAGGTTTTTAATGATTTTTGTGAAATGTCCAATCAGGTATAGGTCATACGGGAGCAAAATGAAGAAGAAACGGACAAAAATGCAATTCTGGAATCTGTCCAGGAGGCACCAGCGCCGCTGGCTAAACTGCCCAGCGCCGCTGGTAGCCCTCCAGGTGCAAACCACTGCCGCTTGGCACTTGCCAGCGCCGCTGGAAGCCCTATAGGTGGAGCCCAGCGCCGCTCATACCTTCCCAGCGCCGCTCCAGAGTCCGTCAGATCAGTTTCGCGAGAAACTTCATTTTCAGAATGAGACGTCGAGACCCAGTTCGCTTCTAAATGCAAAATAAAAAATGGGGACGACTCGGACAGAATTGAAGAAGTTCAAAATCCCGAAGCACCGGATGACGGGACACAGCTACCGCAAGCATCTGAGGATCCAGGAAGTTTTCTTATCCATTGAACTATTAATAATGAGTATTTGTCGAGTACATTAGCTGATTTAGGGTCAAGGATTAATGTTATGCCTACTGTGATTTATGAGAAACTTACCCTTTGTTTGCTAAAAACCGCTAACATGAGTATTCAGTTAGCCGATCAGACTTACCGACAACCCAAGGGGATTGTCGAACGAGTCCATGTCAGGATTAAGGATAATTTTGGACCGAGTTTGTTGTGCTTGATTCGGTAAGTGAAGTAGTGACACCCCTTATCTTAGGACGACCATTTCTGCACGCTGCAGATGCTATTATTCATGTTCTTAAACGTGATATTTCTTTGTCCAATGGTCAAGTCAGAGTTAAATTGCCTGTTATAGACTCTAGGGATGTCGAATATGTGGAAACATGTTTGAATGTTGAAAACAATAACTACCAAAAACCTTTAGACATAAGTGAACTCATTTGGAAAGCATGTAGTTTCTCAAATAATGAAGACCAAGCCTTGTCAAGACCACATAGGAGAGGATTAAATGTGTTATATAGAGAAACCAATATTAAGGAACTAGAGGAAAATTTAGAAGAGCTGGAAAAGGGATTGGATAAAGGAAATAGGTTATTAACGGGAGTGAATAAGTTCTTAGATAACCTAGGTTGGAATGATGTAGAAGACCCACCCTTATCAAACTATAACCCTTACTTATCAACCTCAGCTCTAGGTGACCCCACCATCTTCCAGGTGTTCTGTTCCATAGGTCATATAAGAAGTCACGCGTTTATAGACGCCAGGGCAATGGTGAACATTTTCCCCCTAGATTTTTACACTAAGTTTACTAGGAGAAATTTAGGTAAAGTGGTCTGGGAGGATAAGGTGATTAAGATTTTTAAGGGTGTTAATGTTAGGGTTCGTGGATTCGTTGAAAAGGTCATAGTGTTGATTGGTGATTTAAGATTCTTAACAGAATTCTTTCTAGTCAAAGAAAATGTGGTAACTAGAAATGAGTTCATTTTAGGTCAACCCTTCCTTAAGAACGCATGCACCGATATTAATACCGAGTTAGGGGAATTGACATTAGAATCATGGATTAATGTACTGAAAGTTGTGAAGCAAGATATAAATGTACATAATCCTTATGGTTTCTATAGCAAGGCAAAGGTTTATCAAGGTCAAGGAGAAAGGATGAACATCGAGTCATATTTGGAGGATAAGTCTGACATTTTTATTCGATACAATCCGACGGGTACCGACCCCCGGCCGACCCCGTATTCTTCCTCAACCTAGTTCCTAGGCCGAGTCTGGCTGAAGACTTGTTAAACTTAGCGCTTCTTGGGAGGCAACCCAAGCCGTATTTTTATTTTTATTTTTATTTTTATTTTTATTTTTAGGAATATGTGACTAATTGCAATTGAGTGAATTGTTTTAAACTTTATCATTTGTGATCTATTTTATGAGTATGTCTTTAGTATCACAGATGCAAGCTTTCAATGGATCAAGGAAACAAGTAACTTATTGCAATCGTATTTTGTTTTTTTTTTATTTTTATTTTTTATGTTTTAGCTTGTTATTTTCCGTTTTGATATTTTGATTGAAGTGTGCAGGAGTATTTTGCTTTGTAGTCTGAAGGAAACCATGAACTTGGCCAAAAGCTAAGTGTGGGGGAGTTCGAGCATCAAATCACTGAAGAAATCAGACGTCGGAACACGTACAGGAGTCAAAAGCGCCGCTAGAGGACATCCAGCGCCGCTGGGAATGCATCTGGGCATCCCAGCGCCGATCCACTACCTCTGTTATAACACTATTTTAACTACTGAATTCAATTCATCAATGGTGGATTTGGTGAGTGTGTGTTCTTGGTGTTTGTGTGTGTTTTGAGAGAGAATCGTGAGACTGTGTGTAGATCTGGTATTAAGATAAAGTTATGTGTAAAAGTTATCAAAGGTTATCAAAGGTTATTATCTCTAAGGTGTGAGAGGGCTATTTATAGTCTAATTACACAATTATGCTAATTGTCACAATTAGCCCCTCAACCTTAGTGATCATTTATCTATGACTTAACAACAAGAAATTCCTCTAATCTAGATTACAATTTATCACTATTTTTTGGATTTCTAACATTCTCCCCCTTAGTGATACATTGTAATGAATGAAATACGTGTTATATTGTCTTGTAAGAATGAATTTGATGAGCCCGGTGGTGAAAACAATTGGTGTGTTGAAACAAGTCTTCAAAGCTTTCTCTTTTGTCTTTGGAGAACTTGATTCAGTCTTGGTCTTGGTCTTGAACTTCTTGAAGTTAAATCATGTGAGGATTCTCAGTGTTCTTTTAGAACAGAGAATAATGAATGCGTGTGAGTCTTGAAGAAAGAGAATGATGAAGTCGAACAAGTGTGTGACTTGAATCTTCAAGAATTGTTGAATCATGAACCAGAGTTGTCTTTTGAAATGCGGAAGGTATAAATCTTGGTTTCGACTGTATCACTCTTTGATTCTCGAGTGAGATTCAACTTTTTGATTCTTCGGTTTTAATTCTTGAATGAATCTCATCTTCTTGAAATGAAGTTTCATGAATATGAACTCTCCCCCTTGATGTATGCATTGGAGTTTCTTGACAAAATGTTGCTGTATGACTTGAAGATCTTGAATGAAGTATGTTTGATGAAGACTCTTTTGAAGCTTTGATCTTTGTCACATCAACTTGAATACTTTGGAGAGTAAGCAATTGAATGAAGTTTGGATGAAATTCTTATGAAGTAATCATGCTCCCCCTTAATCCATGAGTATACACATTTTGGAGCATTTTTGAACTTTTGAAGCATCTTGAGTGAAAATCTTTTCATCTTTGGTTTCATTCTTATCTATGACATCAATTCAGATTCCCCCTTTTAAAATCAAATTCTCAATCAACTAAAATCTAGTGAAAATCTGAAACTATTGACACATCATGAAGAATTTTCTCCCTCTATACACAAACTTTGATAATCCTAGAACTTTGATAAGCCTAACTTAGTGAAACAACCAAACCAAACACGAACTTTTCTCCTTGTTTCCTTATCAATCAGTAAATCAATCATAAAATTTTCTCCCCCTCATAATGACAAAATTGGGAACCAATCTCATTATGTACATATTGATTGATTCATTGTCAACAAGAATAACATGATCGAATGTACACATGGAGAACTATCAACCATCAAAACATCAACCCGAGCCATTAGCCCTAACCCAAGAAATCCTAGGGGTGACTAAAATGGAAGATTGAAGTTGTTGGGACAAACGTTATAGCATGGTGTTGGTGTTTTCTGTGTTTGTGTGATGAGAAATGAAACCAGATAAGAATGATCCGTTAGCATGTTCAAAAATCAAAAGGATTAATGAAATGACCGATTAAAATGTATAACATTTTTCGGATTTCCTATGTATCATTGAGATATGCACAAACAAGTCTCTAACATAGTTCGATCTGCGGCTTTGCAACCACGAGATTGCTTCAAAGAATATAAATCATGGTTAACACTACCGAAGCATTTGATAACCACAATTTTATCCTTAAAGACTTTTTGGGAAATAACATCCGAGGTCACATAGACTTCTTGTTAACTCAACAAATTCATAAATGAAAATGTGAGACCTACGTTCAATGTTGGAAAGGATGTTAGCATTGGTAGGATTTCCATTCGATCATCGTGGAATATCAATTAAGATATCACTACAAATGTTCCTGCTATATCACAAAGATAAGCAATTATATCACAAAGATATGACTCGAATGTGTCCTAAAGTGAAGAATAATCAAACTAATGATCAATTAATATAGCTCTAGACACAATGTGATCAAATGAAGTCGGGGACTGGAGCAGAATGTTCACCCTTTTTCAATATCAACATCTTCCGAAAGAAGAGTCAATAGAAATGTGAAAATCTCCGTGAGAAATGAAACAAGTATTTGTTAAGAAACACTTGAGTGGTTAGGTAAAGATGTGCATCGCTTCACTGGGTCCATGAAGACTTCTTCAATATCAAGAAATCAACAAATGAAATCTGATAGGAGCGTGTTTTACCCGGCCTTTTGAGAATTTTGGAGAAGGGTATCATTTCTTTTTAACCCTTTTCGCACAACATATCACCTTAACCTCTCACTTTTCGACTTTACTCCCTCCATCCTATTTGCACGAAAACAACAGCACTCAAATACCCTCACTATCTAATGAAAGAAGTGAATACTCCGGGGTTAGAACTCATCGGCGATGATGAAATTCATGGAGTATAATTTGAGAAATACTTATCCCTCATGTGCAAACTAATCACCGAACTCCATTTGATTGAAAATCATTGGAAAAACATCAAATGTGTGCATGAAAAAAAAATTGAAACACATTTGAAGGTTTGAAGGTTGTTGAAATCACAAACTCCTCCTTAAGCTATGCAAGAATAGATCAAAAATGTTCATAGAAAGGTGGAGCAAAAATTGGTTTTGTGAGATCAAACATGAGTAAAATCTTTGTTGTGATATTTCGGAAAATTTTTGCTTCAACAACAATGTTGAATGTAAGACAGCTAGGGAGTACACAAAGGCGTTCAATCCGTCGCAACTTACAACAACACATTGGAGGCAATTAAAACATTTAAGCAATTTGAAAATCCAATCAATTGTATAAAATGAGACAACAAGGGAGTACACAAAGGCGTTCGATCCTTTGCGTCGCATATCAACAATTGAGAGTTTTGAAAATGTTATTTGAACAACTTTGATTGCTATCACACATACATATTCATATAAGAACACTTGGAAGTACACAAAGGCGTTCGATTCCTTGTTATCTTATATCAATTTATATGTATAATAACAATATCTGAGAATGTAAAAACACTCTACAAATAAATATATCATTTAAGAACGGGTTGCATACATAGTATATACAAGCCATTGAAATAAATATCTTTTTGTGTATTTTTGAAAAAATATTATATTTTGTTTTTGATTTTCTCTTTTCAAATTTTGTATTTTGGTTTTCTGGAATGTATCAAGAATTCCTTCAAATGTAAAAAGAATTAAGGTTTAAGATTTAACATACCAAGCTTGGAGATAAGAAAGTTATACCTCTTTTCATCCAATGGTTTTGTGAACAAATCTGCAAGTTGAAAGTCAGTACCCACAAAGTAGAGCTCGATGTCACCTTTCTCAATATGATCTTTGAGAAAATGATATCTAACATCAATATGCTTTGAGCGAGAGTGGTTTACTGAGTTGACTGCAATGGCAATGGCACTCTGAGAATCACAATAGATAGGAATATGATCATATTTCAGACCATAATCAGTTAGTTGTGTCTTCATCCATAAAACTTGAGCACAACAACTAGCCGCAGCCACATATTCAGCTTCAGCCGTTGATAGTGACACACAATTTTGTTTCTTGGAAGACCAACTCACAATTTTATCGCCTAAAAATTGTAAAGTTCCGGAAGTGCTCTTGCGATCAAGTTTATAACCAGCATGATCTGCATCTGAATATGCAGTTAGATTGAATCCAGTATCCCTTGGATACCAGAGACCTAAATCGGGTGTCCCCTTCAGATAACGAAATATTCGTTTCACAGCTTGATAATGTATATCAGTTGGAGCAGCTTGATATCTAGCACACATACATGTTGCAAACATTATATCTGGGCGAGATGCTAGGTACAACAACGAACCAATCATACTTCGATATCTCTTTTGGTCAAATGGTTTCCCATTTGTATCAGCATTTATGTTTGTTCGAGCAGCCATTGGGGTAGAAATTGAAGAACATGAAGTCATATCAAACTTTTTCAACATGTCATTTATGTATTTACCTTGTGATATAAAAATACCAGTTGGTAATTGTTTAATTTGAAGACCCAAAAAATAATTCATTTCCCCAATCATGCTCATTTCAAAATGATTGACCATAAGAGATGAAAAGTTTCTGCAAAATGTTTGACTGGTCGACCCAAATATAATGTCATCAACATATATTTGAACAAGTAGAACATGCTTACCTTGTTTGCGAATGAACAAGGTAGGGTCAATTGTGCCTTTGGTAAAGCCACCTCTTAGTAAGAAAGTAGTTAAAGAATCATACCATGCTCGGGGTGCTTGCTTAAGACCGTAGAGAGCCTTGTCCAATCTGTAGACATGGTTTGGTCTTTGAGGATCAACAAAACCTTCTGGTTGATCAACGTAAACTTCTTCTTTGAGATCACCATTCAGGAAAGCAGTCTTCACATCCATTTGAAACACAGTAAAGTTTCTGAATGCAGCATAAGCTAAGAATATCCGAATGGCCTCCATTCTTGCAACTGGAGCAAAAGTTTCGTCGAAGTCAACACCAGGTTGTTGGCAATAACCCTTTGCAACAAGTCGAGCTTTATTTCTTACTACTACTCCATTCTCATCCTTTTTGTTTTTGAATATCCACTTCGTTCCGATTGGATCATCTTTTCTAGGATTTGGAACTAATCTCCATACCTTCAGTCTTTCAAATTGTGCGAGTTCCTCTTGCATTGCCTTAACCCACTCTGGATCTCGAAGAGCTTCAGATACTGTTTTGGGTTCGATATTGCTAAGAGAAAGTGCAACGAGACACTCATTCACTGAAGTACGAGTAGTTACTCCTGCTTGTGGATCTCCAATAATTTGTTTAGTAGGATGGTATTTCTGCATACGTGTCCACTTGTGATCATGAGGAAGGAGATCTTGTTGTTGAAGATCAACATCATCATCATTAAAGCTTGAGTTATGTTGAGAGATGTTATCATAACTTGGTGTAATTCTTTCCTCATAAGCTGGATGATCAAAGTCAAGTGGTACATACACACTTGGAGTGTTCAATGGATTTGTTGTCTGAGTTAATCGAGAAGGTTGTTCTTGAACATTCACTTGAGAAGTATTATCCTGAGAGAATGGTGGAGAAGTATCAGGAGACCAGGTTTCTTGCTCTGAAGAATTTGAAGAAGATTCATGAATATTGTCAAGAACTGGATCGTTGTTATGAAGAGGTTCATTGGGTTTAATTGGTTCAACGATGACTTGAGGTTCTTGATCATGAATCAGTTTTGAATTGTAGAATTCTTCAAAAAGAATATCTAATTCATCACTTGTAGGAGTTGGAAACTTCTTGAATTTAGAAGCTAAGGTAGTATTCCTTGTAGAAGGACTTGAAGCACTTGGATCATTACTTGTTGGTAGCAAACTTTCTTGCTCAAAAATCATGCCTGACATCTCATCAAACCAAACATTCATTGTTTCTTGAATTGTGTTGGTTCGACGATTATAGATTCGATAGGCAATTGATGTTTTGGAATAACCAACAAAATATCCTTCATCACCTTTCTTCTCGAACTTTCCAAGATTCTCCCGATCATTCAACGTGTAACAAACACACCCATATATGTGAAAGTAGTTGATGTTGGGTTTGCGTTTGTTAATAACCTCATAAGGAGTCTTTTCGAAACGCTGATTGATAATGGACCGATTCTGAGTGTGACAGGCAGTGTCAACAGCTTCAGCCCACATATTGGATGGTAATTTGGAATAAGCAAGCATTGTCCTTGCTGCTTCTACCAGCGATCGATTTCTCCTTTCAACAACACCGTTTTGTTGTGGGGTGCGAACTGCTGAAAATTGATGAGTGATTCCTTTGGAGTTGCAGAATTCATCAAAAACAGCATTCTTGAACTCAGTTCCATTATCTGAACGGATGTAACTTAATCCTTCAACATACTGAACTTTCTTGATGATAATTCCGTTTCGTTCAATGTCTCCATAACCTAAGATAGGAGCGAAATTGTTGTTTCCTATTTCCAAAGGAAGAGAAAAAAAAGGAACTTTCTTGATGATAATTCCATTTCGTTCAATGTCTCCATAACCTAAGATAGGAGCGAAATTGTTGTTTCCAAAGTGAACTGTTCCCATGAATCTTTCAACGAAATTCTTGAGCAAAGATTTATTTCCAGTCATGTGTTTCGAACACCCGGAATCGAGTATCCAAACACAGATGGTTATTTCCTGCAATCAATGAAATTTAACCGATTTTAGGTACCCACTTGAAGACGGGTCCTTTATGGTTAGTTAAAACATGCAGGGTATATAACTTAGGATTCGCATTCAAACATGTTGTTGAATCAACATAAGCATTGACAAGCACATTATCAACAAACACATTTGAATAAAAGGTACGAACATTTACATTAGAGTTAAAAGTAACATGTCTACAAGCATTCACATCAACCACACGAGAATTAAAATTGTTTACAAGCTCACAAGGCCTTGCCTTGGCACATTCAATATTATTATACACAGATGAATTGTTTTGATTTACAGTAACACCTTTCCTCCCATTGACAGATTTTCTCCTCCTTCTTTTCATCCTTTTTTCAACATTCTTTAGATTACTAGTGATCTTAGGTACTAAAGTATTAGCAACCCATCTAGCACCACTAGTTAAACTCTTTCCACCTGTTGAATTGAAATTTAGAAGATTAGAACTAGGAGTTTTAAACACTCTTATCTTTTTGGAATCTTTTGGAGGTGAGGAAACTTCTTGCTTCTTTGGTTTATCATGAGAAAACCACCCATATCTATCTCTATATCTAGTTGAACCATTTGATGTATCTTTAGTTAGCGAAACTGAGCTAGACTTAGACACCTTAGGTAAAAGGCTAGAATGAGAGCTAGATTGAGAAGCATTAGGATAGTCTTTCGGAAGTTTCACTTTGGTGTACTTTGTCGTGTGTGGGGTTTCAGCTTGTTCCTTTTTGACATGTTTCACTGGGGTAGCAACAAAGGTTTCTAACTTAATGGTCTTTAGTTCAGTCTTGACGAGTTTGGTCTTAACTCGTTTCTTTGAGTAATATGAAGTTGGAGCTTTGGACAATGGTTTTTGAGATTCCACTTTTGTTTCCACTTTGATTTTGGTAGATTCAATCTTTTTCTCTATTTCTGAATTAAAAACATATTCTCCCTCCATGAATTTATCAAAATCATTCTTTGTGAAATCTTTGGAAAATGAAAATTTCAATGGAGATTGATTAGTTTCAGATTCATTTGAAAGTTTTGAAAAATCATGAATCTTTGTGTCCAACTTCACATCATGGGTATTCTCAGAAATTAGGTCAACTTGAACTGACACATCTTTGGTCTCACAAGAAAATTGAGTATACGTATCAACACCTATACTAGCACTAGGCTTAGGGTGAACAACTAACTCATCAACAGTGTTACATGTGAAAAACCTATAGAAGTACCATATCAAAACTAAACTATGTGCAAGTTCTTCATCAGAAAGATCAGATTGCACACAATCATCAGCTATAAAAGTAGCAGTATTTTGACAAGTACATTCAAGAGAATCAGTCAAGGTCTGGGTAGAGGTATTGGTGGATGAATCACAAGTAGTTTGGGTAGAATTTTCTACTGAGGCACTTTGGTCAGTTTGAGTAGAAACATTCTCACAAACTTTCTTAGTATCAACAGCAATACATTTATCCTCTGAATTCGGACTTTGAGACTTGAGGTGATTAACAACGTTTTGTTGAGACTCCACCTTTTGTTGTAAACCCTCTATTTGTTTTTCCAAAAATGTGGTTGGAAAGTACATTTTAGTTGGTTTGGGTGGATTACCGACAGATTCTTGGTTTTGAAAATTTGATTCAATTTCTTCCAATTTGAAAATTGAAGATTCTTTTGTTTTGTATGAATCATTTATTGCATCATAATTAACCAAAAATTCCTGTTTTGGTGTTCTCTCAACGTCATCAGTCTCAAATTCATCATTCAATGGACGAATAAATTGTTGTATCATACCAAGTCGTAGAAATTTTTCATCATACAAGGGTTCAATTTCCTCTTTGGCTTTTTGCAATGGTGTGATATTCTCAAATCCCAACCCGAGAAGAAGTTCTGTTTTGTCAAATTTTGACTTGTTGAAATAGGCAGTGAAATCCAAGAAAGGATTTTGTTCAACTTTATATAGCTTTTCTTGATAGAAAAGTATATTCTTTTTAAATTCCTCAACTTGTTTTTCAAGATTCTCAATCTCAATGCCTTTTAGAAAATAATTATGATTTAAATCAGAAATCTTCCTTTCGAGTTCAACATTGTTTGGTTTTGCTTCTTGAAGCTTTTTATTGAGAATATCAACGTCCATTTGTCTTGCATTTGCCCGAAGCCATTCATTGGTCTTTTGAATTTCAAGATCTTGATTGGTCTTTTCAAGATCTTGAATGGTTTTTTCTAGATTTTGACATTTTTGTAATAACTTAAAATCAGGAGGGACATTCAACTCACATTCTTTAACCAACATCTTTTCTTTGTAAGCTTGAAAATCTTGTTTAATAGCATCATATTCAAAAAGTAATTTTGAATGTTCTTCAAGAAGTTTTGTAAATTCACTTTTAGAAAATGAAATGCTATTTGTCAACTTTTTATTTTTGTTGGCTAAAGAATTGATATGAGTTGTTAAATTAGATAAAGCTAATCTACAAGACTCTTTGTCTTTAACCAAAGAAAAAGTAGAGTCGAGATTTACCTCATCATCTGGGTATTCATCATCAGTGCTTTCTACTTCAAGGACTTTGTTTTTGGCCAATCTTGCCATATAGCAAACATTAGCGGAGAGATCTTGATCTTCATCATCAGTGAGCAACAGCCATTTGTCATCTTCAGCAAGCAATGCATGCCCTGCTTCAACTTGTTTGGCTAACAGCATCTTCTGTTTGCAGTACTCATAGTCCCGCTTCCGAGGTTGTTTGCAGTCAACGGCAAAATGTCCAGGAATACCACAATTGTAGCACTTTTTGTCTGATGCCTTACCCTTCTCAACAGTTGGTTTCTCATAGGCTTCCTTCTTTTCACCATACCTTGATCCATTAGCTTCACCTTGCTCATTGCTCCTTGAATGATAGTGTTCCTTCTTGGGAAATGCACTTGTAGAAGAAGTGCGGAGATTGTTGTTTGTTGGCCTCGCTTTGTAAAATTTCCTCTTGAAATGCTTTGTTACCGCGGCAAGAGCTTGATATAGTTCATCTGAAACACCATCTCTTGTAGCCATCAGATCATCTCCCTCCTCATCAGACGAAGAAACAACCACCATTTGCTTCTTAAGAGCTTCAGAAATCTTCTTCTCAACTATCAATGCCAAAGGATCAGAAGATACAACTTCTGGCATTTTGTTTGATGAAGCTTTGCTTAGTACTTGGTTTTCATTGAGTTTGAAGGATTCATAAAGAGTATGAATGGTGAACTTGGTCAGATTTTGATGTTGCTTGATCTGTGTTCCAAAATCTTCCCATTCTGGACCAAGAGCTTTGATGAATTTGATGTTTAGCTCAATCTCAGTTTTCTTGACATTGTTCTTCCTTAGCTCATTTATGACATTGCAGAATCTATAGTAGACAGTTTCAAGAGATTCATTAGGCAATTTGGAGAAGTTGTCAAACTCAGTCAGAATATTTGTCAATCTTATGGTCGAAGTCACGTCAGCTCCCTCCATCTGTCTAGCCACCTCATCCCATATCTCCTTGGCTGTATCATAAGAATCAACAGAGCCATAGATTTCATCCGGTAAGGCTTTGTATAGGCATGACCTAGCTCTGTTATCTGTAGCTATTCGATCCTTTTGTTCAGCATTCAACAGATCAGGAGTCAGAATAATTGCATCAGTAGTGGGATGGCGATGAACGGCAAGTCCATTAAGGATGGAATCTTTCATCATGTGACCATTTGTCTGACTTTCCACATAGTCCATAAATCGTTTCTTCCATAGTCCGTAAGAACCACGGTAGAGAACTGGAGGTCTTGTATCTGAACCCAATGCCAATGCTTCACGAGAAGCCATTAGAGATTGATTTGATTTGAAAAATTGTATTGAATTAAAAGTGGAAAATGAAACGATCTTGATAAGATCAGGAAATGAAACGATCTTGAGTTAACCAGGAAATGAAACGATCTTGATACAAACAGAAATTGAAACGATCTTGAGTAGAACAGAAATTGAAACGATCTTGACCAATTAGCTCTAGGTAAGATCGTCTTGAGCTAGATCGTTTTGAACAAAATCGTCCTAGGTGAAATCGTCCTAGGTGAGATCGTTTTGGAATCTTGATGAAATTTGGTTAAGTATTGAAAATGAAACGATCTTGAATTGAAACGGTCTTGAGTTAAGATCAGGAAATGAAACGATCTTGATAAGATCAGGAAATGAAACGATCTTGATAAGATCAGGAAATGAAACGATCTTGAGTTAAACAGGAAATGAAACGATCTTGATAAGATCAGGAAATGAAACGATCTTGAGTTAACCAGGAAATGAAACGATCTTGATAAGATCAGGAAATGAAACGATCTTGAGTAAACCAGGAAATGAAACGATCTTGATAAGATCAGGAAATGAAACGATCTTGAATTAATCAGGAAATGAAACGATCTTGATACAAACAGAAATTGAAACGATCTTGGTTTAAGATCGTTTTAGGTTTCTTTCCAAAACTTCTAAGTATTTGAAATGACCCAACCAATCCTTTCGGATTAATTAGCCAGAATCAAACACTACCACAACACACTCTTGTTTAAAACGATCTTGTGAGGATCGTCTAACAAGTCACAAAACACAAGTAAGTGAAACAAGCTTTCAAAGACTAAGACGATCTTGATAAGATCAGAAATGAAACGATCTTGACCAATTAGCTCTAGGTAAGATCGTCTTGAGCTAGATCGTTTTGATCAAGATCGTCCTAGTGAATATCGTTCTGGTCGTCTTCTTCAATTCAACAGTTTTCCAGAAAAACTCCATTAACAACTTTAAAAACTTCAATATCTTTTGAATTACTGGGAGTTAGATCATGAAATCACTTGCAAACTGTTTGAATTCATGTCCGCAACACGTTTATGAACAAAATTCAACACAAAACACAACAGAATCAAATCCCAAAAATTCGCGCCAAAACTCAAAAATTCAATCTCGAGATTTAGATTGAATTGAAACTTGAAACTTGACAGGATTATGTTTTCAACTACCACAAATCTATTGATGAACAAATAATTGTGATTTTATGTGATTTGAAGTGTGAATTTTGAAGAACCAGACGGTGAAAAGTTCGAACAGAATTCGTGAATAACTTTGATTTTGATGAATTTGTGATTGAATTCAGGTATGGATCGTCATCAGATTGATGTTTCGCTCTGATACCACTTGTTATAACACTATTTTAACTACTGAATTCAATTCATCAATGGTGGATTTGGTGAGTGTGTGTTCTTGGTGTTTGTGTGTGTTTTGAGAGAGAATCGTGAGACTGTGTGTAGATCTGGTATTAAGATAAAGTTATGTGTAAAAGTTATCAAAGGTTATCAAAGGTTATCAAAGGTTATCAAAGGTTATAAAGGTTATCAAAGGTTATAAAGGTTATCAAAGGTTATCAAAGGTTATCAAAGGTTATCAAAGGTTATCAAAGGTTATCAAAGGTTATCAAAGGTTATCAAAGGTTATCAAAGGTTATCAAAGGTTATCAAAGGTTATCAAAGGTTATCAAAGGTTATCAAAGGTTATCAAAGGTTATCAAAGGTTATCAAAGGTTATCAAAGGTTATCAAAGGTTATCAAAGGTTATCAAAGGTTATCAAAGGTTATCAAAGGTTATCAAAGGTTATCAAAGGTTATCAAAGTTATGTGTAAAAGTTATCAAAGGTTATCAAAGGTTATCAAAGGTTATCAAAGGTTATGATCTCTAAGGTGTGAGAGGGCTATTTATAGTCTAATTACACAATTATGCTAATTGTCAAAATTAGCCCCTCAACCTTAGTGATCATTTATCTATGACTTAACAACAAGAAATTCCTCTAATCTAGATTACAATTTATCACTATTTTTTGGATTTCTAACAACCTCCCAGCGCCGCTGGACCTTCACCTGTGCAGATCCAACACCGCTCCCTGCCATCCAGCACCGCTCAGCACCAGTCCAGCGCCGCTCCCAGCTCCGTTCTGCACACCAGATCGCGAAAAAACAAAAAAAAAAAAAAAAAAAAAAAAAAAAAAAAAAAAAAAAAACAAACAGAATCAAAAAAAAAAAAACTCAAAAATTCAATCTCGAGATTTAGATTGAATTGAAACTTGAAACTTGACAGGATTATGTTTTCAACTACCACAAATCTATTGATGAACAAATAATTGTGATTTTATGTGATTTGAAGTGTGAATTTTGAAGAACCAGACGGTGAAAAGTTCGAACAGAATTCGTGAATAACTTTGATTTTGATGAATTTGTGATTGAATTCAGGTATGGATCGTCATCAGATTGATGTTTCGCTCTGATACCACTTGTTATAACACTATTTTAACTACTGAATTCAATTCATCAATGGTGGATTTGGTGAGTGTGTGTTCTTGGTGTTTGTGTGTGTTTTGAGAGAGAATCGTGAGACTGTGTGTAGATCTGGTATTAAGATAAAGTTATGTGTAAAAGTTATCAAAGGTTATCAAAGGTTATCAAAGGTTATCAAAGGTTATAAAGGTTATAAAGGTTATAAAGGTTATCAAAGGTTATCAAAGGTTATCAAAGGTTATCAAAGGTTATCAAAGGTTATCAAAGGTTATCAAAGGTTATCAAAGGTTATCAAAGGTTATCAAAGGTTATCAAAGGTTATCAAAGGTTATCAAAGGTTATCAAAGGTTATCAAAGGTTATCAAAGGTTATCAAAGGTTATCAAAGGTTATCAAAGGTTATCAAAGGTTATCAAAGGTTATCAAAGGTTATCAAAGGTTATCAAAGGTTATCAAAGGTTATCAAAGGTTATCAAAGGTTATCAAAGGTTATCAAAGGTTATCAAAGGTTATCAAAGGTTATCAAAGGTTATCAAAGGTTATCAAAGGTTATCAAAGGTTATCAAAGGTTATCAAAGGTTATCAAAGGTTGTAAAAGTTATCAAAGGTTATCAAAGGTTATCAAAGGTTATTATCTCTAAGGTGTGAGAGGGCTATTTATAGTCTAATTACACAATTATGCTAATTGTCAAAATTAGCCCCTCAACCTTAGTGATCATTTATCTATGACTTAACAACAAGAAATTCCTCTAATCTAGATTACAATTTATCACTATTTTTTGGATTTCTAACAACCTCCCAGCGCCGCTGGACCTTCACCTGTGCAGATCCAACACCGCTCCCTGCCATCCAGCACCGCTCACCACCAGTCCAGCGCCGCTCCCAGCTCCGTTCTGCACACCAGATCGCGAAAAAACAAAAAAAAATCAGAAAAATCCTAAAAAATAAAAAAATAAGAAAATACCAAAAAGAAAAGAAGGTGCAGACGCATCAATGGATTGCCATCAAATGGAGACGACTCAAGTTTTTGAAGATTCAACATCATTCAAGTCGCTCCGCAAATGCCATCTTCAACAACAATCATGCAATTTAAGACCCGGGAAGTTTCGTTAATCCTTTTATTTTTACGTGTTTTTCCTATTTCCCTTTGTTTCTATGTCTAGTACAATGAGGGCGTTGTACAATTTAAGTGTGGGGGGATGGAATAGGAAAAACCCTTGGTCTAATTTTTTGATTTATCACAAGTTTTCTACTACTTATTTCATGCAAATTTTAAGTTTTTCTGTGTGTGAAAACTATTTTGAGAATATAAGCTTTGCAAGTAGACAAAAGATGACGATAACTAAGCAATATTAGCCTTGGTAGATGAACGGTTAGTTAGAATTGGTAGCTTAACTATAGATTTGTGGCTGTTCATGCTTCCAACTGGATTAGAGCTTAGACTGAAACTGTATGCGATTATGTTTGCCATAGCACATTTAACCGGACTTTAATATTCCTAGCAATTAGAGCTTTCTAGTCATTAGTATACGTATATTAGTTCGACTTAATTATACGTGCTTGTGTAGGAACTAGTTTAGATGTATGGTTCGCCTTAATTCTTACACTATTTAATGTAAACTAGTTGCATGCGGAGTAGGAGTATGAGTCATCTGGGGTCTCTGATAATGTCTATTGCATGAATAATGTAGTAATCTTAAGAAAGGCAATCAGTAGATTAATATAAGAGTTCAAAGAACTATTAACGAGTAAAATCTATACGCATCAAGTTATGTCGCTTTGTGCGTGGGGAACCACCGACCTGTCACCACTGTCTTGATGTAAACCATTAGTTGAGTTATGTCGCTTTGCGCGTGGGGAACCACCGACCTGTCACCACTGTCTTGATGTAAACCATTAGTTGAGTTATGTCGCTCTGCGCATGGGGAACCACTGACCTGTCATCGCTGTCTCAACTATTAAAGATGATAATATCGTATAACTGCTTTAGTGTCTAGCTAGTGAGCATGACTGTAGTGTGGGAGTATATCTAAGTAGTGACTCACAAGTACACAAACAAATGAATATAAGTGCCTTGCTAGTAGCTAGTAGTTCTGATTGCTATACAAACCTTACTTAAGTGCTTAACTAGTCAGCAGAAAGAAGTAAGATTGAGTTGTAGGACATGTGGAAGTATAGAACTGTTTTAGAGGTATTAACATAAATAAAAAGTTAGCTTTTAGTTTTGATTGACCAATTATCTTGCCTCTAGCTATAGCTTACTGATTTTGTCTAAATCTTTCTCAAATCATTTTGCATGACTAATCTTTCAAATGTTTTTAATAAAGTAGAACACTTTAACACTTAAGTTGTCCGCTCATCATTGTATTATTTTTCATTGGACTATTTGCTTAAGGACAAGCAAAGACTTAAGTGTGGGGGTATATGATGAGCGTCCATTTGTGATAAAAACCCCTATCGAAAGGCTTCATTTCAATGTCTAAATGAGTTAATATTCTGGAACTATCGGTACTTAATGAGTCGTATGTTTATGCATGATACGTCCCACGGTGTATCATCATTAACATAAGGAATGATCTCATTACTAATTGAACTAGGGTGTTCAGTCATAGAAGCAACAAGTGCAGCAGTAAGCTGACTATAAGAATCACCTATAGCAATTAACTTTTCAGCCTCTGAACATTCTTGGTTATGAAGCAAACCAAAAAGTCCAGGGAGATGAAGATCATGATAAACAGAACTTAATTTAACAGAAGAAATATAGTTGTTCCATTTGGGTGGTAATGAATCAAGAAATTTGCTCTTTAAAACCTCATTTTTCTTATTAATTCCAACATCAGCTAAATCATTTACCAAAGCATTAAAGCGGGTATGAGTGTCAGTTAAGGATTCATTTCTCAAAGAGAAAAATCTCTCACACCTCCTGGTCAATGTAGTAATTATGAATTCCATAGAGGTAGAGCAACCCTCAAACATAACAGTCAATGTACCCCACATTTTCTTTGCTGTTGAACACATTTTAATTGAATGGTAAAGGTCTTTGGGCACAACTTGGACAATGAAATTTCTAGCCTTCACATCCAAGTTTGCCAACCTCCTATCCTCATCCCCCCAATCTGCCTTATCCTTAACAATAGATTTGACTGTGGCAGGAATGGTTGGTTGACCTTCCCTGACCACAGCTTCTACCACAATGGTTTGTGTAGGAACATAAGGACCATCCGTAAGGATGTCAGGCATATTGTTATCGATGGATTCAAGGAACAAAGACATTCTACCTTTCCACCCACTGAAATCATCTTTGTCAAACATGGGTGGTCGGGTTGAAGAACCATTATCAATATAAGATGACATTATGCTTTACTATAAATGAAAATATGCAAGGATCAAGTCAAGTTAATTCTCAACCACCGCTCTGATACCAATTGATACGTCCCACGGTGTATCAATATACCAAAGTATATTGAACACATAACAGTTGTAGAGGGGGGTGAATAAAACTTTCCACAATCTTTACAAACTTTTAACACAAAACGTTTTAAGATTAAGATAATGAATATCAAGCATGTAAGTAAAGTGCAGGAATCATTAAAAAAGTAAAGCAGTAAAGAATTAAAAACATTCTTGAACACAGATTGTTTTTTTTAAATGTAATCCTTTATTAAGAAATAATCTATACAAAGAATTACAGGGTTGTTGCGGAATAAAGATAGCCTATAGATATCTAAACAACCCTATGAAATGACAAACAACAATCAATAAGTTTCAACTCAAGAGAATCAGCCCAAGCTGATCTCGTACAGACTAAGTTGTGTGTAAGAGCAGAGAAACTTGTGTGAAGAATGATTCTCCGGAAAAGCCACACATATGCAATCCATGAATGAGGCTTTTATAGGCACAAGCGCTCCTTCATTGGGTGTCCGTTGTAGCTACGTGTTCTTCAATCAGTGGTTGATGAAGGAATAATCAATCGTGCCTTTCATGGTACTAGTGGTCCCCCACGTACTGACGCACATTCTTCATCTACCAATAGGAGTATGGACACGCATATGTAAAACAACCACCAACCTGGATCCTAGGAATCTTCCTAGTCACGTCATTTGTCCTTATCTTCAATCCAGGTTGTTATCTTCACTTGATTGTCAGACACAGATTGGGCCGTTTGTCAAGGCACCAATCTGCCTAAGTGTTTCCAAGCTGACTGCTAATCCCAAGCTGTCTTCCACTAACATCTTGGTCTTCTATCTTCAATCCTCCTCTTCGACTTGGACTGAATGCTAATACATTGTTGATGCAGCTTGAATAACACTTGCTTCCATAAGATATTACAATTACAAGTATGAAGCATGATCTGGGTCAGAGACAGATCGTAAGCTGTGTCAGCTTAGTCTGACCCAGATCAGATTACAAGAACAAAAAGATTACTAAGTGTTTATAGGTCAGATTTGTCATCATTAAATTTACAATTAACATTGGGACTCAACAATCTCCCCCTATTTGATGATGACAAAACCCAACTACACTTTTGACTATCAGCTTACAAAGAATCAAATGAAAAAATGACTAACAGCTTGTGACCCTTTGAATCTTTTGGGTTCTTTTCAATCTGATATGAAGTTTTAACAAAGAAACTAGATTGTACAACTGCCTTTGCATATATAGAGAATAAATCAAAGATATTACATGTTACATCACTATTCTCCAAGAATTTCAATAGCTTCTTGCTTAACCTCAAATGATGGAGCAACTCTCACATCTAATTGCCTATCTAACCCTTCATCTATAAGGAACTGCTCATACCCATTACCTTCTTCACTAAAGTTTTTGTAGAATCTGTATAGGTAAATAGGTGCATAGATGGTACCTGTTTTAGTTCAGCAGTCCTTTGAAACACCAAATTCTCTCTAGCATCTACAAAGTACATCCCATGCTCAGGTTCAGTTATGAACTTCCCACATCTTGCATCTTCAACACCAGTAGGTAGAGACAGATTAAGATTATCAAAAATCTTATCAATAGCACCAGAAGATAATTGTGCAAGCAACTCTGAAGGAGACAAGTTTTGGAGAAAACTGAATGGTCACCTCCAGGAGCATCAATCTTTTCAAACCTTCTTCTTTTCTTCTTTAGTGGCTCAGCTGACTCATCTTCATAATCCATATCATATGCAATTAGTCTTCGAAGGCCAGATATATCAATCTTGTACTTCACAATAGCAGCTAACTTCTTCTCAATGGCTTCCAAGACTATCTCTTTGTGAACTCCAGACATACCAGTAATGGTATTATGTAGTTCCACCCACTCTGTGTATCCTAGATCAAGCAGTTTGTCAAGATCATGGGTTTCCCAGTTGGTTTCATAACCTCTCCTTGTAAACCTTATGTTGGGAATGTTCTTTCCTTTTCGTCTTTTCAGTAGAACCTGCAGGATTGGTTCTGGATGCCTTCTATAATGGATCTTTTCAGTAATTTGTCTTTTCTCCAAAGCATCAAACCAATTATGAGCTTTCACACTTTCTTTCACATCTTTAACCTTCTGTGATGGTGTAGAATCAACCACCACTTTTTTCTTTCCTTTTCCTTTGCTCACAACTTTCTTTTTAGAACCAATGGCTGCAAGATCTTCTTCATCTTCCTTATTTAACTGTTCTTGAACAGCCTTGGCAATTTCAGAATTAGACTTAGTTGCAGCAATTTTTTCTCTTTCTAGTCTGTCCTCCTTAATCATTTTATATGCCATCTCAACTGTTACCCCAAGTTGTGGAGCAGTTTCAGTTGCAATCTCCCAATCCTTTTCTTTTTCAGTTAAGATCTTCACACTACTTGACCCAGCTTCTGTTGTTCTTTTCTTGATCATGAACTGGGACAGAGTGGCTGTGTCTTCACTAGATGAGGATTCATCAATTTGTACTTTGGGAGCTGGGTCAGCTTGAGTTGGCACAGCTTGCACAGGAACAGCTTGGGAGGACTTTCTTTTCTTTTCACCTTTCTTATCTTTTTCAACACCAACTTCCTTCCTTATATCTCCCATTACAGCATTAACAGTCTCCCCCTTGGTTGTATCACTCTCCTTTTCATTTCTTTCAGTTAAGATCTTCACACCACTTGACCCAGCTTCTGTTGTTCTTTTCTTGATCATGAACTGGGACAGAGTGGCTGTGTCTTCACTAGATGAGGATTCATCAATTTGTACTTTGGGAGCTGGGTCAGCTTGAGTTGGCACAGCTTGCACAGGAACAGCTTGGGAGGACTTTCTTTTCTTTTCACCTTTCTTATCTTTTTCAACACCAACTTCCTTCCTTATATCTCCCATTACAGCATTAACAGTCTCCCCCTTGGTTGTATCACTCTCCTTTTCAGTTTCTTCATTCAATTTTCTAACAGTTTCACCACCAGACTCAGATTCTGGTCTTTTTATCTCTTCCACATCTTCCTTCTCACCTTCCACCCTTGAACCATGCACAACCAATCTTCTATCATTTTTTGCTTCCTCAGCTCTGGCCATATCCAGTCTTTCTTTCAGTCTATCAAAGTATTCTTCAATCTCCTTGTCAACCTGAGCTTGTTGTCTTTCTCTTTCTAGCTCTATTTTAGCTTCACTCATTGCACTCCTTTTTCTTTTAGTAGCATTCTTCTCCCCCTTTTTGTCATCATCAGCAGGGAAAGAGCTTACTGGAGTAGCAAAGAGGCCTTTGAGTTCTTGGTTGATCAAGTCAATCTTTATATTAGTCAGACAACAGGCTCTTCTTAGCTCAACATAATCCTCATGGAGGAGTTTAATCTTGGATTTAACACCCTTAGAAGCTTCAATCAGATCATTTTTGAAGTCAGCTTGTGACTTATTTGCAGATTGAAGTTCTATGGTGACTTCCCTTTTAAACTTGGTTGCAGCATTCTCAATCTGACCCAGAGTACTCTTGTTTCTTTCCTTTTCTTCATTGACTGCCTTAGTAAGACTATCAAGAGACTCTTTCAGCTTGCTCTGGTTCTGCTGCATCAAATCAACTGCTTTCTTAACATAATCTTCCAATGCAGTCTGATCTTGACTCAGCTTATCCACCTTCTTATTCGTCAAATCCTGATCCTTTTGGATCTTTTTCAAGCATTCGGTCATCTTTGAGCTCTCAACCTGAGAGGTAGAGATGAACTCAGTGAGCTAACCCACCATATCTAAAAATGAGATAGTGGCAGCTTGGGAAGAATTTGTAGTTGGCTTAAAAGCCACTGACTCTGGAAAGAGCAGCCTGCAATCCTTAATATCAGGGTCATTGGGCATATTTAGAAGGGGGTGGAGGTTTAAGGAGTTTTGGAACATTTGCTCATGAGAGTGAGTCTCATGAGTGGATCTGTCAGAATTGATGATGAGTTGGTCAGCCTGAGAAAGATTAACGTTAAGTTCAGGCTGAGGGCCAGTGGGAATGTGTTGATCTACATTTTGATCAACTCCTCCACTGGCATCTTCCATCAGAGCATCCCTTGAGGATGGATGGGCAAACTCATCATCGAATGAAGAATCACTTCCGGAGATAGTGATCAGATTCTCAGTGACATCGTGAGGACCATCAATGGCTCCCTTTGCTGCACAAGGGGCTGACATGACGGCCTTAAAGATAGCCAAGTAACCTGCAGAATCCCTCTGTCCAAGGACAGATGCGGACACAGACTCTACAGGTGTAATGTTTTGTGCATTTGATTACCCTTAAACAGAGGTGTGTTGTTGCACCAAAGTATCCTTAGGGAGAATTGAGGCCTGTACCCCTCCTTGTGACATAGAAGGGGCATTGGCAGCCTGTGCATACTCAGAGTGTAAGATAGAAGGAGTCTGATCAGCTTGGGGAGGAGAAGCAGTGTCACCAATGCGTTCGTTACTTCTATCCTTAGGCTCACCATCCTCAGAAATGATGTGCATTGACTTTGACTCACTTTGGATCTGGGCTAGATCCTCTGTTACCCCTTTAATTCATCAACCTTTTGGGAGGCTGATGATGGTGAATTCGGTTTAGACACAGTATGACCTTAGGAGGAGGTCTTTCTTTCAATACCTTCACCCTGTTTGGAGGGTTGGGTAGCAGTAGGTGTTCCCTTTAACTCGTCTACACTCTTTTGGGAGAGTGTAGATGGGTGTGGCGTTTTCGGCTTGTCAGCTTGGGTGACAGGGACAGCTTTGGAACGTTCCTTAGCTTTCCTTGCACCTTGGGGGATCTCAAGAGAAGACATTATCAACCCCAGAATCTGACACAGATTTCTTATGCGATCTTTTCTTTTTGTCCTTAAGAGGTACTAAGTCCTCAACAAGGGATCTTTTAGAGTCGGATTTTGAACGAGTGGACGAAGGTGTGGCTAGGGAGGCTGATGTTTTGGCCAACCATTCACCCTCTTTTGTAGGAGTAGAATGTTGAACAGATTCAGAAGAGTTTGAGGGTTCAGAAGCATGTATACCTGGGTCCCCCTGATTAGCAGATTGAGTGTCAGACTCAGATCACGTCGAAGTAGGGACAGCTTCCTCAAGTACTTCTTGATCCTCTTCTCTTTTCCTGCAAAAATCAAGGTAGATCTGCATTGCTCGGGTCAGACCCTGCACAGATACCTTGGGACTATTGAAGATGTTGTTATTGATAGACTTGCATTCAACAGTCTGACCAGTTGCCATACTGTAATCATTGTCAAGAATAGCTTCAATGATAAGAGCAAGAATCCAACCATAAGGTATGGTAAGACTCTTCTTATGAACGCGATCAACAAGGTCCTTAAAGATTAAAGCAGCAAAATCTATTCTGGTCATGGTGACCATTGCATGAAAAATCTGCAATTCTAGGACATTAGGCTGATCAACGCTGCCAGCCTTTACTTGTAAGGTTTTCGAAATTGTGCTCAATAAGTAGTTCCAAATACCAGTTAAATGTTTCATTTTAACTACTGAAGCCAATGGACCAGTATATCCAACTTCTTGTAAAACATTTTTGGCTTCAGTATGAGACACAACAACATCATATTCATCATCAGGCATATATGACAGCTCAAAAGCAGACCTAAGCCTCTCATAAGAAATGTATACCTTTTTCCTACCGTTGAGGATGGAGCCATAGATTGCAGCATCTCCTTTTTTGTTTTGTTTCACAATACAGCTCGCCCAAAATTCACACAAAAGATCTTGAAACACCTAGTCTACCTTCTCAATCATCACTTTGCCGAATGGATGATGCCATAAGAAAGCCACAATCTCATCGTATCCTTTAGCCCATGAAGGAGGATGAATATTGGCATAAACCAGACTGCCAATCTTGATTTTACCAGTATCAAGATCAGCCGGAACCATTACTACCTTATCTCCCACCACATAAGGTGAAAACTTGTTTGCGCTTATTGGAGCTGGGTATCGACTTTCAGGTTCAGAACTAGATTGAGAGTCATTAGTATGAATAGAAACAGATGATGATGCCATTTTGAAAACAAATTTTAGAAGAAATTAAATTTAATAAAACAGTAATCAGATTAGAGAGAAAAATTGATTTAGAAAAATATGAACAAGTGATTTGGGAATTAGGTTAACTGAGTGTTATATACAAAACCCAAAATATCTTATTTGAAAAAGTTGGAGAGAGAAAGATTTTGATTTGAGGATCAACAAGTAGTGGTGGTACTTTTTCAGTAACCGGTTGAGACCACTACACGTGTCACACTCCAATAGGATCAGCAAGTACACTAAATAAAATAATGAAAGTAATAAAACGCACGGAGATATATGATAACAAACATAACCACGAAGCTAGGTCAAACTCAGCTTACCCTCTTTCACTTGACATGCACCAAGTGTGAAAGGGTAGTCTGAGTCTGACACAGCTTACCCTTAAAATTTAGTATAACTCTAAGGGGTCAAAGTTGCTATTACTTAGCTCACTACATTTTACAAATTAAGCATACCTAGCTTACTTATGAGGTAGTTGAACCTTGATTCATCCAGTGGCTTTGTGAATAAGTCAGCAAGCTGATTGTCTGTTGGAATGAAGTGGAGTTCAACATCTTCTTTCATTACATGATCCCTGATGAAATGATATCTTATATCAATGTGCTTGGTCCTTGAATGAAGCACAGGATTGTTTGAAATTGCTATGGCACTGGTAGTGTCACAAAAGATTGGAGTTTTTGTTGCAGTGACACCATAGTCTTGAAGCTGATATTGCATCCAAAGAATTTGAGAGCAACAACTTCCTGCAGCAACATATTCAGCTTCTGCAGTGGAGATAGAAACAGAATGCTGCTTCTTGCCTGACCAGCTTACAAGTCTATTGCCAAGCAATTGACAAGCTCCTGAAGTACTTTTTCTGTCAATCTTACAGCCTGCAAAGTCAGAATCTGAATAGTCAATTAGATCAAATCCTGAGTCTTTGGGATACCAAAGACCCAGATTGGGACAACCGTTAAGGTATCTAAAGATTCTTTTCACAGCCTTAAGATGAGATTCCTTAGGACTAGCTTGATATCTTGCACAAAGACATGTAGCAAACATAATATCTGGTCTACTAGCAGTCAAGTAAAGTAATGATCCTATCATACCCCTATAAGTTGTGATGTCAACAGATTTGCCATTTTTATCCTCATCCATCTTATCACCAGTTCCCATAGGAGTTTTCATAGGTGAGCAATCACTAAAACCAAATTTGTTTAAGAGATCTTTAACATATTTTCCTTGGTTTATGAAAATTCCATTTTTAGTCTGTTTAACTTGTAAACCCAGAAAATAGTTTAGTTCTCCCATCATGCTCATTTCATACTTTTTAGATATTAATTCAGAAAACATTTTGCAAAGTCTTTCACTGCTAGACCCAAATATTATATCATCTACATAAATTTGTACAAGTATAATATCACCATTATACTTTCTCACAAACAAAGTCTTGTCAACATTACCTCTTTTGAAGTTATTAGCTAATAAAATATTAGACAAAGTATCATACCATGCCCTTGGAGCTTGCTTCAACCCATAGAGAGCCTTGTCAAGCTTGAACACATGGTCAGGAAACTTTGAATTTTCAAAACCAGGAGGTTGTTCAACATAGACTTCTTCTTCCAATTTTTCATTAAGAAAAGCACTCTTCACATCCATTTGATAGACTTTGAAACCCTTGTGAGAAAAGAAGGCCAAGAACATTCTGATTGCCTCTAATCTTGCCACTGGTGCAAAAGTCTCATCATAATCAATTCCATCCTTTTGTCTATAACCAAGAGCTACCAATCTTGCTTTGTTTCTGGTCACAACTCCCCTTTCATCCATTTTGTTTCTATAGACCCACTTGGTTCGAATCACAGTCTTGTGATGAGGTCTTGGAACAAGTTCCCAAACCTTGTTTCTTTCAAACTATGTTAGCTCATCTTGCATTGCATTAACCGAAGAGGGATCTTCCAGAGATTCATCAACCTCAGTTGGTTCCATCTTGCTTACAAAATTGACAAACATGCAGAAGTTGCCTGTTGCCTTTCTTCTTGTTTTAACACCAGAGAGTGGATCACCAATGATTTGGTTGATCGGATGACTCTTTGTCCATTTTGTAACTGGGACAATGGACTGATTCAGATTAGATGGTTCAACATGATCAGGGAAGAGGCTGATCAGCTTGGACAGGAATGGAGGAGTCTGAACCAGTTGGAGAGTCATTTAATGGATTCTGAACAATAACTTCAGTAGGAGTAGGATCAGCCTGTGCATCTTCAAAGATTGGAACTTCTTCTTCTTCTTCAATGAGTTGCTCCCCCTGAGTTTGAGCATTATTAGCTCCAACTGGAGGATTTGCTGGAGGCTCATTCTTAGCTACAGCCAGTTCTTCAAAATTGAAGTCTTTATCTTCAGGAGGAGAGCAATCTGGGTTAGAACAACCTTCATCAATGCTTACATTAACAGAGTTCTCAATTGTTTTAGTTCTCTTATTGTAAACTCTGTAGGCCTTCATCATTGTTGCATATCTAAGTAGGATACCTTCATCTGATTTCTCATCAAACTTTCCAAGATGGTCTTTCTGATTCAAAATATAGCAAGGACTACCAAACATTCTTAGGAAACCAATCTCAGGTTTTCTCCCCCTAAGAAGTTCATATGCAGTCTTCTGCTGTCTTTTCACAATGAGGGATCTGTTCTGGGTAAAGCAAGCTGTGCGTACTGCTTCAGCCCAGAAATGAGACTTGACATTATTTTGAGCCATCATGGATCTGGCAGCTTCAATAAGAGTTCTGTTTCTTCTTTCTGCAACACCATTTTGTTGAGGAGTTCTGGCAGCTGAGTAGACTTGTGAAATCCCCTTTTCACTGCAGAATGAATTAAGAGTGATATTCTTAAATTCAGTACCATTATCACTTCTTAATTGCCTAACAGGCCTTTTGTAGAGAACCTCAGCTTGCTTGATGAAATGAATAATGCTGTCAGCAGCTTCACTCTTGTGTCATAGAAAGAAAACCCAGGTGTATCTTGAATACTCATCAACAATTACCAAGGAGTACCTCATACCAGTAAATGATGGAGTACTGATTGGTCCAAATAAGTCCATATGAAGCAGATCCAAACAATTATCAATGGTTGAGCATGTTTTAGACTTAAAAGTAGCTTTATGTTGCTTGCCTTTCTCACAAGCACCACACAGCTTGTCCTTCTCATAATTGATCACTGGAAGACCAGACACCAACTCTTTCTTACACAGCTTGTTGATGTCGTTGAAATTCATATGAGACAGCCTTTTATGCCACAACCAATTCAGCTCATCTTGAGACTTTGACATGAAACAGACTTCTTTTGTGACAGTTGGATTTCTCATGTCAAAAGAATACAAAGACTCATCCCTCTTTGCAATCAAAACCACATTGCCTTCTAAATCAAGAACAATACCCTTATCAGACGTGAATCTCACTTCATAACCAGCATCACACAACTGACTTACACTGATCAGATTGTGCTTCAAACCATTTACATATGAGACTCTTCTGAAAGTAAGAGGACCATTTGAAAGAACACCAAAACCTTCAGTCTTTCCTTGAGAATCATCTCCAAAAGTAACATTAGGACCAGCGCGAATCCTAAAGCTACATAGCAGGGACTTACATCCGGTTATATGCTTGGAACATCCACTGTCCAAGTGCCAGGTATTATCTTCATGACTGCCCTGCAATTATGATAAGAGATTAGTTCTTTTTGGGAACCCATCCAAGGATGGGTTCACCAGAGCTGACCTTCTGGTCTGACTCAGATTGGGTAACTAAACACAGACTCTTATCACATTTTGAAACCCATTGTTGCTTGGTCTGTCCTTTACCAGATTCAAGGTTCTTTCTAGCAACATTCAAAGTTTCCTTCTTAACAAAACCTTTGCCTATTCCAGCTTTCTTACATTCAACTCTCAATTTTCTTTGATCAACAATTTTTGGATCAGACACCTTCTCTAGAAAATTGGTTTTCATTGACACCTTATCAGTTTTGGACTCAACATATTTTAAAATCAACTTGTCAGAGTCAGACTTGGTGTTACTTGAAATAGACTCAGATTTTGCTTGTGACTCTTTTCCTAGAGAACCAGACTTCTTACTCTTTAAAAGCTTAAGTTTTTCTTTAGGAACACTGTGATCTCTATCCTTTCTTTTATTTCTCTTTAAACTATTCTTGTTTGTTTTATTCTTTGAATCTGACACAGATTGGGTGATGGTCAACTTGGACATGTCAAGACTTTCTTCAGGTTTTAACTCAACAACCTGATCAGCTTCAGACATAGCTTCAGCAATGGTCTGACCCATAGTTTCAGGATCTCTAAACCCAATACCAGATTTCTGAACCAGCTTAATTGGTTTAGAAATAGTTTCTTTGGTTTGGACTTTGGGTGGTGAAGGAGGCTGATAACAAGGCTCCATAGCACATACTTCTGCAATGGCTATGGCCCTATCATAATCACCATCAAAGATAGCTTGGATCTGATGAGGTATTTGTTCATTTACACATTTAGCAACTCTTTTAGAGCTTATACACTATGTTTCAGTAATCTGTTTAACCTTTAAAAACTTTTCTTCTACAGTTTTAGCTTCTTTAATCAAAATGGAGTTTAATTGCTTTTGAGCTTTAACTTCAGATTCTATTTTTTCAATGGTGTGACTCTTAGAGCTGTTATCAAGTTTCAAAACATGTATTTCCTTTTTGAGTTCTTGATTAAAGTGTTTTTGTAGTAACACCTCATCACCAAGTTTGTTCAGTCTGGTCAGCTTCTCATTATCAGACAGATTGGAAAAAGAAGTTACCTCAGGTGGAGCAGTCTGCCTGGTGGATGCCTGGTGAGCTGACTCTGATTGCTGTTGTATTTTCACCAGATCTTCAGCAAGTCTTTGGCTACCAGACTCTTCTCATTTTTGTTCACCTTCTCAGTCATCTCAGCTACTTGTGCTTTCAAGGCTTTGTACTTAGTCTTGAGGTTAGAGTATTTTTCACCTCTTCCACCTTTGGCTGGCACAGCTTGAGCAGTTTCTTTGGATCTGCAATCTCCAGCCATATGTCCAGTCTCTTCCACCTTTGGCTGGCACAGCTTGAGCAGTTTCTTTGGATCTGCAATCTCCAGCCATATGTCCAGTCTTTCCACACTTGTAACAAGTGACCTTAGACATATCAAATGGCTTCTTGGTCTTGTCAGCTTGGCCACCTCTTCCTTTTCCTTTAAACTTATTAAAGGATCTCCTTCTGATCCTTTCAGCCAACATAGCAACTTCATTTGCTAGTTCATCACCATCAGATTCATCACACTCAGATTCAGCACAAACAAAGTTAGGATTTGACATCACAGGAATATCATCATTAACATAAGGAATGATCTCATTACTAATTGAACTAGGGTGTTCTGTCATAGAAGCAACAAGTGCAGCAGCAGGCTGACGATAAGAATCACCCATAGCAATTAACTTTTCAGCCTCTGAACATTCTTGGTTATGAAGCAAACCAAAAAGTCCAGGGAGATCAAGATCATGATAAACAGAACTTAATTTAACAGAAGAAATATAGTTGTTCCATTTGGGTGGTAATGAATCAAGAAATTTGCTCTTTAAAACCTCATTTTTCTTATTAATTCCAACAGCAGCTAAATCATTTACCAAAGCATTAAAGCAGGTATGAGTGTCAGTTAAGGATTCATTTCTCAAAGAGAAAAATCTCTCATACCTCCTGGTCAATGTAGTAATTGTGGATTCCATAGAGGTAGAGCAACCCTCAAACATAACAGTCAATGTACCCCACATTTTCTTTGCTGTTGAACACATTTTAATTGAATGGTAAAGGTCTTTGGGCACAGCTTGGACAATGAAATTTCTAGCCTTCACATCCAAGTTTGCCAACCTCCTATCCTCATCCCCCAATCTGCCTTGTCCTTAACAATAGATTTGACTGTGGTAGGAATGGTTGGTTGACCTTCCCTGACCACAGCTTCTACCACAATGGTTTGTGTAGGAACATAAGGACCATCCGTAAGGATGTCAGGCATATTGTTATCGATGGATTCAAGGAACAAAGACATTATACCTTTCCACCCACTGAAATCATCTTTGTCAAACATGGGTGGTCGGGTTGAAGAACCATTATCAATATAAGATGTAACATCCCAAACTTTTCTTTACTAGTTGACTAATGCCGTTAAGTCAATATTATGTGTGTGTCGTTAAGTCTGTTTTAGATTTAATGTTTATATGTAGCTAATGTGTGTTATGTGTGAGGCTTGTAAGCCTAAATGTTAATGTAGTATAAATGTGTGTAATATGAAGATCAATATCTATGTAGTGACATTTAATGAAGGATTAATGATGTTTATGGTCAATAAAGTAGTTTGTGACCAATAATGAAGGATTAGGAAGCTTAGGGGTTAGTTTTGACATGTGTGCAAAGTCAAAAACGGGTTTAGAGGTTTAATGGTTGTCATTGAGAGCTCTATGCAGATTTTCTTCCTCTAAAACAAGCCCTAGTTGATCCCCTCCCTTCCCTCTCTAGTTTCTCCCTAGATCTTATTCGTTTTGGAGCCGAATCGATCGTGTATTGCTTGGATCTTGGATCTTTATCACCAAATACAGGTAATATAGGTATTCCTCAGTTGAGAATTGATTGTGTGAGTCTTATATTAGTCTTAATCCAGGCCATAAGGGTTTGGGTTGGGTTATTTGATTAAACGTTCATCAATTTGATGTTATTCGAATGATTAAATGGTTGGTTTATGATGTTAATGATTAAAGGATTATAGTATGGTTAAAGATGATGAAAGTGCAATTAAAAGGATTATAGTATGGTTAAAGATGATGAAAGTGCAATTAAAAGGATTAATTTTAAGTCCCCAGGTTGGATTTGGGGTATGGGTTCGTATGGGATTCGTTTGATCAAAGCGTAAAATTTAGTTGCTTGTCTGCACCCCTGGTGCGACGCACCAAAGGGCTGGTGCGGCGCACCCATTATGGATATGAAGTTTCTGGAGAGTTGGTGCGACGCACAAGGGAGGTGCGGCGCACCACTGGCCAGTTTTGTTTTTGGTACACCCCGATATGCGACGCACCAAAGGGCTGGTGCGGCGCACCTGTCTTTAATCTAAACTCCCTGGAGGATTTGTGCGACGCACCAAAGGGTAGGTGCGGCGCACCCTTTATTGATAAAAATTCCCTGGAAGATTGGTGCGACGCACCACATGGAAGTGCGGCGCACCCTTTATTGATAAAAATTCCCTGGAAGATTGGTGCGACGCACCAAAGGGCTGGTGCGGCGCACCCATTATGGATATGAAGTTTCTGGAGAGTTGGTGCGACGCACCATGTGGGAGGTGCGGCGCACCCATTATGGATATGAAGTTTCTGGAGATTGGTGCGACGCACCACATGGAAAGTGCGGCGCACCATGTGCCCAGATTTCACGAAATGTGTCGCTTAGCTTACATTTCGATCTTATACTTGTTCTAGGTTATTGGAGACACCTAGTCATCGTTGTATTGTGCTTGTAGCTTGTTGTTAAACCGTATCGAGGTAAGATACACTACTTTTGTCACGCTGAGGGTTCAACAAGCAAAGGTTTCATACTTATAACTTCCTTAACGGTAACTTATGATATATGTGGGTATCTCGGGTTACACGGGAGGTATTATGGGATATGTAGTTGACCATGAGACCTGAAATGCAGACCTTAATGTAGTGAAATGAAGTATTGTTCAATGTAGGGTATTGTTATGCTGTTTATGTAGATTTATGAAGTGTCTTATTATGTGTGAAATATAGAAATGAAGTTGTTGTGTGACACATGCATTCTACATGGCTTGTACACCTAGCTCACTAGACTTGGTAGGTTGCCATGTCACTTGCACGTTTAAGGGCCCAAACGAAATGAAGGTAATGTGTGATTATGTTTAGGTTATGTGTGTTTCCTAAACTATTATGTGTGGGATCGAGCTCGTAAATATAATGCAGGGAAAGTGTTAAGCTTAACCCGTACAAGTCTTAGCCGGACGAGTACGTTGACGTAGTTGTTGCTTGGGTGGCTCCTTGCAACATGGTCTTTATAATGCAGGGCGAGTAATACGAGGGGTTTGACCAACCTCCACATACGGATTACTCTTGGATTGGCTTGCCATTCCTTAACGACGTACGATGATTAGTCTTTTGGTTGATCATCTAGTCGGGTGTGATGCAGGGCACACTTATATGCAGATAACGAAGATACGTGTGACAATGTGGGAACTAATGCAGGATAGGCACATTTAGGATGACTATCCTATTTGATATGAAGTTGATATGCAGTTATGTGTGTTTCCTAAACTATTATGTGTGGGATCGAGCTCGTAAATATAATGCAGGGAAAGTGTTAAGCTTAACCCGTACAAGTCTTAGCCGGACGAGTACGTTGACGTAGTTGTTGCTTGGGTGGCTCCTTGCAACATGGTCTTTATAATGCAGGGCGAGTAATACGAGGGGTTTGACCAACCTCCACATACGGATTACTCTTGGATTGGCTTGCCATTCCTTAACGACGTACGATGATTAGTCTTTTGGTTGATCATCTAGTCGGGTGTGATGCAGGGCACACTTATATGCAGATAACGAAGATACGTGTGACAATGTGGGAACTAATGCAGGATAGGCACATTTAGGATGACTATCCTATTTGATATGAAGTTGATATGCAGTTATGTGTGTTTCCTAAACTATTATGTGTGGGATCGAGCTCGTAAATATAATGCAGGGAAAGTGTTAAGCTTAACCCGTACAAGTCTTAGCCGGACGAGTACGTTGACGTAGTTGTTGCTTGGGTGGCTCCTTGCAACATGGTCTTTATAATGCAGGGCGAGTAATACGAGGGGTTTGACCAACCTCCACATACGGATTACTCTTGGATTGGCTTGCCATTCCTTAACGACGTACGATGATTAGTCTTTTGGTTGATCATCTAGTCGGGTGTGATGCAGGGCACACTTATATGCAGATAACGAAGATACGTGTGACAATGTGGGAACTAATGCAGGATAGGCACATTTAGGATGACTATCCTATTTGATATGAAGTTGATATGCAGTTATGTGTGTTGTGTGTTGTGCCTAATGAGTTTGTCTATTAATGAAGAAATGTTTTAATTGGACAAATGCTTTTAAATTAAGTGTGATCTTACTTAGCTATTCTTATAGCTAACACTTGTTTCTTTAATGTGGTTGTTCCCTCAGGTTTAGCTTGATGGACTAGTGACGAAGGGCTTATGAGCTTGGGTAGATGCAATGAAGGAGCCTTAGCTACCCATAGTTGCTTCTTATGGAGACTTTTGAATACATTTCATTTTGATGTCGAATTTATGTAATAATGTGTGAACGGTTGTTTAATGTTGGGCAACCGTTGGGTTTTCATTTGAACTAATGTTTGATATGGCATGTAACACCAACTAAACGCAGAAACCGAAATGTTTTGATCGGTTTTGACTTTTACGGTCTTTACTTCCGCAATTTAACACCGTTAGGTGAAAGATTTTTGAAAACCCATATTTTTAAACGTCGGGTGTTACAAGTTGGTATCAGAGAATTGGTTTAAGTGAACCAAAATTCGACTTATGCCGTAGGATTTTGGACTTAGACCGATGAGAAGTAGGTTAGGCTTAAGTAGGATGCCTAGCTAATGAGGTGGAATGCTCTAGGACGGGTTGGGGAGTGAGTGAGAGTGTGATTTAAGGCTTGTTATTGTGTGTGATAATGTAGTTATATGTAGTAGGGCCTTAACATATGTAGTCACTCTTTAATTCTTGCTAACCGTCGTCGTTGCTTTGTAGAATTAATGGCAAACACTAGAGCTAGTAACCAGAGAGCAGGAGGAAATGGTGATGGTGTTCCTCCTAATGGAAACGGTGCTGGAAATGAAGTAGAGCAAAGGCCACCCCGTGCACAAAATCGCCGTCTTGGTGATCCACCAACCGCCTCTGAAGTGGATAGGGCAAACCCGGTAATAGAGCAGGTTCCCAATCAAGCCCAATTACATGAAGAATTGAGAGCTATCCGAGCTCTCTTAATGAGAAATGAAGAGGAGTTAGCTCAATTGAGGGCTGAAAGAAATGCAGAAAGGATTGGGAGTGGACAAAGGGGTGAGCGTTCGGAAGGGAATTACTCTAATCCCTCCCAAAGTGTTGAACCATCTATGGCAGCCGTGGGTGTTAATGAGGTTAATGGTGGAGGACTTGGAGTTGTTAATGCACCTCGTGTTAATAACTTCAAATATGAAAGTTTTCAGAAATGTGGTGCCAAGGAGTTTGATGGTACCCAAAATGCAGTGGGTGCTATGGAGTGGATCGAGGACATTGAGGTAGTTTTTGCATCTTGCTATTGTCCGGATGATATGAAGGTTTTGTGTGCTAGTAGGATGTTGAAGAAGAATGCCCGTAATTGGTGGAGGGCTACTACAGTGTCTATGGCTCCTGAGGTACTTGCAGTTATGCCTTGGGGAACATTTAAGGAGAAGTTTCTAGAGGAGTATGTGGGAACGCGCGAGTTAAGGTTAATTGAAAAGGAGTTTAGATCGTTGGTTGCTAAACCCGGTGCAATTTCTGATTATGCACACTCGTTTATGGAGAAGTTAAAGTTTGTTGGACACTTGGTTCGAAGGCAGGAGGACCAAATTGAGGCTTATTGTGATGGTCTTCCCGTTAGTTATCGTGGACTATGTAGGCAGCATGTGACTTTGTCGGCGGCTATTAAGGAGTCAAAGAGGTTGGATGATGACTTTAAGAGTGAGAAAGTTGTGGAGAAAGTTGATGACAAGAAAGCAGGGTTCAAAAGAAGGTCAAATTGGTCATCTAATAACAATAGCAACAATAATAAGAAGTTTCGTGGGAATTCTAGCTCAAGTGGTGACAAAGATAAAAAGAAGAATGGGTCTTGGTGTGCTTTTTGCAAGAGTGTTCATGAAGGCCAATGTTCTGACAAGAAAGCAGGGTTCAAAAGAAGGTCAAATTGGTCATCTAATAACAATAGCAACAATAATAAGAAGTTTCGTGGGAATTCTAGCTCAAGTGGTGACAAAGATAAAAAGAAGAATGGGTCTTGGTGTGCTTTTTGCAAGAGTGTTCATGAAGGCCAATGTTCTGACAAGACAAGAAGGTGTCATAAGTGTGGAAAGTCGGGACATCTTGCAACAGAATGTAGAGACAAGGTTCGTTGTTACAAGTGTCAAGAAACGGGTCATCTTATTGCCGATTGCCCACAAATGAAGAATGACGGGAAGAAAGCAGCTACTTCAGCAACAAAAGTGAGAGCCTTGCAAATGACTGTTGATGATGCTAAGAACAACGACGAGGTGGTAAGTGGTACTTTCCTTGTTAATTCGAAACCTGCTTCTGTTTTATTTGATTCGGGTGCAAATAGGTCGTTTGTGTCTACTTTATTTGCTCCTAAGCTAGGAAGAGTCACTACCCCTTTAGATTGCTCGATAGAGGTGGAAATTGCTAATGGTACGGTTAGTGATATACGTGTGGGTTATGATGATTGTGACATTGAGATTGAAGGTCGTTTGTTTCCGGTCCAGTTATTGCCTACTACTTTAGCCGGTTTTGATGTAGTGATTGGTATGGATTGGTTGTCTAGAAATGAAGCTAGTATTTTGTGTTCCCAAAAGATTATTCGGTTTCCTACATCCGATGGTAATGTGGTAACGGTTCATGGGGATAAGAAGAGAGGGGGAATAAAGATCATTAGTATGATGAAGGCTATTAAATGTATAAGGAAGAATAAGAGTCATTTCTTGGCCTATGTTATTGATGTGAGAAAGGAGAAGCCTTCTATTGCTAGTGTTGATGTAGTATCCGATTTTCCCGATGTGTTTCCTGAGGATCTTCCTGGTATTCCTCCCGACCGTGAAGTTACTTTTCAGATAGATCTTATTCCCGGTGCTACACCTGTTGCTAAAGCACCTTACCGATTAGCTCCTACAGAAATGAAAGAGTTAATGTCCCAACTTCAGGAATTACTTGACAAAGGTTTCATTCAACCTAGTTCCTCGCCTTGGGGAGCTCCGGTTCTCTTTGTTAAAAAGAAGGATGGAACTATGCGCATGTGCATAGACTACCGTGAGTTGAATAAGCGAACGGTTAAGAATAAATATCCTCTCCCGCGAATTGATGATCTCTTTGATCAACTACATGGTGCTTCATATTTTTCAAAGATAGATTTGCGGTCCGGTTATCATCAATTGAAGGTTAAGAAGGAGGATGTAGCAAAGACAGCTTTCCGGACTAGATATGGTCATTATGAGTTCTTGGTCATGCCATTTGGGTTGACTAATGCTCCAGCCGCGTTTATGGATTTAATGAATCGGGTATGCCGTCCCTTTCTAGATCATTTTGTTATTGTGTTTATTGACGATATTTTGATCTATTCTAAGTCAGAAGATGAGCACCGTGAGCACTTGAAAGCAGTTTTGGAGGTGTTGAGGGAGAAGAAGTTGTATGCCAAGTTTTCTAAATGTGAGTTTTGGCTTCGAGAGGTGCAGTTTCTTGGTCATGTTATTTCATCGGAAGGTATTAAAGTGGATCCTTCAAAGATTGAAGCTGTTTCAAAGTGGGAGCAGCCAAAGACTCCTACTGAGATTAAAAGTTTTCTTGGTTTGGCTGGATATTATAGAAGGTTCATTCAGGATTTCTCCCGAATAGCCAAGCCCATGACTGAACTAACAAAGAAAGGAGTAAAGTTTGAGTGGACCGATAAGCAGGAGAATGCATTTCAAACGTTGAAAAAGAAGTTGTGTGAAGCTCCTATACTTGCCTTGCCTGAAGGTACCGATGATTTGGTTGTGTATAGTGATGCATCTATCACGGGTTTGGGTTGTGTACTGATGCAGAGGGACAAGGTGATCGCCTATGCTTCCCGCCAGTTGAAACCACATGAGAAGAATTACCCTACCCATGATCTTGAATTGGCCGCAGTTGTATTTGCATTAAAATTGTGGAGACATTACCTTTATGGTACAAAATGCACTTTGTTTACCGATCATAAAAGTTTGCAGTATGTCTTTAATCAAAAGGAGATGAACGTGAGGCAAAGGAGGTGGATGGAATTACTTAAGGATTACGATTGTGAAATCAAATACCATCCGGGAAAAGCCAATGTAGTGGCGGATGCACTAAGTAGGAAGGTGCAAAGTTCTTCTTGTAAGTTGATGAGCATGCAAGTTCAAGCCAAGTCGGGGCTACTTGATCGAATTAAGGAAGCACAAGTGAGGGCATTGATGAAGGATAACATTGACAATGAAAGCATTGGGAAGAAGAAACGTCTTGTGATGGAGACTAATAGCCGTGGGTTCAAAACATACAAAGGTCGAATTTGGGTGCCATTGCTTGGTGGTAACCGAGAATTGATCCTTGAGGAAGCCCATAGAAGTAGATATTCAGTACATCCCGGTGTCACCAAAATGTATGCAGATTTGAAGCCGATTTATTGGTGGCCGGATATTAAAGGAGAAGTAGCTCATTTTGTAGCAAAGTGTTTGACGTGTGCAAGAGTGAAGACGGACCATCAAAAGCCGTATGGTTTGTTGCATCAATTAGAAATTCCCGAGTGGAAATGGGATCATATTACCATGGACTTTGTAACGAAGCTACCTAAAACGCCGAAAGGGAATGATATGATATGGGTGATTGTAGATAGATTGACGAAGAGTGCTCATTTTCTAGCTACCCGACAAGATGTGCCTTTAACGAAGATGGCAAAGATGTACATTGATGAAGTAGTTGCGAAACATGGAGTTCCTTTATCTATTGTTTCGGATCGAGACTCGAGGTTTGTGTCAAACTTTTGGAAGGGTCTTCAACGGGAATTGGGTAGTAGAATAAATTTGAGTACCGCCTATCATCCCCAAACCGATGGGCAAAGTGAGAGAACCATTCAAACTTTGGAGGATATGTTGAGAACGTGTGCGATTAAAGACGTGGCATATCAGTTGGAATTACCTCCAGAATTGGATGGAATTCACAACACCTTCCATGTATCCTACTTGAGGAAATGTTTAGCTGAGGAGTCAAGTGTGATTCCTATTAAAGACGTGGCATATCAGTTGGAATTACCTCCAGAATTGGATGGAATTCACAACACCTTCCATGTATCCTACTTGAGGAAATGTTTAGCTGAGGAGTCAAGTGTGATTCCTATTAAAGACGTGGCATATCAGTTGGAATTACCTCCAGAATTGGATGGAATTCACAACACCTTCCATGTATCCTACTTGAGGAAATGTTTAGCTGAGGAGTCAAGTGTGATTCCTATTAAAGACGTGGCATATCAGTTGGAATTACCTCCAGAATTGGATGGAATTCACAACACCTTCCATGTATCCTACTTGAGGAAATGTTTAGCTGAGGAGTCAAGTGTGATTCCTATTAAAGACGTGGCATATCAGTTGGAATTACCTCCAGAATTGGATGGAATTCACAACACCTTCCATGTATCCTACTTGAGGAAATGTTTAGCTGAGGAGTCAAGTGTGATTCCTATTAAAGACGTGGCATATCAGTTGGAATTACCTCCAGAATTGGATGGAATTCACAACACCTTCCATGTATCCTACTTGAGGAAATGTTTAGCTGAGGAGTCAAGTGTGATTCCTATTAAAGACGTGGCATATCAGTTGGAATTACCTCCAGAATTGGATGGAATTCACAACACCTTCCATGTATCCTACTTGAGGAAATGTTTAGCTGAGGAGTCAAGTGTGATTCCTATTAAAGACGTGAGTATTGACCCAATGAAGAGAATAGTAGACGAACCGGTCGCGATACTTGGAAGAAAGCAAAAGAAGTTACGCCGAAAAGTGATTGACCTCGTGTTGATAAAGTGGAAGCATAACCATGGAGAAAGCTTAACGTGGGAAACTGAAGCAGTAATGAAGGAAAAGTATCCCGAGTTGTTCCTTAATGAAGAGAATAGTAGACGAACCGGTCGCGATACTTGGAAGAAAGCAAAAGAAGTTACGCCGAAAAGTGATTGACCTCGTGTTGATAAAGTGGAAGCATAACCATGGAGAAAGCTTAACGTGGGAAACTGAAGCAGTAATGAAGGAAAAGTATCCCGAGTTGTTCCTTAATGAAGAGATTCCGGGGACGGAATCCTCTTAAGGGGGAGGTAATTGTAACATCCCAAACTTTTCTTTACTAGTTGACTAATGCCGTTAAGTCAATATTATGTGTGTGTCGTTAAGTCTGTTTTAGATTTAATGTTTATATGTAGCTAATGTGTGTTATGTGTGAGGCTTGTAAGCCTAAATGTTAATGTAGTATAAATGTGTGTAATATGAAGATCAATATCTATGTAGTGACATTTAATGAAGGATTAGGAAGCTTAGGGGTTAGTTTTGACATGTGTGCAAAGTCAAAAACGGGTTTAGAGGTTTAATGGTTGTCATTGAGAGCTCTATGCAGATTTTCTTCCTCTAAAACAAGCCCTAGTTGATCCCCTCCCTTCCCTCTCTAGTTTCTCCCTAGATCTTATTCGTTTTGGAGCCGAATCGATCGTGTATTGCTTGGATCTTGGATCTTTATCACCAAATACAGGTAATATAGGTATTCCTCAGTTGAGAATTGATTGTGTGAGTCTTATATTAGTCTTAATCCAGGCCATAAGGGTTTGGGTTGGGTTATTTGATTAAACGTTCATCAATTTGATGTTATTCGAATGATTAAATGGTTGGTTTATGATGTTAATGATTAAAGGATTATAGTATGGTTAAAGATGATGAAAGTGCAATTAAAAGGATTAATTTTAAGTCCCCAGGTTGGATTTGGGGTATGGGTTCGTATGGGATTCGTTTGATCAAAGCGTAAAATTTAGTTGCTTGTCTGCACCCCTGGTGCGACGCACCAAAGGGCTGGTGCGGCGCACCCATTATGGATATGAAGTTTCTGGAGAGTTGGTGCGACGCACAAGGTGGTGCGGCGCACCACTGGCCAGTTTGGTTTTTGGTACACCCCGATATGCGACGCACCAAAGGGCTGGTGCGGCGCACCTGTCTTTAATCTAAACTCCCTGGAGGATTTGTGCGACGCACCAGAGAGTAAGTGCGGCGCACCCTTTATTGATAAAAATTCCCTGGAAGATTGGTGCGACGCACCACATGGAAAGTGCGGCGCACCATGTGCCCAGATTTCACGAAATGTGTCGCTTAGCTTACATTTCGATCTTATACTTGTTCTAGGTTATTGGAGACACCTAGTCATCGTTGTATTGTGCTTGTAGCTTGTTGTTAAACCGTATCGAGGTAAGATACACTACTTTTGTCACGCTGAGGGTTCAACAAGCAAAGGTTTCATACTTATAACTTCCTTAACGGTAACTTATGATATATGTGGGTATCTCGGGTTACACGGGAGGTATTATGGGATATGTAGTTGACCATGAGACCTGAAATGCAGACCTTAATGTAGTGAAATGAAGTATTGTTCAATGTAGGGTATTGTTATGCTGTTTATGTAGATTTATGAAGTGTCTTATTATGTGTGAAATATAGAAATGAAGTTGTTGTGTGACACATGCATTCTACATGGCTTGTACACCTAGCTCACTAGACTTGGTAGGTTGCCATGTCACTTGCACGTTTAAGGGCCCAAACGAAATGAAGGTAATGTGTGACTATGTTTAGGGTATGTGTGTTTCCTAAACTATTATGTGTGGGATCGAGCTCGTAAATATAATGCAGGGAAAGTGTTAAGCTTAACCCGTACAAGTCTTAGCCGGACGAGTACGTTGACGTAGTTGTTGCTTGGGTGGCTCCTTGCAACATGGTCTTTATAATGCAGGGCGAGTAATACGAGGGGTTTGACCAACCTCCACATACGGATTACTCTTGGATTGGCTTGCCATTCCTTAACGACGTACGATGATTAGTCTTTTGGTTGATCATCTAGTCGGGTGTGATGCAGGGCACACTTATATGCAGATAACGAAGATACGTGTGACAATGTGGGAACTAATGCAGGATAAGCACATTTAGGATGACTATCCTATTTGATATGAAGTTGATATGCAGTTATGTGTGTTGTGTGTTGTGCCTAATGAGTTTGTCTATTAATGAAGAAATGTTTTAATTGGACAAATGCTTTTAAATTAAGTGTGATCTTACTTAGCTATTCTTATAGCTAACACTTGTTTCTTTAATGTGGTTGTTCCCTCAGGTTTAGCTTGATGGACTAGTGACGAAGGGCTTATGAGCTTGGGTAGATGCAATGAAGGAGCCTTAGCTACCCATAGTTGCTTCTTATGGAGACTTTTGAATACATTTCATTTTGATGTCGAATTTATGTAATAATGTGTGAACGGTTGTTTAATGTTGGGCAACCGTTGAGTTTTCATTTGAACTAATGTTTGATATGGCATGTAACACCAACTAAACGCAGAAACTGAAATGTTTTGATCGGTTTTGACTTTTACGGTCTTTACTTCCGCAATTTAACACCGTTAGGTGAAAGATTTTTGAAAACCCATATTTTTAAACGTCGGGTGTTACATAAGATGACATTATGCTTTACTATAAATGAAAATATGCAAGGATCAAGTCAAGTTAATTCTCAACCACCGCTCTGATACCAATTGATACGTCCCACGGTGTATCAATATACCAAAGTATATTGAACACAGAACAGTTGTAGAGGGGGTGAATACAACTTTCCGCAATCTTTACAAACTTTTAACACAAAACGTTTTAAGATTCAGATAATGAATATCAAGCAAGTACGTAAAGTGCAGGAATCATTAAAACAGTAAAGCAGTAAAGAATTAAAAACATTCTTGAACACAGATTGTTATTTTCAAATGTAATCCTTTATTAAGAAATAATCTATACAAAGAATTACAGGGTTGTTGCGGAATAAAGATAGCCTATAGATATCTAAACAACCCTATGAAATGACAAACAACAATCAATAAGTTTCAACTCAAGAGAATCAGCCCAAGCTGATCTCGTACAGACTAAGTTGTGTGTAAGAGCAGAGAAACTTGTGTGAAGAATGATTCTCAGGAAAAGCCACACATATGCAATCCATGAATGAGGATTTTATAGGCACAAGCGCTCCTTCATTGGGTGTCCGTTGCAGCTACGTATTCTTCAATCAGTGGTTGATGAAGGAATAATCAATCGTGCCTTTCATGGTACTTGTGGTCCCCTACGTACTGACGCACATTCTTCATCTACCAATAGGAGTATGGACACGCATATGTAAAACAACCACCAACCTGGATCCTAGGAATCTTCCTAGTCACGTCATTTGTCCTTATCTTCAATCCAGGTTGTTCTCTTCACTTGATTGTCAGACACAGATTGGGTCGTTTGTCAAGGCACCAATCTGCCTAAGTGTTTCCAAGCTGACTGCTAATCCCAAGCTGTCTTCCACTAACATCTTGGTCTTCTATCTTCAATCCTCCTCTTCGACTTGGACTAAATGCTAATACATTGTTGATGCAGCTTGAATAACACTTGCTTCCATAAGATATTACAATTACAAGTATGAAGCATGATCTGGGTCAGAGACAGATCGTAAGCTGTGTCAGCTTAGTCTGACCCAGATCAGATTATAAGAACCAAAAGATTACTAAGTGTTTCTAGGTCAGATTTATCATCCTTAAATTTACAATTAACATTGGGACTCAACAATGCAGGTTCACGGAAGATGCGAGACAGGGTAAATGGCATCAAGTAACTCAAGATGAAGGCCTATGAAGTTACAAGACACAAGGAGGTGATTCGGGAGCCAAACGAAGACGTACGAACTGCAGCAGGAGCTACCAGCACCGCTGGCAGCCATGCCAGCGCCGCTGGCCAACATCAGCGCGCTCCCTCACATCCAGCGCCGCTGGCCCAGTCCCAGCGCTGCTGGCAAGCCCAGCCAGCGCCGCTGGGCGGCCCAGATCAGCAACCGACTTAAAACACTATTTAAGTCGAACTAACCCTCAAAACCCTAAGAGAGAGCCGATTCAGCAGCCCTAGCCACCTACATTCAACCCTAGGTCGTAGTTGCAGATTTCCAGAAGGTTTTGGAGCTTCTAACACCTTCCGATCTTCATCCTCGGTCTAGATCTACTTTTCTATTTTACTTTCTGTTGGTAAACAATGTCTTTCATCTTTTCAGACTTTGTTATTCCATTAATAATGTCCGGCTAGTAGGCTGAATACTTGTTTGGATCAATGTGATCATGTAGACGTTTATTGTTTTACTTTATTTGTTAGAATCTTTTGGAGTGTGTTTTACTGTTTATCGTAGATCCATGTTTTACTAGTTCTTCATATTATTATCGGTTCTATATCTGAATATATTAGTTTAATTCTGATGGTTGTCTATGCTCATACACTAGAACTAATATGCTAGGATGGAAAACACTAGTCGGTCTATAACTAGCTGTAAAAGGTGATTCACTTGTAACCGAGGGATCCAGAAACCGTAGTAATTAGGATGAATAGAACATGATGCTTAACAATGTCAGACGCGATCCTTTGACTTGGAAACGAGCACTGTGGTCACCGGAGATAATTACTATCTGGTCATGGCTTAAGAGCAGGGTAACTAAAAGATGAACTAGTAACACAAACTTTAGGTCAATAATGCTTAAACAATGAATCTAACGAGAATTTGTTTATAGGGTAGTGTGAGTCTAGCGACAACACTAGTAATTAGGCAAAGTGAATCTAACGAGAATCTGAGCCGTGATTAAGTTTCCAACAGTCTAGCAAGTAGGTAGAATAGTATTTGGTCGTACCATGAGATCAGAGATGCCAAACAAGTATTTTAATTTAATTACTGTTATTTGCTTTTTCAAACTATTTTCAGACTAAGCCTCTCGCTGAATAAGCGGTTGTGGCTTCTATTTACTTTTCAGTATTTTAATTAGTTTAATAGGAATCGTGACAACCCCACAACCGCTAGAATTACACATATTATTAGATTAGGTAGTGCAAGCGTCCCTGCGAACGATCCTGTAACTTATCACTTAAACTATACTACACTGATCGGGTTCTCTGCTCGTAAGTGTGTGTGTTTTCAGATAATTACTTGTACAACATTTTATAAATTTAAAAGCAAAAAATAAAACACCCATCACATGCCTCATTTATTTAGACTATTTTATGTTTTGTTGTTGAGACTCCATTTCTATTTGGATTGTTTATGGGTTTCTTGAATTGTCGTTATGATGCAATAAGTAACACCAAAACTGTGATTGATATTTCCGATAGGAAATGATAATGTTTTAAATGGGACCTTTTCACATTTATTTAGACTACTCTCGAATTATGTATCTTTTAATATACTAAAACACAGTTACTCTAATAACTTATTGACCAATCACAGTTCTCCATTTCCTAAAGTTGACTTTTGTTTTCAATTTTGACTTTAATTTACGCTTTCTTGTTTTTCATCACAAATTTACACTTTTTTAACCAAAATTTCCAATATAATAAATAAAGAATAATAGCTAATATATATCCAATAAGATAATAGCTAATATGTATTCAATAAAATAATAGCTAATATATATCTTAATAGTACGTTTGATCATATAGATATATAACTAATTAATTAAAAATAATAAAATTTAATGTGGATATATTAAGATTTTAAAAGTAATTGTATTATTATTTTTTTTCGAAGTTTGTTTTCTAGTAATTGTCATGACACATATAAAAGTATAATCTTTATAGAAAACACATATAACATTATCATATTATTATTGAAATATTTAATATATATTTCATCTAAACATAAGATATTATTTCTAATTGTTTAAAAAAAGAATATAACACCATGTGTAAATATAAAGCAAATAAAATGATTAGTGACCTATTATAATTTATTAATATTCAAATATATCTAAGTATGTCACAATCACTTTGATGGATATATTATATTTTGTAATATTCAAATATCGTTAAACATGTCACAGTAAACAACTTCGATGAACATATTTTTAAAATATTCAATATAAAACTCAAAGTTTAATATATAGATCACCTTTTTATTATTAGAAATAGTAAACTAAATTTTAAACCATAATAAATTAACGTTTAATATCGATAACATCGTAAGTCCCATGTATTAGACACGGGCCTAAAATCTAGTATAATTATTAAGGAATAGATTTTGGATCGTATGTATATTAGATGCAATTTGGATTTTTTAGATTTGATGAATTTGGAATATATTGTGCGTTCATTTGGATGTAAGTGGTCATCGATGTGAGTGGTGATAGACTTGAAGCTGGCTAAAAATATGAATGCTTTATATGAAACAAGTATGAAAGTTTTATCATCAATTTTTAAGTTTGCAAATGATGATGGCGATATGGATGAAAAGAAACAAAGATGAGAGAGATATGAATTTTTATAAAAAAATAATAATAAAATTTAACCTGCTATTACAAGTCATCGGGTCACATATATTTAACCAAGTACAAAAATTTAAAAATTCATGGGGCATATATATCAATATTTCAGTTTAATAGGCAACCATGTACAAACGGGAAAATATGTTAGTTATCAGTGACTAATCCCATAACTAAATCTATATATTCACACATTGAAAGAGATTTTTCAAATTTGTTAATGTGAAAAGGCAAAAAAGTTTTATAGTTAAATAACTGGTTGGTAACGTATATTTATTGTAATTTGTGAAACAAATATAAGTTTATTTTCTTACACGGTCACTGTGTATTAAAGCTAAAAAAAGTAATTCCCATGCCGTCTTCCACGTGTTTTGGGTTCCAATACCGTCTTCGACGGTGTATGGGGGAGGTTGATATGTAGACAACCTTACCCTACCAAAGGTAGAGAGGCTGCTTCCAGGTTCTACCAAAGGTAGAAAAGGACCTCCAGCCTTGTTGGGCATGAGGATCGAACCCATGACCTCTGTTTCCAAAAGCAAGGGCTCCAACCACTGATCCAACCCAGTTGGTTTTAATGTGTATTAAAGCTAGTTTATATAAATTAGTTATAGTTCTATACAAAGTTATTATTAAAGATTATGATATTTTGTTCATATAGATAGACAGAAACTAAATAGTTTTAGCAATATATATAATATATGGGTAAATTACAAAAATGGTAGATGAATTCGTCTCGAAAATGCACCGGAGATACCTCCAAGAATTTAATTACGCGAATCATATCCAAAGTTGGCAAATATGCACGCTGACCATACCTCCGATCTAGGAAAGAATCTTGGTGACAAAAAAGGACAATGTCACTTTCAAGTCTGGACTTTTATGCAAAACTATAAGATCAATGTGCGTGGAAAAAATGGACGACAATTAAGGCATGATTTATGCCTATATAAACATGTTTTAGTGTATCATAGAATGTGGGCATCCTTATCATCTAATTCTCACAACAATTAGAACTATCAGCTTGTATATGTGTTGTTTATACTCAGCTTAGACTAGTAGAGTAAGATAAACAGAATTGTAACTTGTTTCAACTAAGTAGTTCGATAAACAGAATTGTAATTTGTTTCAACTAAGTATTTAGATTCCATAGGTGCTTCCGTTCTAGAACTACTTGTAATTCTTTCCATTTGTCAATAAAAAAAATTAGTTGAAAATTATAACTTCTGGTCTTATTATGTTATATGATTGTTAAATCTTGTTTTGGATTTGAACAATACTTCTTATGATAAACAATATTTTACTAAAAGTTTAAAGGAGTGAAATAATTGTATCAACCCCCTCTAGAACTCTGAGCTAACTTGTGAAAACAAGTCATCATTTACCTACAAGACCTATCAGGTCGTACCAGAGCAGTTGGTTTTGTGATATACTAGATCCTCAACTTTATTTGTGTTCTTGTTTTCACTGTGTCTAAATGGATAATGGTTCTTCAATCAGATCAACCACGTTTGACAAGAATGATTTCAGTGGGTGGAAAGGAAGAATATTTATGTTTCTTGAGTCCATTGACAATTATGTGTGTGCACAACTTTTTTTAAATAACCGGAGTTGGACCCATGTTGAATAACTATTCTATTATATATAACTATTCACTTTTCGTTATAACATTATTTTTATAACATGTCATTTACGATGAATTAAATAGAAAACAAAATAAATTGGTGTAGTTAAGAATAATATTAAACTTTTGATACCTATGCCTCAAAACGCTCATTCTTTTTAAGTCCTATTCCATATAAACATAAACTTAAAACTAAAAATATCCAAACTCAAAAACAAAAAGCTTGAGACTCTTAACTTGTAAAAGCCTTAAAGCAATGGCCTGACCCATTTAACTAAACGACCACCAGGCCCTATGTAAGTGCACGTCTATGTCAATAGTAGTCTAGATTGTTTGGTCTTATATTGTACTATGTCTTTGTAAAGTAATTGTCATTAATGAACTACATATTATGCATAGAATACTAGATTAAGTTTAAGTATTGAATGTATAAATCTGCTTAAGTATGAATTGCGACCTCGCAATTCATAGGAACAATTACGACTTCAGAATGCGACATCGCATTAGTGTCGAGTTGGGCTGGATTTGCGAGGCCAACTAGTTGTAGCCCAAGTCGTGTTGTTTCCTATATATAGCAAACTCTAACAGAGATTAGGGTTGAACATTTGTCGAAATATCTAGCATATTTGTAGGTTAAGTCGTCAGGTATTGTTCCATACGGCCTATAGAAGATCTGTGAGGCAGCAGATAATCTGAAGGCTTGTTTCTCATTGTTGTGAATCACCAAGTTATAGTGAGGGATTCCGCACCTCAAGATAACTAGAGCAAACTATTAACGATCCAGTTCCAGGGGACTTACAAGTGGTATCAGAGCCTCTTGGTTTCATACCGGAAGGTTATAGTTTGTTGGTGATAGACAACATCAGTTTAGGGTCGTTCATACGTGATTCTTTCACGAGTTTACGACCGAAAACCTTTTTGGTGACCTCTATTGGTGTTTGCAGTGCTTTTGGAAGTGTTTTTGAGTATTAGGGATTCGAATTCAAGAAGATCAATGATTACAGCATTGTTTGCGACCTTGCCAGCTCGTATTACCTCATCCAGATCGATATATGACCTGGGTAGCTAATTACGACCTCACCAGTTCAATTGTGACCTCGTACTTCGTTTGCGACCTCGTGAGCTCTTTAAGACCTCGCCAGTTCAATTACGACCTCGAGTTTTAATTGCGACCTCGTTTCTCTTTGCGACCTCGTTTAGTTTTGAACAATTCGTATTATTTTGCTAGCTCGTGAAAAATGACGTCTCAATTACCCGCAAACTATCATGCCTTGCTGAATCAGTTGATCTTGATGGATCATGAAACCCGAAAGGCCAATTCACCGCCCAAGTTGATAAGCCTAGACATATATTTCAATTGGAAGGGCAGATTCGAGTCATATTGCAGACTTATGGATGTCAGGATGTGGATTTGTATTGTTAATGGATATGTTCATCCTAATGTGGGAAATGACAAGGATACCAATTCGAGTGGTGGGAAAGTAGCTACTTATGAGCAGATGAATGTCGATCAAAAGAAGGACTACGAAGCTGAAAGTAAGGCTTTAGGATCACTCTGAATGGCTCTCCAAGGGTAATTCTTGCACTTGTTTGAAAAGTATGAAAGTGCAAAGGGCTTATGGGATGCACTCAAGGAGCATTGTGAAGGTGATGAAGATCTCAAGAAGAGAAGGAAGGACTTGCTGAAGAAACAGTACTATGTTTTCACAAGCTTCAAGGATGAATCTCTTGATGAGACTTTGATTCGTTACAGTCATTTGCTAGTTGAGTTGGCATATTTTGGGTACAAGTCTGAACCAGGGGAAGTAATCGAGAAGTTGTTGGATTCTCTTCCAGCTAAGTGGGAAGGGTTTGTTACTTCTATCCATCAAAATCCCGAATTCAGTACATGGACTCTGGATCAGATAATCCGAAAGCTGAGAGGTCAAGATATGAAGCGTAAGTCAAAAGAAGCAGGTAGCAGTGATTTTTTTCAACGTCCGAAACTCTATCACAGCAAGCGAAGTGTTTCTTCCGGAAAATCTTCAAGTAGAGGGATTACTTCCTTCTACAGTGGAGATAGTGAAAAATTGAATATGACGATGGATTCTGACAACAACTTTATGTATGTGACTTATCCGGAATCTACTATAGTTGTGGATAACGGGAATCAGAAAGGTAGTTCTCCAAGCTCAGGTTTATCAGGAATGCCGATGAGCATAAGATCTGCTGCGGGACATTTGGGCATGCTTGCTTCGTTCGTGTCTGCTCATGAGAAGTTAATTGGAGGAAAACTGACTGATCATGATCTGGTTAGGGAGGATTACAAGCAAGTTGATCCAGATGATCTGGAAGAAATGGATCTGAACTGGCAATTAGCAATGCTAACTTTGAGAGTTAAACGATTCACTGATAGAACTGGAAGGAAGGTTATAGATGGCAAAGTGAGATTTGATAAGACAAAAGTGAAGTGTTTCAACTGTGATGGTTTTAGACATTTTGCACGTGAATGTCAGAGGCCAAGACGAGACAACAATTCAACTACAGGCCGTCAGAACTTCAATCAGAGTGGTTTTATCGCAAGTCAGAATTCAGGTCGTCAATATGCTAGTACTGGTAATCGAAACTCGGGAGAAACGGATAACAAGAGAGCTTTGATTGTTCAAAATGATGGTACTTATAATTGGGGTTCGACTAGTGCCGATGATCAGAATCATGCATTTATGGCAGAATTTCAAGACTTTGATGGAGGGATGAATGATCTTGTTGATAATTCATTCGACTATACATTATATGCCAGCAGAAATGATCATAATAGTTTTCATCAGAGGGTAGAAGAGGAACCTGAACCATCAGAACCAGTAAGAGCTGAAATTGAAGAAGTAGTCATCGAAGCCGAGACAAGTTTTATGGCACATCTTGAAGTTTTGGAAGAAAAGTAACCACTAAGGAAAACTACAGGGTTATGGTTTGTCGATAGTGTTTGTTCAAGACATATGACAGGTGACAAGAGACTATTAACAGAGATAACTCTTGTTAAAGGGTCTTATGTCAGCTTTGCTGGTCCCAAGGGCGGAAGTATTTCTGGTATTGGAAAAGTCGTCAATGGGAAGATTAAAATGGATAATGTAAACTTTGTTGAGCAGCTGGAACATAATCTGATGAGTGTATCTCAAGTTTGTGATAAAGGAAATCCAGTTCATTTTACAGAAAGGGAAGCCCTGATCTTGAAACCAGGTTATGTTATTCCAGAGGAATGGATTCTGCTTAAAGCTCCAAGAAAGAAAGATATCTATGGTCTGGAATTAGGTGTCGTTGATTCAGTGGAGCCGGTTTGGGTGCTGACTAAAGCTTCAGAAAATGAGTCTCTGCTATGGCATACAAGGATGGGTCATATCCATTTCAGAAAAATGAATTATATTACTAGTAATGGATTAGTTCTCGGTGTTCCATATAAGAGATTTATGGTGGAAGATAAAAGTGTGCCGTGCCTAAAGGGAAAACAGACTAAGAAGCCACATAAACTGAAGACTAAAAAATCTATTGCCGCCTCATTTCAGTTGCTTCACATGGATTTATTTGGCCCAGTGAATGTTCGGAGCATAGGGTTTATGTACTACTGTCTAGTAGTCAGTGATGATTATTCTAGATTCTCGTGGATATTTTTCTTGAAGACCAAAGATGAGACTGCTCAGATCCTAATGGAGTTCTTTGAAAAGGTTGAAAACCAGTACAACAAAAGAGTGAAGAGAATCAGGAGTGATAACGGGACATAGTTCAAGAATCATATTATGGAAGTTTACTGTCTGAGCAAAGGAATTGAGCATCAATCAACAGAATGGAGTAGCAGAAAGGAAGAATAGGACATTGTTGGTGCACGTTTCTCGGTGACAAAAGCATTCTAGATGTGTTATGTATTTTATATTCACGTCTTGTAATTTATCTTGTAAATTACCGTTTGTCAATGAAATTACCTTGGCATATATTGTGATCATATTGGGGTCTTTATATATATGTTTATATGTTGGTTTATTATTTGTGTTTTGCAGGTACTTAACATAGATGTAGACAATGCATATAAAGGGTAATTAAGTTAATGTTGGTTCTGCATTTACAGCAGTAAGAACATTAACTTAAATACTTCTAAAGGTAATCTAGTCAATGTTGGTTCTGCGTTTACAGCAGTAGGAACATTGGCTGAGTTAATGTTGGTTCTGCATTTAACAGCAGTAGGAACATTAACTTAAATATTCCTAAGTGTCATTTGAGAGTTCTTGGGAACAAGCAAAAGTTTGCCTGTTCAGAAGAATACTCAAATGGTTTGAGAGTTCTTGAGGAACAAGCAAAAGTTTGCTTGTTCAGAAGAACACTCAAACCAATATGCGTGTTCTGGGAAACACGCATATGGTCAAACCCTAATGGGCTTTGGGCTGACATGGAAACACGCAAACCCATAAGGTTTTGCGTGTTCCTACCATTGCCTATAAATAGAGTGTGTGTGTTTGCATGGTGTAGACAAGAGTGTAGAGAGAGAAATGAGCAAAATCTTGAAAGAGAAACTACTAGAGCTAAGAATGTTAAAACTATTATAATTCGTGTTCTAGTGCGGAAGTAAGGTAATCAACAATGGTGGAAAGTGTGTGTGTTAGTGTGTGTTCTTGAGAGAGAAAGATGTGTGTGCGGGAAGCAGGAATGATTGATTATCATAAGTGTGTACAAAGCATTTAAAATTTGAAGGCTTGAGGGGTATTTATACTCTAAGTATATTTCAAAAACTCCCCCTCAACCTTACATTATATACATAAAATACAATGTTTAGAAATACAACTAAGCACTATTTTATATTTCTAACATTCTCCCCCTTAGTGCTTGGTTGTCCATCATCACTTTCTATGTTGTCTCCTCCTCTTGTTTGCACGTCTTTGCTTGTTCTTTCTTTTCTTATATCGTCGTGCAGCATTTGAGGTTGATGGCTTGTCAATCTTTGAACTCCAGAAGGCTCTCTTCTTATAACTGTTCCATGAATCATTCCACAATTTCTTCAGGTCTTGTGCTCAAATCCAAGATTTGTTCATAATTCTCAGCAAAATAGCCTCATTGATCTGCCATATCTTATTTCTTGAGATCCTTGGATGTCTAATTCCTTGTCCAAGTTCATTGGGAGTCTCAAGATTTTCTGTGTTTCTGAGATGATAAACTATCTCTTCAAAGATATCTTCTCCATATTCTTCTTGAACAACATAGATATTGCCATCTGCTCGACGAACTCTGAATTGAACAAGTCTAAGATTGTGGTTTTTGAGAGGAGTAAACAACTGAAGGACTTTAGTGATTGGAATTTGAAATTGCTGATACCACCATTCAGCTCTTACAGAACTTTCAGCATTCATTAGCTCCATATATGCATCTCTTTGACCTTGATGTCTGAACAGAAAGAATGCTCTTAATCGGTTCAAGGTCATGTTGAGTCTTTCACTTGGTGAGCAATAGATTTGAAAGGCTCTTTCTTCAAGATATCTTGCTAGATTCTTCTTGAACAACATAGATATTGCCATCTGCTCGACGAACTCTGAATTGAACAAGTCTAAGATTGTGGTTTTTGAGAGGAGTAAACAACTGAAGGACTTTAGTGATTGGAATTTGAAATTGCTGATACCACCATTCAGCTCTTACAGAACTTTCAGCATTCATTAGCTCCATATATGCATCTCTTTGACCTTGATGTCTGAACAGAAAGAATGCTCTTAATCGGTTCAAGGTCATGTTGAGTCTTTCACTTGGTGAGCAATAGATTTGAAAGGCTCTTTCTTCAAGATATCTTCTAGATTCTTCTTGAACAACATAGATATTGCCATCTGCTCGACGAACTCTGAATTGAACAAGTCTAAGATTGTGGTTTTTGAGAGGAGTAAACAACTGAAGGACTTTAGTGATTGGAATTTGAAATTGCTGATACCACCATTCAGCTCTTACAGAACTTTCAGCATTCATTAGCTCCATATATGCATCTCTTTGACCTTGATGTCTGAACAGAAAGAATGCTCTTAATCGGTTCAAGGTCATGTTGAGTCTTTCACTTGGTGAGCAATAGATTTGAAAGGCTCTTTCTTCAAGATATCTTGCTCTGCACACAATTTCTTCAGGTCTTGTGCTCAAATCCAAGATTTGTTCATAATTCTCAGCAAAATAGCCTCATTGATCTGCCATATCTTATTTCTTGAGATCCTTGGATGTCTAATTCCTTGTCCAAGTTCATTGGGAGTCTCAAGATTTTCTGTGTTTCTGAGATGATAAACTATCTCTTCAAAGATATCTTCTCCATATTCTTCTTGAACAACATAGATATTGCCATCTGCTCGACGAACTCTGAATTGAACAAGTCTAAGATTGTGGTTTTTGAGAGAACTAAGCTCGGCACTTAGTTGTTTTTAAGAATTTGGTCACTTACACTATTTGCAGAGAATTAAGCTCGGCACTTAGTTGTTTTTAAGAATTTGGTCACTTACACTATTTGCAGAGAATTAAGCTCGGCACTTAGTTGTTTTTAAGAATTTGGTCACTTACACTATTTGCAGAGAATTAAGCTCGGCACTTAGTTGTTTTTAAGAATTTGGTCACTTACACTATTTGCAGAGAATTAAGCTCGGCACTTAGTTGTTTTTAAGAATTTGGTCACTTACACTATTTGCAGAGAATTAAGCTCGGCACTTAGTTGTTTTTAAGAATTTGGTCACTTACACCATTTGCAGAGCTCACTGTTTCAGTGATTCCTGCAAATTAAGTGTGTTTCTGTCCTTATTTTGTTGACCGATCGATTTTATATCAATATATCTTCCTTCGCTATCAATTTCAGAAGCTAAATTCATCATTTGAGTAGTTTTCGATCGAGCTCTACAAATCGCATGTTCGTGAGGGTTTGAGTTCCAGTTGAAATTAGAATCTAATTTGTTTGAGGATTTGTGCGCATTGATTTTCTGAACATTTTGATATAAAGTTCGAGTTCTAATTTGCAAAAATGAAGAAGATATCGAAGATTTACAATCTTCTCTGCAAATGAGGTGTTAGTTGAACGAAGAAGACAACAAAATAACCGACTATTTTGTCGTGTTGTTGAATTCTTACTTGTACTATTTGCAGAGAATTAAGCTCGGCACTTAGTTGTTTTTAAGAATTTGGTCACTTACACTATTTGCAGAGAATTAAGCTCGGCACTTAGTTGTTTTTAAGAATTTGGTCACTTACACTATTTGCAGAGAATTAAGCTCGGCACTTAGTTGTTTTTAAGAATTTGGTCACTTACACTATTTGCAGAGAATTAAGCTCGGCACTTAGTTGTTTTTAAGAATTTGGTCACTTACACTATTTGCAGAGAATTAAGCTCGGCACTTAGTTGTTTTTAAGAATTTGGTCACTTACACTATTTGCAGAGAATTAAGCTCGGCACTTAGTTGTTTTTAAGAATTTGGTCACTTACACTATTTGCAGAGAATTAAGCTCGGCACTTAGTTGTTTTTAAGAATTTGGTCACTTACACTATTTGCAGAGAATTAAGCTCGGCACTTAGTTGTTTTTAAGAATTTGGTCACTTACACTATTTGCAGAGAATTAAGCTCGGCACTTAGTTGTTTTTAAGAATTTGGTCACTTACACTATTTGCAGAGAATTAAGCTCGGCACTTAGTTGTTTTTAAGAATTTGGTCACTTACACTATTTGCAGAGAATTAAGCTCGGCACTTAGTTGTTTTTAAGAATTTGGTCACTTACACTATTTGCAGAGAATTAAGCTCGGCACTTAGTTGTTTTTAAGAATTTGGTCACTTACACTATTTGCAGAGAATTAAGCTCGGCACTTAGTTGTTTTTAAGAATTTGGTCACTTACACTATTTGCAGAGAATTAAGCTCGGCACTTAGTTGTTTTTAAGAATTTGGTCACTTACACTATTTGCAGAGAATTAAGCTCGGCACTTAGTTGTTTTTAAGAATTTGGTCACTTACACTATTTGCAGAGCTCACTGTTTCAGTGATTCCTGCAAATTAAGTGTGTTTCTGTCCTTATTTTGTTGACCGATCGATTTTATATCAATATATCTTCCTTCGCTATCAATTTCAGAAGCTAAATTCATCATTTGAGTAGTTTTCGATCGAGCTCTACAAATCGCATGTTCGTGAGGGTTTGAGTTCCAGTTGAAATTAGAATCTAATTTGTTTGAGGATTTGTGCGCATTGATTTTCTGAACATTTTGATATAAAGTTCGAGTTCTAATTTGCAAAAATGAAGAAGATATCGAAGATTTACAATCTTCTCTGCAAATGAGGTGTTAGTTGAACGAAGAAGACAACAAAATAACCGACTATTTTGTCGTGTTGTTGAATTCTTACTTGTACTATTTGCAGAGAATTAAGCTCGGCACTTAGTTGTTTTTAAGAATTTGGTCACTTACACTATTTGCAGAGAATTAAGCTCGGCACTTAGTTGTTTTTAAGAATTTGGTCACTTACACTATTTGCAGAGCATTTTGCTCGGCAAATAGTTATTTTTGAGAATTGAGAATTCTTGATTTGAGACTGGTGCTACTTGCATTGTTTGCAGAAGTTTAGCTCGGCAAACAAGTGTTTTTGGGTGGTGTGACTAAGTACAAGTTCTATTTGTACTGTTTGCAGAGATATTTGCTCGGCAAATAGTTGAAATTGATTCTTCGACCAAGTGACTTTATAAGTTGTACTGTTTGCAGAGAATTAAGCTCGGCATTCAGTTGTTTTTAAGAATTTGGTCACTTACACTATTTGCAGAGAATTAAGCTCGGCACTTAGTTGTTTTTAAGAATTTGGTCACTTACACTATTTGCAGAGAATTAAGCTCGGCACTTAGTTGTTTTTAAGAATTTGGTCACTTACACTATTTGCAGAGAATTAAGCTCGGCACTTAGTTGTTTTTAAGAATTTGGTCACTTACACCATTTGCAGAGGTTTAAGCTCTGCATTTAGTTGAAATTGAAAAATCTCAAATTTTGTTTAAGTCTTTTATTGCTTGCAATGGCTTCAAGAGAGACTTTAGCACTTGGTTCTGAAGGAAGACCACCTGTCTTATTTAGAGGATCTTATCCTCAATGGAAGAAAAGATTTCTGAACTGGATAGACAGGCAAAAGAATGGAAAACTGCTAAGGAAGTCATACAAAGAAGGTCCTGAAATTCCAAAGAACCCTGTGAGTGGAGAAGTTTTACCTGAAGAAAGTTGGAATATAGATCAGAAAACCAGAGTTGAGGCTGATCAAAGTGCAATTGCATACCTATACCAAGCACTTCCTGATGACATTTACTGCAATGTTGATTCCTATGAAACAGGAAAAGACATTTGGGATGAAGTGGAGAAGCAGATGGAAGGATCAGATGTATCAAACACCATTAGGTTGTCAACTGTTTTGAATATGTATGAAACATTCAAACAACAAAAAGGTGAACCTTTGAATGAGGTGTACATCAGATTCTGCAATGTCATCAATGAGCTGAGAAAGAATGATGTGAAGAGAACCAATATGGAACTGAACATCAAATTCATCAAGAATCTGGAAGAGGAATGGCAAGTGTATGGAACCCAACTCAACCAACAATCAGATTTTGGAAAACTCACCATTCACACCTTATTTGAGAAGCTGCAACTGAATGTTGAGGATGTCAAGAGAATTCAGAAGCAAAAAGGGGAGAGTTCTCATTCTGATCTATTAGCCTTGGTAGCTGAGAAGAAGAATTCAAGAGTATCAAAACAAAGATTTGTTGAGTCTGAAACTGATTCTGATTTGAGTGATATGAGTGATTCTGATCTTGATGAAAGACAGAAAGAGATGTATAAGGAACTCGCTTATTTCACGAAGGCTTTAAAGAAGAAATTCTTCAAGAAAAAACCAACCAACAATCAGATTTTGGAAAACTCACCATTCACACCTTATTTGAGAAGCTGCAACTGAATGTTGAGGATGTCAAGAGAATTCAGAAGCAAAAAGGGGAGAGTTCTCATTCTGATCTATTAGCCTTGGTAGCTGAGAAGAAGAATTCAAGAGTATCAAAACAAAGATTTGTTGAGTCTGAAACTGATTCTGATTTGAGTGATATGAGTGATTCTGATCTTGATGAAAGACAGAAAGAGATGTATAAGGAACTCGCTTATTTCACGAAGGCTTTAAAGAAGAAATTCTTCAAGAAAAAACCAACCAACAATCAGATTTTGGAAAACTCACCATTCACACCTTATTTGAGAAGCTGCAACTGAATGTTGAGGATGTCAAGAGAATTCAGAAGCAAAAAGGGGAGAGTTCTCATTCTGATCTATTAGCCTTGGTAGCTGAGAAGAAGAATTCAAGAGTATCAAAACAAAGATTTGTTGAGTCTGAAACTGATTCTGATTTGAGTGATATGAGTGATTCTGATCTTGATGAAAGACAGAAAGAGATGTATAAGGAACTCGCTTATTTCACGAAGGCTTTAAAGAAGAAATTCTTCAAGAAAAAACCAACCAACAATCAGATTTTGGAAAACTCACCATTCACACCTTATTTGAGAAGCTGCAACTGAATGTTGAGGATGTCAAGAGAATTCAGAAGCAAAAAGGGGAGAGTTCTCATTCTGATCTATTAGCCTTGGTAGCTGAGAAGAAGAATTCAAGAGTATCAAAACAAAGATTTGTTGAGTCTGAAACTGATTCTGATTTGAGTGATATGAGTGATTCTGATCTTGATGAAAGACAGAAAGAGATGTATAAGGAACTCGCTTATTTCACGAAGGCTTTAAAGAAGAAATTCTTCAAGAAAAAACCAACCAACAATCAGCTTAGGACTTCATCAGTCTCTTCGTATGCAAAGCATACAAATGATCCTAAGTTTGATCTAAAGAATGAACTTGTTGGTGGTGAGAAGAAGTTTAACAATCAGAAGAGGTTTGAGAAAAAGGGTATGGATAAAAGGAATGAAGACAAGAAATGCTACAACTGTGGAATTCCTGGACATTTTGCTATAAACTGCACCAGACCTCGACAAAAGAACTCCGAGTACTATAAATACAAACTGATGCTCGCAAGACAAGAAGAAAGTGGCATTGCTCTTCTCGCTGAAGATGACAAGTGGTTGCATCTATCTGATGAGGAGACAGATGAACTTGCAGCAAACGTGTGTTTCATGACAAAGATCAAGAGATCAACGGAGTTGGAGGAAGCTGATGAAAGTTCTTCAGAGGTCGAGGATGAGGTAATTAACATTACTCAATCTGATTTAGATTACTTAATGAATAAGAGTGCTCAATCGATGAAGTATGGGAAAGGGTTGAGTAAACAAATTTCTCAATTAACAAAGCTTTTGGAAGACAAAGAGATCGAATTTCAAAATTCTAAAGATAAATTTGAATCACTTCAAAAGGATTTTGACAATTTGAAAACTGAAAAAGAAGCAGTCATGTTTACTCCGACCTCCAAACTGCATCTTGAGAAACAAGAACTTGAGACCAAAGTTCTTGAACTGAGCAAGACTGTCAGACAACTTCAGGTTGAAAAGACAAATGAGATGTTTAGAGCAAATGCTTTGGCTGAAGACATTGAGTCTTTAAATGTCAAATTCAAAATATCTATCCCTGATGTGACAGAATTTGAAAACAAAATTTCTGACCTAAAATATGAATGTTGTATAAAAGATTCTCTTAAACAAAAACTTGATAAAGAAAATGAAAAAGCATCAATTTCACTCAAGCAAAGTCCATGTCCAATGAAGAAAAGTGACGTCAGTGTGAAGTTGGAAACTGATGAAATGTCAACATATTTGGAAGACAAAGAGATCGAATTTCAAAATTCTAAAGATAAATTTGAATCACTTCAAAAGGATTTTGACAATTTGAAAACTGAAAAAGAAGCAGTCATGTTTACTCCGACCTCCAAACTGCATCTTGAGAAACAAGAACTTGAGACCAAAGTTCTTGAACTGAGCAAGACTGTCAGACAACTTCAGGTTGAAAAGACAAATGAGATGTTTAGAGCAAATGCTTTGGCTGAAGACATTGAGTCTTTAAATGTCAAATTCAAAATATCTATCCCTGATGTGACAGAATTTGAAAACAAAATTTCTGACCTAAAATATGAATGTTGTATAAAAGATTCTCTTAAACAAAAACTTGATAAAGAAAATGATGAGCTGAAAGCTGAAATCAAGTCTTATCAAGAAAAATTGTATAAGATCAATCGTTCATATCAACAAGTCTTTTTAAATAGGCCAAGAAGTTTTGAAACAATATTCACATCAGGGCTGGGTTATAACAATCCAAAATGTTTGCTCAAAGCACAGGAAGAAATCCCATCCTTATACAAGGAATCTTATTTGAGGTGTGGGATGACAGACCAATTTGTGAGACCGACTGATAGTGATTATGAGGCTGATGATTTTCTAGAAAAGGGTGCAAAGGTCTATTTTAACTATGCGTTAATGGATGAGTCATATGACTTCTTTGCTAACTCTACACAGAAGACAATCAAAGACAATCATGAGGCTGTAATACCCGAAATTCTAGAGTGTTTTACTGAAAAACCTTTGGAAAATTCTAATCCTATTCCAAAACCTGAAAATTTGAGACCTTGTGTGCCACAAAAAGTTTTGGAAAAGGTAATTGAAGATCTGGAAAAGTCTCTTGAGAAAAAGCAATCTTTGATAGAAAATTTGAGACCTTGTGTGCCACAAAAAGTTTTGGAAAAGGTAATTGAAGATCTGGAAAAGTCTCTTGAGAAAAAGCAATTTTTGATAGAAAATTTGAAGACTCAAAATCATTATGTCATTGACTCACCCAAGAATCATGAAAATGAGTGTGACCACCCCAATTGTCCTGTTTGTGAAGTTATGGCCACTCCATCTCCATCAACCAAATCTGTCTGTCAAAATGAGACAACTTCACAAAATACATGTTCTATAAGTGAATCATGAATGCATCTGTGAAAACTGAGAGTCAAGTTGTCCGTGTTTCTGTTCAAACTGATGGTGATTTAGATGATGTTCATGATATTGATGATTATTTTTTCCCAATTACCTCTGAAATTGAGACTTTCACCAAATTTTCTGAAGGAACTCAATCATACTTGAATGAAATTGATGCTTTCAAACAAAAGTTTGAAAAAGAAAGAGAACAGAGATTAAATGTGCTAAAGGAACTTAATGATTTAAAAGTTGAATCCCAACTTCAGAAAATAGCACTTCAATTTCATAAAGAAAATGAAAAAGCATCAATTTCACTCAAGCAAAGTCCATGTCCAATGAAGAAAAGTGACGTCAGTGTGAAGTTGGAAACTGATGAAATGTCAACATATTTGGAAGACAATCATGATTTTGATCCTGAGTTTTTTTTTTTTTTTTTTTTTTTTTTTTTTTTTTTTTTTTTTTTTTTTTTTTTTTTTTTTTTTTTTTTTTTTTTTTTTTTTTTTTTTTTTTTTTTTTTTTTTTTTTTTTTTTTTTTTTTTTTTTTTTTTTTTTTTTTTTTTTTTTTTTTTTTTTTTTTTTTTTTTTTTTTTTTTTTTTTTTTTTTTTTTTTTTTTTTTTTTTTTTTTTTTTTTTTTTTTTTTTTTTTTTTTTTTTTTTTTTTTTTTTTTTTTTTTTTTTTTTTTTTTTTTTTTTTTTTTTTTTTTTTTTTTTTTTTTTTTTTTTTTTTTTTTTTTTTTTTTTTTTTTTTTTTTTTTTTTTTTTTTTTTTTTTTTTTTTTTTTTTTTTTTTTTTTTTTTTTTTTTTTTTTTTTTTTTTTTTTTTTTTTTTTTTTTTTTTTTTTTTTTTTTTTTTTTTTTTTTTTTTTTTTTTTTTTTTTTTTTTTTTTTTTTTTTTTTTTTTTTTTTTTTTTTTTTTTTTTTTTTTTTTTTTTTTTTTTTTTTTTTTTTTTTTTTTTTTTTTTTTTTTTTTTTTTTTTTTTTTTTTTTTTTTTTTTTTTTTTTTTTTTTTTTTTTTTTTTTTTTTTTTTTTTTTTTTTTTTTTTTTTTTTTTTTTTTTTTTTTTTTTTTTTTTTTTTTTTTTTTTTTTTTTTTTTTTTTTTTTTTTTTTTTTTTTTTTTTTTTTTTTTTTTTTTTTTTTTTTTTTTTTTTTTTTTTTTTTTTTTTTTTTTTTTTTTTTTTTTTTTTTTTTTTTTTTTTTTTTTTTTTTTTTTTTTTTTTTTTTTTTTTTTTTTTTTTTTTTTTTTTTTTTTTTTTTTTTTTTTTTTTTTTTTTTTTTTTTTTTTTTTTTTTTTTTTTTTTTTTTTTTTTTTTTTTTTTTTTTTTTTTTTTTTTTTTTTTTTTTTTTTTTTTTTTTTTTTTTTTTTTTTTTTTTTTTTTTTTTTTTTTTTTTTTTTTTTTTTTTTTTTTTTTTTTTTTTTTTTTTTTTTTTTTTTTTTTTTTTTTTTTTTTTTTTTTTTTTTTTTTTTTTTTTTTTTTTTTTTTTTTTTTTTTTTTTTTTTTTTTTTTTTTTTTTTTTTTTTTTTTTTTTTTTTTTTTTTTTTTTTTTTTTTTTTTTTTTTTTTTTTTTTTTTTTTTTTTTTTTTTTTTTTTTTTTTTTTTTTTTTTTTTTTTTTTTTTTTTTTTTTTTTTTTTTTTTTTTTTTTTTTTTTTTTTTTTTTTTTTTTTTTTTTTTTTTTTTTTTTTTTTTTTTTTTTTTTTTTTTTTTTTTTTTTTTTTTTTTTTTTTTTTTTTTTTTTTTTTTTTTTTTTTTTTTTTTTTTTTTTTTTTTTTTTTTTTTTTTTTTTTTTTTTTTTTTTTTTTTTTTTTTTTTTTTTTTTTTTTTTTTTTTTTTTTTTTTTTTTTTTTTTTTTTTTTTTTTTTTTTTTTTTTTTTTTTTTTTTTTTTTTTTTTTTTTTTTTTTTTTTTTTTTTTTTTTTTTTTTTTTTTTTTTTTTTTTTTTTTTTTTTTTTTTTTTTTTTTTTTTTTTTTTTTTTTTTTTTTTTTTTTTTTTTTTTTTTTTTTTTTTTTTTTTTTTTTTTTTTTTTTTTTTTTTTTTTTTTTTTTTTTTTTTTTTTTTTTTTTTTTTTTTTTTTTTTTTTTTTTTTTTTTTTTTTTTTTTTTTTTTTTTTTTTTTTTTTTTTTTTTTTTTTTTTTTTTTTTTTTTTTTTTTTTTTTTTTTTTTTTTTTTTTTTTTTTTTTTTTTTTTTTTTTTTTTTTTTTTTTTTTTTTTTTTTTTTTTTTTTTTTTTTTTTTTTTTTTTTTTTTTTTTTTTTTTTTTTTTTTTTTTTTTTTTTTTTTTTTTTTTTTTTTTTTTTTTTTTTTTTTTTTTTTTTTTTTTTTTTTTTTTTTTTTTTTTTTTTTTTTTTTTTTTTTTTTTTTTTTTTTTTTTTTTTTTTTTTTTTTTTTTTTTTTTTTTTTTTTTTTTTTTTTTTTTTTTTTTTTTTTTTTTTTTTTTTTTTTTTTTTTTTTTTTTTTTTTTTTTTTTTTTTTTTTTTTTTTTTTTTTTTTTTTTTTTTTTTTTTTTTTTTTTTATTTTTTATGTGAACTTGCATGTTATCCACCTAACCTGCAAGGACCCAATCTACATGGGTCTTAAATCATCTGTTAGAATTGTTCGCTCAGACAATGGCACTGAATTCAAGAATTCAACAATTGATTCTTTCTTCAAATCCATGGGTATTTCTCACCAATTTTCTGAAGGAACTCAATCATACTTGAATGAAATTGATGCTTTCAAACAAAAGTTTGAAAAAGAAAGAGAACAGAGATTAAATGTGCTAAAGGAACTTAATGATTTAAAAGTTGAATCCCAACTTCAGAAAATAGCACTTCAATTTCATAAAGAAAATGAAAAAGCATCAATTTCACTCAAGCAAAGTCCATGTCCAATGAAGAAAAGTGACGTCAGTGTGAAGTTGGAAACTGATGAAATGTCAACATATTTGGAAGACAATCATGATTTTGATCCTGAGTTTGAAAAACATTTTGTTAAAAAGGAAGAAAAACTTGATTTTCATCTAAAGAAGATTCCAAAGTCACACTCTTCACAATCTTCATCAATCAATAAGTTCCAAAGACCAAAAACCACCCAACAATCAAAGTCCAATCCATTACCAAAGACTGCTTCAAAACCGAAGACCAGACCATTCCCAAAGTGTGTTTCAAAACCCAAGACCACACAATCTGAATCAAAGACTTCTAGGCAACAACAGATGTACAAGGTCAAATCTAAATCTGAGTCTCAAAAAGAAGTCAAAACAAGCAGTGGTCAGAAGATTAGTAAAATTGAATCTTTCTCATTAGGTATCAAACAACCTCAGCAGGTTAGGTATTCTAGTTTCCCTAGGTACTCTCAAAAGAATCCTAAGTGCACTTTACATAGGGTTAGAGATACTGTTACAGGCATAACTAAATACAAAGACCAGTATGGATGGTTGTCACCTAATAACATTAAGAAAGTGAATAAGACCACTGAACCCATCAAGAAGAAACCTGTTCAGAACATAAATGCAAAATTAGTTGCTAATTCTAAGAATGTTCGTGTTTCAGGTGACTTGTGCATGAAAAGTAGCAGTAAATGGATTCCAAAAGATAGATTCTTGCATGCTACTAGAAAACTCAAACTTGATGGAAACACAACCCATGTAAAACAAGTGTGGATTGTCCGTAGATCAAATACATTAGATAATGTTACAACATCTAGGACTAGTCCTGCTTGTATCAAAAAATGTGTATAAACTTTTACAGTTCCTTTCTTGTAATTCGTATGTGTGTTTTGAACAAGTTTGTGTGTTTGTTTAATGATTGAATAACAAGTTTGCTTGTGCGTTAGTTTGTTTTTTTTATTTTTTATGTGTACTTGCATGTTATCCACCTAACCTGCAAGGACCCAATCTACATGGGTACCTAAACCATATTCCCTGTCCTTGCAGGAATTTCTCATTTGTGTATGGTATGTCGACTCGGGATGTTCTCGCCATATGACTGGAACCAAGTCAATTCTTTCAAACTTTGTTGAAAAGTTTATGGGAACCGTCAGATTCGGAAATGATCATATCGCTCCTATTCTTGGTTACGGAGACATTGTCAAAAATGGAGTCACCATCAAGAGAGTTTCCTACGTTGAAGGACTTGGACACAATCTCTTTAGTGTTGGTCAATTTTGTAACAATGATCTTCAAGTATTATTTAGGAGATATGAATGCAAAGTGCAAACTGAAGATGGTGTGGATATTCTGACTGGAACAAGAGACAATAATTTGTTCACAATTGATCTCAACAACATCCCATCCAACTCTTCAGAGATTTGTCTTCTTTCGAAAGCAACTGCACAAAACTCTTGGTTATGGCATCGCCGACTTTCTCATCTTAACTTTCAAACGATTAATACACTTGTGGATAAACAACTTGTTGAAGGTCTTCCGGACTACAAGTATGAAAGTGAACATGTTTGTCCAGCTTGTGCAATTGGTAAGATGAAGAAAGCTTCACACAAACCAAAGAAGCACTTAAGTACAGAAGGTCCTTTGCACCTTATTCATATGGATTTGTGTGGCCCAATGAAAGTTCAAAGTATCCATGGGAAGCGATACTTTCTAGTGATTGTAGATGATTATTCTCGTTACACAAGTGATTATTGATTTCATCAAGAAGACCCAAGTCAATCTTAAATCATCTGATAGAATTGTTCGCTCAGACAATGGCACTGAATTCAAGAATTCAACAATTGATTCTTTCTTCAAATCCATGGGTATTTCTCACCAATTTTCCGCTGTCAGAACACCTCAACAGAATGGAGTAGTTGAACGTCGAAATCGAACTCTTGTTGAAGCAGCTAGAACAATGCTTGCCTATTCGAAGTTGCCACCGAATCTTTGGGCTGAAGCTGTTGCTACTGCTTGTTTTACTCAAAACAGATCCATAATAAACAAGAGGTTTGATAAAACTCCGTATGAGGTGATAAACAAAAGAAAGCCCAATGTGAACTTCTTGCACATTTTTGGATGTGTGTGTTATGTTCTCAATGATCGAGACAATCTGGGCAAATTTGAACCAAAAGGCGATGAGGCATATTTCATCGGTTATTCAAAAGAATCCATTGCATATCGTGTATATAACCGAAGAACCAAGGGAATAGAAGAGAGTATGAATGTCAAATTTGATGAACTCTCAGGAATGGTTCTTGAACAACACAGTTCAAGACCCGAACTTCAATGTCCACAAGCTTCCACAACTCAGACTGCATCAAATGTCAAATCAGTCTCTACTCCGACTTCACAAGATTTGGAAATCTTGTTTGAAGAATTTTATCAAGTTCCAAAGAAAGTGTTTGAATCTGATAAGAATTCAAATGAACCATCAAGTTCAAATTCGAAAGAGATGGATCCAAATGAGTCTTCACCATCACAATCATCAGATGTTAGTTCACCATCTGATTCTGCTCCACCTACTGATTATTTAGGGTTGCATACTCAACCTCATGTTATCTCTCAAGTGACAAATCCATCAACCAATCCAGAAGATTATAATCAAGATAACTTTGTTGAACCAATTGCTACTTCACTTGAACAATTGACAGAACAACATACTCCTGATTTTATTGATTCTGAAGAATCTGGTGATCCAATTGACCCAATTCCTCACACAACCAAATGGACTAAAGCTCATCCGATTTCTCAAGTCATTGGTAATCCAACAACTGAAGTTTAGACAAGATCCGCTTCCGCAAATGAATGTTTGTTTGCGAATTTCCTGAGCATTGTTGAACCAAAGACAGTACATGAAGCTCTAAGTTGTCCAGATTGGGTGAAAGCTATGCAGGAGGAACTGAATCAATTTGAACGACTTGAGGTGTGGAAATTGGTTCCCAATACTTACAAGAACAAGGAGCCAATTAAAACCAAGTGGATCTTCAAGAATAAAAAGGATGAAACTGGAGTTGTTGTACGCAACAAAGCACGATTGGTTGCAAAGGGATATTGCCAACAAGATGGAATTGACTACGATGAGACATTCGCACCAGTTGCACGAATTGAGGCTATTCGGATGTTTCTTGCCTATGCTGCCTACAAGAACTTCACAGTCTACCAGATGGATGTTAAAACTGCCTTCTTGAATGGAATTCTCAAAGAAGAAGTCTACGTTGAACAACCAGAAGGTTTTGTGAGTTCCAAACATCCTGACTACATTTACAGGTTAGACAAGGCATTGTATGGTCTGAAACAAGCGCCTCGTGCATGGTATGATGCTCTATCTTCTTATCTTGTGAAATCTGGTTTTAGCAAAGGTTCGATTGACACTACCTTGTTTATAAAACGACAAGGAAGTGACATCATTCTAATCCAGATTTATGTTGACGACATAATTTTCGGGTCAACTAACCCTAAATACTGCAAGAATTTCTCTGCTTTAATGATCAAGAAATTTGAAATGAGCATGATGGGTGAATTAAATTTTTTCCTTGGTCTACAAGTAAAACAGTTGTCAAATGGTACTTTTATTTGTCAATCTAAGTACATTCTTGACATGTTGAAAAAGTTTGATATGATGGATTGTCAAACAATTGGAACACCCATGGAAGCTCGAACAAAGATAAATGCTGACTTAAATGGAAAATCTTTTGATCAAAAGAAATATCGCAGTATGATAGGGTCACTCATGTACTTGACTGCAAGTCGCCCGGATATTATGTTCGCCACATGCATGTGTGCCAGGTACCAGGACAATCCCAAGGAAAGTCATTTCCAGGCCGTTAAATGGATCTTCCGATACCTGAAAGGCACAGTGAACCTTGGTCTCTGGTATCCTAGGGATACCGGGTTTCAGTTAATTGCATATTCGGATGCTGACCATGCAGGTTGTAAGCTTGATCGAAAAAGTACTTCTGGGAGTGTACAGTTTCTAGGGGATAGATTGGTCAGTTGGTCTTCAAAGAAACAAAATTGTGTATCCACATCTACTGCAGAAGCTGAATACGTTGCTGCAGCAAGTTGTTGTTCACAGGTTCTTTGGATGAAGACACAGTTGACTGATTATGGATTTCAATTCAACAGGATTCCCATCTACTGTGACTCTAAGAGTGCTATTGCTATTTCTTGCAATCCTGTACAACACACAAAGGCCAAGCACATAGATGTTCGGTACCATTTTCTTAAAGATCATGTCGAGAAAGGTAACATCGAACTCTATTTTGTCCCAACAGACTACCAACTTGCAGATTTTTTCACTAAGCCTTTGGATGAAAACAGGTTCAATTTTCTGAAAACCAAGTTGGGAATGCTTGATTTACAAACTTAAATGCTTTCATGCCATGTATTCTCTATTCATTCTCTGTTTCAAACATTGATGTGTTTTCCTTGTTATTACATGCAATGTTTGAGGGGGAGAAAAAGGATAGAATGCATGAGTTTAGGGGGAGTTTGTAAATTTAGTATAGTCTAATATGCTTAATTTGAGGGGGAGTGTGCAAATGCATGTAAATTTTTGTCTGATTATTTGTTAATTGTTTGTTTTATTTGTTTAAAATTTTTTTTTCCTTTCTTTATTTGCATGTGTGTTTGTCGTTAAAATCTGAAAAATCAAATACAAAATTAGAAAATCCAAAAATGATAAAAAGTTTTTTTATTATTTTGTTATTCTGTTTTTTTTTGTGTGTTATTTTTTTATTTTATTTCTTTCTATATTTTTTGTTATTAGTTAGGTTGCAGCCCAAAACCATTATGAGCCCAAAATGAGGTTTAAGCCCAATATCAAATTGAGCCCAACTGCATGATGAACCCATGACCTGTTTGAAATCGGGTTGACACGCGGGTCGTGTCCATACCCGCGACCCGGATTCATTGTTTAAATGGAACATATGGGCGGGTCAACTCACTTTTATTCAAATTCAAATCCAGTTTCTTTTTATTTTCTCTCTAACCGATCAAAACATCACATCAATCAATCAAACTTTCATTTGTTACATAATAATCCAAGTGGGATTAATCTGGTGATCGCTTTTGTGGATAAAATCTTCTATCTTTTCCTTTAGATCATCATTTTAAAGGTAAAATCACTTGTTTTATTTTCGCACTTCAACTGTTTGCAGAGCATTTTGCTCGGTAAATGGGTACTTTGTTCATGATCTCCTTCAAATCATCATAAAGTTTGATTATCATGTTCATAATTTTCTCGAACAAGTTTTTGGATCAAAAAGTGCCATTTGCAGAGCATTTTGCTCGGCAAATGGGTACTTTGTTCATGATCTCCTTCAAATCATCATAAAGTTTGATTATCATGTTCATAATTTTCTCGAACAAGTTTTTGGATCAAAAAGTGCCATTTGCAGAGCTTCTTGCTCGGCAAACAAAGATAAATGCTGACTTAAATAGAAAATCTTTTGATCAAAAGAAATATCGCAGTATGATAGGGTCACTCATGTACTTGACTGCAAGTCGCCCGGATATTATGTTCGCCACATGCATGTGTGCCAGGTACCAGGACAATCCCAAGGAAAGTCATTTCCAGGCCGTTAAATGGATCTTCCGATACCTGAAAGGCACAGTGAACCTTGGTCTCTGGTATCCTAGGGATACCGGGTTTCAGTTAATTGCATATTCGGATGCTGACCATGCAGGTTGTAAGCTTGATCGAAAAAGTACTTCTGGGAGTGTACAGTTTCTAGGGGATAGATTGGTCAGTTGGTCTTCAAAGAAACAAAATTGTGTATCCACATCTACTGCAGAAGCTGAATACGTTGCTGCAGCAAGTTGTTGTTCACAGGTTCTTTGGATGAAGACACAGTTGACTGATTATGGATTTCAATTCAACAGGATTCCCATCTACTGTGACTCTAAGAGTGCTATTGCTATTTCTTGCAATCCTGTACAACACACAAAGACCAAGCACATAGATGTTCGGTACCATTTTCTTAAAGATCATGTCGAGAAAGGTAACATCGAACTCTATTTTGTCCCAACAGACTACCAACTTGCAGATTTTTTCACTAAGCCTTTGGATGAAAACAGGTTCAATTTTCTGAAAACCAAGTTGGGAATGCTTGATTTACAAACTTAAATGCTTTCATGCCATGTATTCTCTATTCATTCTCTGTTTCAAACATTGATGTGTTTTCCTTGTTATTACATGTAATGTTTGAGGGGGAGAAAAAGGGTAGAATGCATGAGTTTAGGGGGAGTTTGTAAATTTAGTATAGTCTAATATGCTTAATTTGAGGGGGAGTGTGCAAATGCATGTAAATTTTTGTCTGATTATTTGTTAATTGTTTGTTTTATTTGTTTAAAATTTTTTTTTCCTTTCTTTATTTGCATGTGTGTTTGTCGTTAAAATCTGAAAAATCAAATACAAAATTAGAAAATCCAAAAATGATAAAAAGTTTTTTTATTATTTTGTTATTCTGTTTTTTTTTGTGTGTTATTTTTTTATTTTATTTCTTTCTATATTTTTTGTTATTAGTTAGGTTGCAGCCCAAAACCATTATGAGCCCAAAATGAGGTTTAAGCCCAATATCAAATTGAGCCCAACTGCATGATGAACCCATGACCTGTTTGAAATCGGGTTGACACGCGGGTCGTGTCCATACCCGCGACCCGGATTCATTGTTTAAATGGAACATATGGGCGGGTCAACTCACTTTTATTCAAATTCAAATCCAGTTTCTTTTTATTTTCTCTCTAACCGATCAAAACATCACATCAATCAATCAAACTTTCATTTGTTACATAATAATCCAAGTGGGATTAATCTGGTGATCGCTTTTGTGGATAAAATCTTCTATCTTTTCCTTTAGATCATCATTTTAAAGGTAAAATCACTTGTTTTATTTTCGCACTTCAACTGTTTGCAGAGCATTTTGCTCGGCAAACAGTACAAAGTGAAAATTTTAACCTAAGTTTTCAAATTCAACTGTTTGCAGAGCTTTTTGCTCGGCAAACAGTACAAAGTGAAAATTTTAACCTAAGTTTTCAAATTCAACTGTTTGCAGAGCATTTTGCTCGGCAAACAGTACAAAGTGAAAATTTTAACCTAAGTTTTCAAATTCAACTGTTTGCAGAGCATTTTGCTCGGCAAATGGGTACTTTGTTCATGATCTCCTTCAAATCATCATAAAGTTTGATTATCATGTTCATAATTTTCTCGAACAAGTTTTTGGATCAAAAAGTGCCATTTGCAGAGCTTCTTGCTCGGCAAATGGGTACTTTGTTCTGATCTCCTTCAAATCATCATAAAGTTTGATTATCATGTTCATAATTTTCTCGAACAAGTTTTTGGATCAAAAAGTGCCATTTGCAGAGCTTCTTGCTCGGCAAACAGTACAAAGTGAAAATTTTAACCTAAGTTTTCAAATTCAACTGTTTGCAGAGCATTTTGCTCGGCAAACAGTACAAAGTGAAAATTTTAACCTAAGTTTTCAAATTCAACTGTTTGCAGAGCATTTTGCTCGGCATTCAAGCCTTTTTGGTTTTCAAAGTGAATCAAGGTTTTAAAATCAATTGTTTGCAGAACTTTGAGCTCGGGAAACAAGCCATTTTGAATTCCAAAATTTTTCCAAGTATTAAAATGAACTGTTTGCAGAGCAGTTTGCTCGGCAAACAGTGCATTTTGTTCAAATTGAATTCCAAGTCATTCAAGCTTTAAAAACAACTGTTTGCAGAGCTCATTGCTCGGCAAACAGTACAAAGTGAAAATTTTAACCTAAGTTTTCAAATTCAACTGTTTGCAGAGCTTTTTGCTCGGCAAACAGAACAAAATGAAAATTTTCACAAAGTTCTTAATTTCAACTGTTTGCAGAGCTTTTTGCTCGGCAAACAGTACAAAATGAGAATTTTCTCAAAGTTTTTAAAATCAACTGTTTGCAGAGCATTTTGCTCGGCAAACAGTACAAAATGAGAATTTTCTCAAAGTTTTTAAAATCAACTGTTTGCAGAGCTTTTTGCTCGGCAAACAGTACAAAGTGAAAATTTTAACCTAAGTTTTCAAATTCAACTGTTTGCAGAGCTTTTGCTCGGCAAACAGTACAAAGTGAAAATTTTAACCTAAGTTTTCAAATTCAACTGTTTGCAGAGCTTTTTGCTCGGCAAACAGTACAAAATGAAAATTTTTTTTCACAAAGTCTTAAATTCAACTGTTTGCAGAGCATTTTGCTCGGCAAACAGTACAAAATGAAATTTTTTTTCACAAAGTCTTAAATTCAACTGTTTGCAGAGCATTTTGCTCGGCAAACAGTACAAAGTGAAAATTTTAACCTAAGTTTTCAAATTCAACTGTTTGCAGAGCATTTTGCTCGGCAAACAGTACAAAGTGAAAATTTTAACCTAAGTTTTCAAATTCAACTGTTTGCAGAGCATTTTGCTCGGCAAACAGTACAAAGTGAAAATTTTAACCTAAGTTTTCAAATTCAACTGTTTGCAGAGCATTTTGCTCGGCAAACAGTACAAAGTGAAAATTTTAACCTAAGTTTTCAAATTCAACTGTTTGCAGAGCTTTGAGCTCTGCATTTACATGTTTAAACTCCAATACAAATTAGAATTTCAAATTTTTTATTCTTTATTTTTATTCTATGTTTTTTTATTTTTATTTGTGCTGTGTTTTAAAATGTTTATTTGTATATGTGTATTGTGTGTGTAAATATATAGTATTTCATAAGTGTTTAGAGTGAGAGGCAAGGTATCGAACGCCTTTGTGTACTACCTTGTTTTCTTAAAATCAACTGTTTGCAGAGCATTTTGCTCGGCAAACAGTACAAAGTGAAAATTTTAACCTAAGTTTTCAAATTCAACTGTTTGCAGAGCTTTGAGCTCTGCATTTACATGTTTAAACTCCAATACAAATTAGAATTTCAAATTTTTTATTCTTTATTTTTATTCTATGTTTTCTTTATTTTTATTCTATGTTTCTTTTATTATTATTTGTGCTGTGTTTTAAAATGTTTATTTGTATATGTGTATTGTGTGTGTAAATATATAGTATTTCATAAGTGTTTAGAGTGAGAGGCAAGGTATCGAACGCCTTTGTGTACTACTTTGTTCTCTCATTTTTAATATATATGCAAAACATTGTCTGTGTAATAAATGTGTTTCTTAAAAGTTGGTATATTTTGTTATTTTTTCTGTGTTTAACATGTCTTTTCTGGTCAAAAACTTTGGTCAGTTTGTCTTGAACAGAAAAAAAATAATAAAGTATCCAGATGGCAATGTTCAGAGAAGAAGATTCAATGAAAATGCAAGCTAATCAAGCATTACATATTCCTTTTGCTTGCAAATTTCCTATCATTCCAGAGATTCTCAGCTATCATCCACTAAATAATGCTTTAACTGGAGGTGCACTTGTACCTGAGAAGTATGTCTTTGAGCTGTGGGAATCTATTGAATATGTGCGAGGAAGTAAAAGGCACAACACAGCAGAATACTTCAAAATTTCACTAGAATCAGAAACTGAAAGCTTCAACTGTAGATTAACTCTGGATGAATTTAGAACAATCATTGGATTTCCTGTTATAGAAGAATACGAAGAACTCCCATCTGTTGAGGAAATGTTGGCAGGAGTTCATTTGTTGGGTTATGCAGGAGAGTTGACAATGATGAGAGATTTTCGAAGAAGTAATGTAGCAACTCTCTGGCATACGATGTACAATATTCTTTCAACCTGCTTGATGCCGTCACAGAAAGGAATTGATCTGATGACAAAAGATTCTTTGGCAATCTATTATGCAGTCACTCACAATGTGCAGTGTGACTTTGCGACTATAATATGGAAAAAGCTGATTCAAGTTGTTAAGGGAAAGGATAAACAAGACAGAAAGTATATTCCATTTATCAGATTTTTCACATTGGTTATCGAAGATGCTCTTAATAACAGAGAAGAAATCCCAAAATTGGAGAATAGCTTTAAATATGTGATTGCCTTGTATAAATCAAATCTGAGAGGCACAAGTTGTGACACAGTAAGACCTTTTCCGATTCCACCATTTTTGATAAACCTGGTTCCTGCTCAGAGTCCTCACCTTAGGGCTTATCTCGAGTGGTTAGTCTCAGTAATGGGGTCTGAAAGCCGACAGACTCCTACCCAGACTGAGCATAGGTCGCCAAGTGAGGGTCTGAGTTCGTCAAAAAGAAAAAGAGGGGTTAGTGATGAAGGGGCCTCTGAGCAGAGGAAAAGAAAGTCTAAAAGAGTTATGTTTCAGCAAGATGTTGCTTCACCTGAACCTATTTCATCACCTGTTTCACAATCCACACCAAACATTACATCACAAACATCACCTTCACAATCTTCACCTTCGCAATCGACACCTTTACCATCCGTTGTTTCACCGAATCCACCAATTCTAACACCACCTCGATCAATTGCTTCAATACTACCTGATGAACCTACTCCACCACCAGGTAGACGACTTAAAATGTCTGCTAGAAGTGTTCTAAAGCAGACTTCAAAGAAGAAGAAATCAAAAAGAAAAAAGGGGTTAGTGATGAAGGGGCCTCTGAGCAGAGGAAAAGAAAGTCTAAAAGAGTTATGTTTCAGCAAGATGTTGCTTCACCTGAACCTATTTCATCACCTGTTTCACAATCCACACCAAACATTACATCACAAACATCACCTTCACAATCTACACAATCTACACCAACCGTTCCCCTTTCACAATCTTCACCTTCGCAATCGACACCTTTACCATCCGTTGTTTCACCGAATCCACCAATTCTAACACCACCTCGATCAATTGCTTCAATACTACCTGATGAACCTACTCCACCACCAGGTAGACGACTTAAAATGTCTGCTAGAAGTGTTCTAAAGCAGACTTCAAAGAAGAAGAAATCAAAAAGAAAACATAAGTTGTCTAGCTCTTCAAGACAAAGACTAGAATCTTCTTCAGCAGATGTGAATGAACAACCTGGTGCCTCAGCGGAGTTTGATGTTGCACAAGCAACAAGAATTGTGCATAATGTTTAATATGAGATTGAGCCTGAGAATGTTTGCACCGGAGATGATGTTGTGCAGGAGGAACAAGGCGGGACTGAGGGAGGAGTTGAAAATACCAGAGAGGATGTGCGGTCCGGGTTAGGACAAGGGCAAAAAGAAAACGATGGCCCTCCATTAGTTCAAACAAATGTGTCTAGCCGGGTTGTTTACCCTAGGGTAGAAATCGGGAACTGCCCATTCTCGTTTGCACTAACCTCTCCCAGCCATTCTGACTCCTCACAACAGGAGTTAGTCTCAGAAATACACGGGGATAAACCACGCTCACCACACTCTCCTCATTTGGAGGATGAGAGTGTTGAAATTAGAGAGGACCAGCCCCACCTCTCACCTTCAGTTCATGCACAAGAGTCTAGATCCCCTAGGGACACTGATTCACAAGCCTAGTTGAGTACTGGTGCCGGAACAAGCGGAGAGGGACCCACTTTGTGTGACCCTCAAGGACAGCTTGGAAATCCTGCCTTAGCTAACATCACGCCAGCTTTAGCCGCAGGTAACAGTCCTCAGACCGAGACTGGGAGCAGTATGAACGTCGTAGTGACACTGCTGTTCCTCAGGATCAACCTGAGACTGTATTAACGGGCATTCTCAGTGACCCCGGTGTTGTTAGTGGTGTTGCCCAACGACAAGTCCAGGACAGTGATTTATCACAGTCTAGGACACCAATTGATTCGGGTTGCAAAGTCCATGAATCTAAAACTGCTGGTGAGGGTATGACCCGAGGATCCACAGGAAATCCTGACTCAGCATCGCTGAATTTTGGTCACACCACAAGTGTGCCAACAACCCCAGGGTTGACTACTCCACCTCCTACACAAACACAAAGAACACCAATACCAAATGAAATTCCATCAACCTCAACAAATTTACCTACAAAAGACGCTGCTTGTGAAGTTTTATTGAATATTTTAAGGTCTGAGGGTGATTTGTTGACGGTAACTGAAAGAGGGGTGTTGAATGCTCTTGAGGTGGGAGAAAGAGAAATATCCACTGAAAGAAGAGTGAAAGAGTTACAAGATCAAGTTGAACGTCAAAAGGCTGAATATGATACAAAGCTTGCTGCTTTTGAATTGAGATTGTTGGCGTTAGAATCTTGCCGACCGGCCTCGGTTCCTTCTCGTCGGGATGATCCTGATTCTGATGATCACCCCGAGGGGGAGAACCAAGGAGAAGGTCAAGCGAACATTGATAATACTTCGGCAAGAGTTGAAGGAAATGTTGGAGATGTGGTGATGGAAGAAAGAGCCGAGGGCGTAAATATTGAGAATGTTGAGAATGTTGAGAATGTTGAGGAAACAATAGATGATGTGATTAGAAGAAGGTTAGTTGATGTGTTTGGTGCTGAGTCGGATGTAGAAAGTGAAGAAGAGTTTGGAAATATTGAGGTTAATGAAGAAGAAGGATTTGGAAATATTGAGGTTAATGAAGAAGAAGGATTTGTGATTGAAAGTGAAGTTATGGAATATGCTGAAGATGATGCAGATATTGAAGCATTGAAAGATAATGTAACATTTGATGAGCCAGAAATAGTTGAGAATCCAACAAATGTTGAAACTGTTGAGGAACATGTGTTTGAAGACTTCCCAAATCTTGATTATTTTGAAACAGGTTCTTCAAGCAGAAAAGAAGCTGGAGAATCTTCTACTCAGGGTTTCACAAACTCACTAAGAAGTCAAGATTTCTGGAAGAAAGAGCTTATCCAATCTTCTGTGGAGCTACAAAAGTAACCAAAACAAAGAGACCAGAAATACACGGGGAACAACCACGCTCACCACACTCTCCTCATTTGGAGGATGAGAGTGTTGAAATTAGAGAGGACCAGCCCCACCTCTCACCTTCAGTTCATGCACAAGAGTCTAGATCCCCTAGGGACACTGATTCACAAGCCTAGTTGAGTACTGGTGCCGGAACAAGCGGAGAGGGACCCACTTTGTGTGACCCTCAAGGACAGCTTGGAAATCCTGCCTTAGCTAACATCACGCCAGCTTTAGCCGCAGGTAACAGTCCTCAGACCGAGACTGGGAGCAGTATGAACGTCGTAGTGACACTGCTGTTCCTCAGGATCAACCTGAGACTGTATTAACGGGCATTCTCAGTGACCCCGGTGTTGTTAGTGGTGTTGCCCAACGACAAGTCCAGGACAGTGATTTATCACAGTCTAGGACACCAATTGATTCGGGTTGCAAAGTCCATGAATCTAAAACTGCTGGTGAGGGTATGACCCGAGGATCCACAGGAAATCCTGACTCAGCATCGCTGAATTTTGGTCACACCACAAGTGTGCCAACAACCCCAGGGTTGACTACTCCACCTCCTACACAAACACAAAGAACACCAATACCAAATGAAATTCCATCAACCTCAACAAATTTACCTACAAAAGACGCTGCTTGTGAAGTTTTATTGAATATTTTAAGGTCTGAGGGTGATTTGTTGACGGTAACTGAAAGAGGGGTGTTGAATGCTCTTGAGGTGGGAGAAAGAGAAATATCCACTGAAAGAAGAGTGAAAGAGTTACAAGATCAAGTTGAACGTCAAAAGGCTGAATATGATACAAAGCTTGCTGCTTTTGAATTGAGATTGTTGGCGTTAGAATCTTGCCGACCGGCCTCGGTTCCTTCTCGTCGGGATGATCCTGATTCTGATGATCACCCTGAGGGGGAGAACCAAGGAGAAGGTCAAGCGAACATTGATAATACTTCGGCAAGAGTTGAAGGAAATGTTGGAGATGTGGTGATGGAAGAAAGAGCTTATCCAATCTTCTGTGGAGCTACAAAAGTAACCAAAACAAAGAGACCAGAATTGGATTCGATGTATAAGTTTAAGGAAGTAAGACAAATCGAAGAATACAAAGAGCTTCTCAAACTCACTAAACAATACAATCCAAAGCTTCTGGAAGAACAAAGAAACCGCAAGATTTTGGTGCTCGTCAGAGTGATTTTGGTTAAAAGGATTTCTATATCTGTACCTTGCTTTCATGTGAAAAGAGATAACAATAAGATGTACAGATTCACAGAAGCTCAGTTCAAGCTGCTACCAGTTGATGACATTATCTTTCTCTACAACCATTTCTTGAATGCAATACAAAGGTACAAGGAAGATGTTATTGCCTTTGAAGCAGTTAAAAGATACATGTCAAGCTGCATTCAATACGCTTCATTGGAAGACTTTCAAATTGGTTTTGAAGTGGTTAAGAGAAAGATCAATGTACCATATCCAGATCAAAGTTTTACACCAGAGACATTGAACAGCTCAGTATTGGTCAGATCATAGAAGAACCATCCTTTGGTGTTGTCTTTTTGAACAGCAGAAAAAAGAAGATCTTCATTCGTATGGATGAACTTGCTTCTTATTCAGGTGGAACACTAGAATTTTGTAAAAATGTTTTTTTGTGCTTGAAAGAAGATGATCAAGATGAAAAGAAAAAGGAAGTATTTGATAAGGTAATATCCAAGATCAACCAAAGACTCGAGTACAGAGACAGTATCAGAATGATGAGAGAGGCAAAGAATGTTCAAAAGTCTAAATACGTCGTACGTCGAAGAGGAGGTTGTTGGATCAAGTACTAGCTAAGTCATCTTCCAGGCCCACAAAACATTCCACCAACAAACTATGAAGCAAACATGATTGTTCCTGATGACAGACCAGAAGGAGATAATTGGTTCTGGCATCCAAATAAAGATAGACCAAATACAAGAGCTTGATGAATGACAAGGACTGGATATTTTTGACAAATCACTACTAAGGGGGAGATTGTTAGAAATATAAATGTAGTAGTTGATTTGTATACTTTATATTGTTTTATACTTAGAATGTAAATGTCTAAGTATGGAAGGGGCTTAGTGTTAATTAGTCATATGTATATAAATCCCTTCCATTAAGCATTTTGGAACCTTTGACCTCATAATACAAGCTAATCTTTCCCTGACATCTCTCTACTCTCTCTCTACTTTCTCTCACTAGAAACCTCCATTAACACACACTAAAGCTCGAATTCTAGACTTAACAAATAATAATGGGAAATATTTCTGATGAGTAGAGGTAAATCATCCGAATCTTCTTGAATTTGAGTTCCTCCTTGAGTTTTAGTAACAACTTCTTGAAAAGTTTCTTGACCATCTTGAGCTTGTGTCTCATGACCCTCTCTAATATCTCTCATATTCTCCCCCTCGGGTTGATCATCAGGTTCTTGATCATCCCGACGCCTTGAGATATTAGCCAGTCGACATTGTTGATCAAGCTCAATGACTCGCTTTTGAAGAGCTTCAATTTGAGTCTGTTGTTCCTGTTGTGTACTTTGAAAAGACAAATATGCAAGAAGTGATTGAAAAATAGATCTTTTATGCGAAGAAAGATGGGGTTCTTCTGATCTCAACCGATTCATGAGAGCAACAATTAGAGTATCGGTAGAAAACCCACTGGTGGCAATTCTGTTTGGTGAGCAATCGCTTAAGTATTCGGATGAATCAGATGATTCAGAAGAAGAACTGGAAGAATGATGTGGTGAATTTGGATCAGGAAATGATTGTGATAGTGGTGTTGGTGGTATGGTTGTTGTTGTTGTTGTTGTAATATGTGGGGGTGTTGGTGTTGGAGTCTCTTCTGGAGAACGAATGTGTAAAGCACCTCCAGTAAGCAATCTGGGTGATTGAGATGTTGTTTGAGATGCAGGAAGTTTACCAGTGATAGTGTTTCTCGAGATAAGTAGCTCACTTCTTTGTCCTTCTTCAATACCTTCAACAAAATGAGTAATTAATCTTTGAGCCTCGGGTGGTAATGGAATATCAGAAATTGGCACATCAATAGTCTCAAATGATTCTACTAAGTGACCCGAAGACATCATGACTGTCTCAGGATTTCCTGTTGGTTCAAAAGTATGAGCAACAGTTGATGATTCGGCTTTGCAACCAGAATCTTTTTGAAAATGGATATAAATAACACCGGAGTCACTTAGACGAACCGTTAAGCCCATAGCACGAAGAGTTGATGCAACAGTTCGAGCTCGTAAGAATTCAGACTGTCGCACAACTAGGGCACCTTCGTTCAAAGCTGGCATGATGTTAGCAATGGAAGGATTTCCAAACAATCTTCGAGAGGGCACGAGAGCCGATCTCTCTATGTTTGTTCCGGCAACATCACTTAGATGTGCAGATGGTACCACAAGTGGTGTCCTAAGTGTACTAGACACACGTGCAGAAACTAAAGTCAAGAGAGGGGCAGGTGTCTCTTTTGCTTCAACATTCACAGACTCTGAAGGAGAATGGAATGGAGTACGTGGTTTTTGCTCGTGCAAAAATGAGACGTCAGTCTGTAGAGAGACTTCCGAATGGATTATGGAGGTTTGTTCATGCGAGAGTTGGGAGCTCTCGTCTTCTACCCTACGGCGAACCCGGCGTAGATATTGGTTTGAGACTAATTGGAGGCCAACGTTTTCTTTTTGCCTTTCACTTATCCCGGACCTCTCAACCTCTCTGGTATTTTCAACCCCTCCCTCATTCCTTCCTTGTTCCTCCGGGATGTCTATGACATCAATAGCAAACTGATTTGCATCATCATCAGATGCATCATTATCAGAAGTAATCGTATCTTCTGTTTCGGGTTCTTGAAATCGGTCATACTCAAAGCGAGATCTTTTAAAAGTTTTCCTAATATTTACTGGAATTGATTTCTTTCTGCTCTGAGTATAAGTTGGTGGAGGAGATCGAACAAAGGATGATGAAGGTATGGTTGAGATAGATTGAGGTATGATTGGTTGTTCAGGTGTTGTAATTTCCGGAAGTGGTGAAGATTGATTAATTGGTGTTTGATGTAATTTGGGTGAAGATGGAGATGATGGTTTTTGAGGTGATGGTGTTCTGGGTGATCGGATTAAATTGATTGTTTTAGGGAGTGGTGATCGGATTGGTCTTTGAGACCCAGAAACAGATATTGTTTCCTCAGAAGATCTTGGAGAAGAAGTTTCAGTTGTAGCTTTACTTTTGAGTTTCTTTGATGAACTCTTCTTCTTCTTCTTTTGATGCACTTGTTTACTCAATCGTAACACAAACATTTCTCCTTTTTGTTTCTTTCTTTTTGGCTTACTGGAACTGGATTCACCCTCACGCTCTTTTCTTTTACTACTTGACCCCTCACCAGGTGTCCTATGTATAGCTTGGGTAGGAACCGGGAGGCTTTCCGGTCCCAGTGCTGTTCTAATCCAGTCCAGATAAGCAATCTTATCATCATCAGAATCTGAAACCATATCTAATAGAAATGATGGAATCAGGAAAGTATAGTTAGCAGTTCCTGAATCTCTAACATACTTATAAAAGTGTATGGTCACTTGGCTGCTGGCTGGAAGCCTTGGAATGCTTCTTTCCTGTCTGACTGCACTGTAGACAATTGCTGTGAGAAATCTTATGAATGGAATATACTTCTTGGGAGCAGAGACTTTGCCATTTACTAATACTATCAATTGATCCCACAGAAGTTGAGCAATGTCATAGTGTTTGTTGAAGACAACACCATAGAAAATGTGCAGCATTGGCTGTGTCAGATTATCCATCCCTCTTGTGTATGGAGTTAAGCAGTTGCTTATGATGGAATACACATAATACCAAATCTTTGGTAGATTCTTTAATTTGAAATCTCTTGTTTTGGTTAAAGGACCTTCATATCCAATAGAAATCAAGGCAACAAACATCTCCTCATTGGACTCAAACATATCATAATCAACATGTCCATTGAAGTTTTCTTCAGAAAGTCTTAAAATTCTTCAGAAATCATCAAGATTGAATTCAAACTCATATCTTCTATCTCTAGAATTCAATTGATATTGGAAATAACCTTGGCGACGAAGATCAGGTGATTTGGATTTAGCTTTGGCTCTTGGATTTGTTGGATCTTGAGGTTGAACAAAGATAATGGATCTCCACATATCAAAAAGATAGACTTCAGCTAAGTCTTGTTCAACGGTAAGTACATATGTGAGAGGGTGATTATGAAGAATTCTTGGAACAATTTGAAAGCCGGGAGCCATGAAAGGATCAAACAATGCTCTGTTATTTCTCATGTTCCTTGTGTTTCCGGCAATAAGAATTTCTTCAATCGATTCATTTAGAGCAACCTCTTCATCATGTTCAATAACTTCTTGATGATCCATTTTTATTTTTCTGATTTAAGACATAAAAGAGTTTAACGCACACTTAAAACAAAGTTTGAACAACAAATAATAAGATTCAAACAGGTGATTTATATAAGATATAAAGAGGTTCACAAAGGTGATCAACTCAGTGTATTTTATATAAATAACTTGTTATGAGAAAATGAACATAGAACAGTCAAATACATATTTCCATATATAAACTTACAAAGAAGTTCACAAAGGCGATCAATTCTCTGTACTTTTATATATTTTCATGTGTACATGACTTGAAAAATAGGTAAAATCATATAAGTACAAGATATTTGAAAATAGTAAGGAAGTACACAAAGGCGTTCAATTCCCCGTATTTCAAATATATTGTGATTATATGATAATACAAAGCACTTTGTCACACCACACAAATTTTAAAAAAAATTGGAAAGAATAAAAAAAATTTAAGAAATTTTTTTTTCTAAGTATAGACAGCTAGGACGATCTTGATGAGATCGTCCTGAGGTTGAACTCAGTTTGGAAAACAAAACGATCATAAGAAAGATCATCTCAACATTTGTTTTGTTGAAAAAGTTTAAGGACAATTTGAACCGTGGGACGATCTTGGATAAGATCGTCTCAACATTTGTTATGTTGAGAAAGGTTTAAGAAAGGAAAAATGGGACGATCTTGTATAAGATCGTCTTAAAGTTTTATTACTTGAAAGAAAAATATTGAAGTGAAGGAAAATGGGACGATCTTGTATAAGATCGTTTTAAAAACAATTCTAACACTTTGAAATATAAAGTGAAATCATCTCAATGATTTCCCCTTAAATTTAAAAGTATTAGTTTTGAGCAAACCGATCTCTTACGAGTTCAGTTACCCATTCATTTGTTTTTCAAATCAATTCATCAACCACACAGCGTACAGACCCTATAACGATCCTGACAAGATCGTCCTGGTCTTGGTCTCAAGGGTTACATGGCAAACAAATAGATGGAACTAAGACGGTCTTTGGCAAGATCGTCTTATTTCCAAGTCGTTCTGGAACCAAGACGGTCTTTGAGCAAGATCGTCTTAGAAACAAAACAAACTTGAAACTAAGAAGATTTGGCCAGAATCGTCTTATCTCCAGCCAGTTAAACTCTAAGCACAATATGATTTATTTTCAAAACTAAGCATGGCAAAATCATTTATTTGAATCATAGAAGGCAAGATTGAACTACTCTCATTACTTAAATCAAACAAAATAACCTAGATTAATTCGAAGATCGTCTTAGGTCATCTTCTTCACAAAACAAAATGAGTTGCAGGTTTTTGAATTTTCGAAAACACAATACTAAGCATTTAAACATGTAATAAACATACACATATAACCTAAACATGCATCTAAATCATTCCAACATCACAGATTCATCAACAGAAGCAGAAAATTTCAAGTAAAAATGAAAGAAAAAAAACTTACATTCTAAGTCGAAATCTTACTTGAAGATGTGATTAGATGACAATGATGTTATGGTATGAAATGATCAGTATGTAATTACCAACAAAACCCTTATCTTGTTTCAATGATCAGCCAAAAGTTGTTTTCGAAGTGATATGAGAGTTTATGGGAAACAGTGAGATGAAAAAAAATGGGAAAAAGAAAGGAAATAATTTGTTTCCCTCCTCCTTAAGGAATAGGAAACCGATTTGGTTGGGTCGGGTGGGTCATGGGCTTATTGAAATTGGGCCTCTTTTTTTTTATTTTTTTTTTTTAAAATTTGGGCTTATGTTTTGTTTTATCATACCAATAATAATAAAAGAAACTTTTATTTAACCAGAACAAAAACAGAACACTTGACAAAAACAATTTTTATTTTTATGAAATTTTTTTTTTTAAATTTTATATTTGGTTTTTCTAATATAAACAATGAGTTTCTCTTCAAATAGTGCAAATACACAAACTCCCCCTAGATTCATGAATTATCCTTTTTCTCCCCCTCAAACATTGCATGATATTTAAGCACATTGCACATAGGGATAGCATCAATGTTTGACAGATAATGAATGAGAGAGAAAGAGATGAAGGATTTGTACGAAACATGCAGAGGCAAGTAAGTGCATTGGTAATGAGCACTTATTTGAGATTGTTTCTTGAAAAGAAACTCATTCCAGGATCATGTGTTGAACAGTATCCGAGATTGGAATACTAAACACAGACCTTTATTACCTGCAAAACACAATCAAGGTTTTCTAGGTACCCACCTTTGAATGGGTCCTTTTGGGTTAGTGGAATCATTCAAAGTGTACAGATGAGGTTTTCGAACAAGAGGTTTATTCTTAAGATTCATCACAATCCCATTGTAATCAACAATCAAAGGTTTAGAAATCACAGCAGAAGATTTAGAATTTCTTACAGACCATGGTTTAGCTGAATTACCCAAAGATGAATTAAATTTCCTATCAGGAACTTTCTTCTTGTAATCATTAGCTATCCAACTTCTTCTAACTGGTGATTTATCAGACACTTGTGTTTTAGCATAGCTAGTAGATTTTATCAATGATGATTTAAAAATCCACTTATGGTTACTAGCTAAGCTCTTCTCTCCTTTATCAGATAACTTCTTAGATTCAGTTCGAGGAGTTAAAAACATATTCTGATTTTTGCTTTGCTTGGTGGAGGTTTTGATATTCTGTTTCTTTTGAGTTGCAACAGTGAACCGACCATACTGATCTCTATAACTAGTTATACCATTAGATGTATCTTTTATCAACAAATCTTGGCTAGTTTTAGACATCTTAGTAAGACAACTAGATTGAGAGATAGCTTTAGAAGCAGAGGTTCTAGAAACAGATGAAATATCAACTTTAAGCTTTGAGTTAGTAGAAATTGCTTTCTTACCTTTGACGGCTGGGGCATGCTGACCTTTGAGTGTATAAAATGAAGTTGGAGCAAACTTAGATTTAGATTCCTTGTTTGATTTAGGCTTTCTGGGTGAGAGTTTTTCAAGCTCTTTTTCAACTTCTGGTGCAAAAACATGATCAGTTTCCATAAACTTATCAAATTCTTCAACAGAAAGATCTGGAAAAGTAAATTGTAATTCTTTTGATTGAACTTCTGGTTTAAAAACAGTTTTGTTAGTCAATTTTTCAATCAATGCTTTTGCTTTAGCCTTAAGATTAGTAGGGATCTCAATCTTTTGCTCTAAGTTCATTTTATTTTGGTCAACAGGGGTGATTATAGGAGTATTAATAGAAAGTATTTTCTTGACAGAAGCAAGATGTTTAGCTTTTAAAGCTTGAACTTTCTCTTCAACATGGAAGAATGATGATAGCATTGAGGTTGACATATCATGAATCTCTTGAGGAGAGATGCTATTACCCTGCATATCTTTGTTAAAATTCTCACTCTCATTGGATGGAGTGGAGCAATCAACAGAAGTTTGATTATGTTCCATTTGAGTCGGGGTGGTCTCACTTACCTTTGAAGACTGATTTTGAGTTTTCAGATGTTCAATGACTTGGTGTTGAGACTCAATCTGTTGTTTTAAACCTTCAATTTCTTTTTCCAATATGTTAGTTGGAATGTAAAATCTTTCTGAGATTGGTTTTGAACAATCTTGTTGAGACTCATTTTCAGGAATTGAAATGCTGTCTATTTCTTCTAACTCATATATGGATCTTTTATGAGTTTTCTTGTATGTGTCATTAATAGCAACATAATCAATCTGAAAACTGTTTGGTTTTTGTCTTTTAACATCATCTGACTCAAAGTCATCCTCAGATGGTCTGATGAACTCTTGAATCATGCCAAATCTAAGACATTTTCCATCATAAAGTGGACCAAGGTCTTCTTTTTGGACTTTTTCTAAATGTGCTGGATTCTCATAACCTAAACCAAGAAGAAGTTCTGATCTATCAATCTTCGATTTATTGTAATAAGTAGTGAAATTCAGAAGAGGATTTTGTTCAATTTTATAGATTTTTTTTTGATAAAACAAAATGTTTGTTTTCAAATCCTCAACTTGTTTTTGAAGAGTCTCAATTTGAACTCCTTTGAGAAAACAAGTACTGTTTAGATCAGAAATCTGTCTTTCATGTTTTTCACAGTTGGGTCTAAAATCTTTCATTTTATTTGTGAGAAACTTAACATCAGCTTGTCTTGCATTTGCTCTTATCCATTCATTGGTTTTCTCAAGCTTTAAGGTCTCAATGGTTTGCTTGAGTGAATGGACAGTCTTTTCAAGGTCTTGACATTTGTTGGTCAAATGAGCATTGGGTGAAACAACTTGAGAACTGTTACTTGACAAATGCATTTCTTTTAAAGAATCATAGTTCACTTTGAGAGCTTCATGAGCTATTGAGAGTTCTGAAAAATCTTCATTAAGTTTATCAAACTCTTGTTTAGCCATTTTCAAATTGTTTTTCAAAGTATGATTTTGATTTGTCAAGGAATCAGCAGTTGTTTGGACAGACAAGTAATCATCTTTGGAGATGAATTCTACCTCACTTGTTGTTGTTTGTGAAGTATTTTGTGAAAGATTGGTTGTTGAAGTGACAGATGTCATTAAGCATGTGAGATCTTCAGAATCAGCATCAATATCCCCGAATAGCCATGGTTTCATCATTTGTTGTTTGGCTAAGAAGTTCTTTCTGATCTCAAGCTCTGAATTCTTCATTGTTGTCATTGAAATGAATGAATAAAAATTTGTAATTGTTTTTGTTGTTTTTGATTAAAAAATGATACGATCTCGAGGAGATCATCTTGAAAATTTGGAACTTAGAACGATCTTGAAGGAGATCGTCTTAGACACTTGTTGAAAATATTCTAAGTAAGAGTGAAGAAATGGTAGGACGATCTTGAGAGAAGATCGTCTTAAGAAAATTTAATGATGAAAAGTAAGACGGTCTTGGTTGAAGATCGTCTTAACAACTTGGTTAAGAAAAGGTAAGACGGTCTTGATTGAAGATCGTCTTAAGAATTTGTTAAGGAAAGAAATAAGACGGTCTTGTTTGAAGATCGTCTTAAGAATTTGGATGAGTGAAAAATTTTCGAAGTATAGAAAATGTTGGAAATTTATTGTTTGAGCAAAACCAATCTCAAAGAGATTAGTTACCCAATGAAGTGTGTGATTCCCAATCACAACAACTTCAAGTGCTTAACCCACAACACACAGTTCACACAGAACCAAAAATGTTAGAACGATCTTGAGAAGATCGTCTTAACACCAAAACAAGGTAAGCACTAGGACGATCTTGAATGAAGATCGTCTTAAGAATTTGTTAAGGAAAGAAATAAGACGATCTTGATGAAGATCGTCTTAACACCAAAACAAGGTAAGCACTAGGACGATCTTGAAGGAGATCGTCTTAGCAAGATCGTTTTAGAATCAATCAGCAAGAACAGCAGAAAAGACAAAATAGTCGAGAATTTCACTATTTTGCTTGTAATTTACTCAATTTTGAGAATTAGAACTCAATTCAAACCCAGAAATGATCAGAATATGATCGCGCACAACCCTAGAAAAATTCCATGGCTTAAATCAACTCAAACTGATAATTCAAAATCTCATCAACTTTCCAAAAAATTTGGATTTTGATCAATACTGTGAATTGGATTCTGAAACTTGACAGGATGTTTTTAGAGGTGATTTAGAATGTATCTGTGAACAAAAACAGGAAAAATTGAGTGAAAATTGATGGTGAATTGGTGAAGATTAGTGATGGTTAAAACGGTTATGGTGATGAACACGAATTCTCAATTTTGAACAAAATTTGCACCAATTTGCTTGAAATTTGTTCTGGATCGTCAACAGATTGTTGTTTAGCTCTGATACCACTTGTTAAAACTATTATAATTCGTGTTCTAGTGCGGAAGTAAGGTAATCAACAATGGTGGAAAGTGTGTGTGTTAGTGTGTGTTCTTGAGAGAGAAAGATGTGTGTGTGGGAAGCAGGAATGATTGATTATCATAAGTGTGTCAAAAGCTTTTAAAATTTGAAGGCTTGAGGGGTATTTATACTCTAAGTATATTTCAAAAACTCCCCCTCAACCTTACATTATATACATAAAATACAATGTTTAGAAATACAACTAAGCACTATTTTATATTTCTAACAAAGAACACACAAATCTAGTAGATCTTGTGGTGTCACTCGTCTCACGCACGAACCGCAAAACACACACTCGTGTTGGTTGGATTAGGACTTAAGTTACCAAGTGGGTATTGTTTGTCCGGAAAGCCGCCTCACTATATAACCAAATACGATTGTTTATGTTCACGCATATATATATATATATATATATTATATATATAAAATATATATAAAAAATATATAGTGATATATATATATATATATATATATATATATATATATTAGATATATATATATATTATATATATATATATAGTGATATATATATATATATATATATATATCTTACAAAAGGTGATATAGAAACCGTGGGTTATCTTGAGGGATTCCGCACCTCGACATATCCTTAGTCAATCTCGTTTCGACGGTCTGACAAACGAGGGCGACCTGAACATACAACTGGTATCAGAGCCAAAGGTTTCAATACCTTGGTTCGAGATTGATTTCGGTTTGGTTATCATCCTTTTTTGCGTGTTCTTAGGTAGAGATAGTTTTCGGGTGCGTTTGAAAGAAAGGTTCAAACTTGACACTAAAATAAGACACATCTCAATCCTAAAACTGTTTTCTCAAGGTTTCGACGATCAAGGAACAATATCGGGTTCAAGATCTGAGAAAGATTGAAGAACAACTCGTTTTGCGTGTTCTGGTACAGTACTTTTTGCGCGTTCTTAAAGTACAGTACTTTGCGTGTTTCAGTGCATCTCAGATCTGCGTGATTTTCAAACAGTTTGCGCGTTCTAGTGGTTTGCGTGTTCTGTTTGAGTGTTCTCAAGTTTGAGAGGTTTCGGGTTTGTGTGTTCTCGTTTGCGTGTTCCTACATCTTGTGTGTTTCATTTGAGTGTTCCCAGATTTGCATGTTCTTGTAAATTTGTGTGTTTATTAGTTAGACCACATATACAATGGCAACAAATTATCTTAAACAATTGATACTAATGGACCATGAGACCAGTAAGGGTAATTCACCACCCAAACTGATAATCATAGATTAATACTTTTCATGGAAAGGCCGATTCGAATCCTTTATGCAATTCACGGATATTAGAATGTGGACTTGTATGACAGAAGGATATAGTGCCCCAACATATGAGGATAGTGGTGTTAACAAAGTATATGCTTATCAATACATGACTTAATCTAATAAAAAAATGTATGAGGCAGAGAAAAAGGCATTATCATGTTTAAAAATGTCATTACCTCAAGAAATATTACATTTATTTAACGGATTCAATACATCTAAAGAACTTTGGTTAGCATTAAAGAATCATTGTGAAGGGGATGAAACACTTAAAAAGAATCGTAGAGACCTTTTAAAGCATCAGTATAATGTATTCAATGGGTTAAGAAGTGAAAACTTAGATCAACTAATTACTAGGTATTATCACTTGTTTGTAGAGTTGCAAGCATTTGAGGTCACCTACTATGAGGAGGAAAAAGTCGAGAAATTTTTGAGCTCCTTGCCGGAAAAGTGGAGTAATTATATTATTACTTTGCAGGAGAAAGAAGATTTCTCAGACATGTACTTGACTCAGATAGTTGCTAAGTTTCGGGGACAAGAAATGTAACTAAAATGGAGGGAAGCAGGATATAATAATGCTCAGATTCCCTAGCTTTATTACGGCAGGCCTACGATCAATGTGGGTTAAGGTTCTTCTAGTGGAAGCACAAGTGCCTTCCTTAGCGAAGATGTTGACTTACAGAGAATCTCGTGTGAATCTGAGGGGAACATATGTCTTGTTTCAAGTCAGGGTGACAATCAAGGCAACCGTCAACCTCCAATGCTACTTCCACCGTGCCTATAAGTGTCAAATGTGCGGAAAGTCACTTATCCGTTCTTGCGTCATTTGTGACATCTTATGAACAGTTTATCCAAGGAAAGGTTCAGGATCCTAGTCTTATAGATGAAGACTACGAACAAATTGATCCTTTGGGCTTTGAAGAGATTGACTTGCAATGGCATATGGCCATGTTGACTCTTCGGGCTAAACGGTTCTTGATAAGAACAGGGCGAAAGGTTGTGGGTTCCAAGCTTGGCTTTGATAAGTCAAAGGTTAAGTGTTACAATTGCGAGGGCTTTGGACACTTTGCTAGGGAATGCCAGAGACCTAAGAAGGATGACAGGTCTATTATGACTCGTCAGAACTTCAATCAAGGTGGAACAACACCTTCATCTTCGAACACCTCTAGACAAAGGTCATATAGTGATAGGTCTAATGGAAATCAAGGCTCGGTTGATCAGAGTAACTCATGAGCTTTGGTAGTCCAACAACAAGACGGATCATATGACTGAAGTTCTAAAGTCAATGAAGAAGACAATGCATACATCACTGAGGTTGATTCAGAGAGTAGTAATGTTCCTTCAGATGAGACATCCTCTCATGAATCAACAAACCCACTAAATGAAAATGTTCCTTTCACCTCACTTGAAAGATCACCTTCAAATGTTGAAGTGTCAAGTATAAAAGATGGTGATAATTGTTCAAAGGGGAAAACTTCTAAGGTTGAAAATGTAAAGATTCCAGAAAACTTAGGAGTAAAGGATCTAGTTACCTTTATGATAGATTTACATGCTCCAGAGCAATGAATAGATTTTTCTTTGCATTCATTAATTGATGTTTTTAAAGATAAGTTTAAAATATCTCAAACTGCATGTGAGTTATATCTAAGGGTTGATGATTTACAAAAAAGGATGGATGAGGATCAAGAATAAAAATCTCTCTTAAGACAGCAGGTGAACATCTTGACTAGAAGAAAAAAGGATCTCTCAGACAAGATTAGACTTAATGAAAGAGAGAATGATTGTATTAGAAATGAGCTGAGGGAAATCACTCTTAGAAAAAAATTGGGACAAGAGAATCATGAGAAATTGAGTAATGAGTACGCTTCTTTACAAAAGGAACTACTCTCTGCTCAATCTGAAATTACAGACTTACAGTCCCGAATTGACAAAATGAGAGATATTCGAATTATGACAAGTCACGTCTATGAAAGCATTAAATATGGAAATTGTCATAATATTGAAGAACTCTCAAATAAAAAGAATCATAATGTTGAGATCCCTCCTCCTATCAATCACATCTATGATCCTATCGTCAAAGTGAGTGATGATGACAAAAAGGTCTCCTCTGACAGTCTCAAAGAACAACAGGAGAAGCCAAAGTCTTCTAATCAAACCAAATACATCTATAAAAAGGGTTCGATCACTCACTACACTCTTAAAGGTAGTAGAAAAGTGTTCATTGAAAAGGGATATTCCTTGGAAAGTATTGAACCAGATCTAATTGATAAAGTTTGGGAAGTTGATATAGCTGATTTTGAGCAACAAAACAGACAATTTTGAAAACAGAGTCCTAGGAGACTTTCATCAAAGAAGACCATTAGAAGTCCCCATTTTGTTAAATCCGGAACTGATCCAACTGCCCAATCAGAAGTTGATCCCGAACAGTTTGCAAAATTGAAGTTACAAGAGATGACAACTAAAGATCAAAGTTCTCACACCTTGGATGAACAAGATATGCATTCATCTTACCATGCTAAGGGTAAAATGCAGAGAATGAAAAATATTGATAAGATCTCTTGCTTCATTTGCAGAGAAAAGGCACATGTGGCAAGTATGTGTCCACAAAAGGGTAACTCAAGCAGATCAAGGCAGTCTAATGATTCAACTGACATAGATGTTGAAGATGTGGATGTTCAGTTGTGAAAGAAGAAAGGAAAACATGTTGAAGAAAGGTCAACGAGTGTTTCACCTAAAAAGATTTCTCAAAGGAACTCACCACCACGGAAAGTGGTTCACCTAGAAATAATCAGATTAGTGCTTCAAATCCAACATGTTATTTGAGGGTTCTTGGGAACGAGCAAAATAGTTGCTTGTGGAAAGAACACTCAAATGGTCATTTGAGGGTTCTTGGGAACGAGCAAAATAGTTGCTTGTGGAAAGAACACTCAAATGGTCATTTGAGGGTTCTTGGAACGAGCAAATAGTTGCTTGTGGAAAGAACACTCAAATGGTCATTTGAGGGTTCTTGGGAACGAGCAAAATAGTTGCTTGTGGAAAGAACACTCAAATGGTCATTTGAGGGTTCTTGGGAACGAGCAAAATAGTTGCTTGTGGAAAGAACACTCAAATGGTCATTTGAGGGTTCTTGGAACGAGCAAATAGTTGCTTGTGGAAAGAACACTCAAATGGTCATTTGAGGGTTCTTGGGAACGAGCAAAATAGTTGCTTGTGGAAAGAACACTCAAATGGTCATTTGAGGGTTCTTGGGAACGAGCAAAATAGTTGCTTGTGGAAAGAACACTCAAATGGTCATTTGAGGGTTCTTGGGAACGAGCAAAATAGTTGCTTGTGGAAAGAACACTCAAATGGTCATTTGAGGGTTCTTGGAACGAGCAAATAGTTGCTTGTGGAAAGAACACTCAAATGGTCATTTGAGGGTTCTTGGGAACGAGCAAAATAGTTGCTTGTGGAAAGAACACTCAAATGGTCATTTGAGGGTTCTTGGGAACGAGCAAAATAGTTGCTTGTGGAAAGAACACTCAAATGGTCATTTGAGGGTTCTTGGGAACGAGCAAAATAGTTGCTTGTGGAAAGAACACTCAAATGGTCATTTGAGGGTTCTTGGGAACGAGCAAAATAGTTGCTTGTGGAAAGAACACTCAAATGGTCATTTGAGGGTTCTTGGGAACGAGCAAAATAGTTGCTTGTGGAAAGAACACTCAAATGGTCATTTGAGGGTTCTTGGGAACGAGCAAAATAGTTGCTTGTGGAAAGAACACTCAAATGGTCATTTGAGGGTTCTTGGGAACGAGCAAAATAGTTGCTTGTGGAAAGAACACTCAAATGGTCATTTGAGGGTTCTTGGGAACGAGCAAAATAGTTGCTTGTGGAAAGAACACTCAAATGGTCATTTGAGGGTTCTTGGGAACGAGCAAAATAGTTGCTTGTGGAAAGAACACTCAAATGGTCATTTGAGGGTTCTTGGGAACGAGCAAATAGTTGCTTGTGGAAAGAATACTTCCAATGGAGGATTAAGTTAATGTTATTTCTGCGTATTTATAGCAGTAGAAATATTAACTTAATGTACACTTCCAATAGGTAATACAGACAATGTTGTTTCTGCGTATTTACAGCAGTAGAAATATTAACTTAATGTACACTTCCAATAGGTAATACAGACAATGTTGTTTATGCGTATTTACAGCAGTAGAAACATTGTCTGAGCTAATGTTGTTTCTGCGTATTTACAGCAGTAGAAACATTAGCTGAGTTAATGTTGTTTCTGCGTCTTTATAGCAGTAGAAATATTAACTTAATGTACACTTCCAATAGGTAATACAGACAATGTTGTTTATGCGTATTTACAGCAGTAGAAACATTGTCTGAGCTAATGTTGTTTCTGCGTATTTACAGCAGTAGAAACATTAACTTAATGTACACTTCCAATAGGTAATACAGACAATGTTGTTTATGCGTATTTACAGCAGTAGAAACATTAACTTAATGTACACTTCCAATAGGTAATACAGACAATGTTGTTTATGCGTATTTACAGCAGTAGAAACATTGTCTGAGCTAATGTTGTTTCTGCGTATTTACAGCAGTAGAAACATTAGCTGAGTTAATGTTGTTTCTGCGTCTTGACAGCAGTAGAAACATTAACTCAAATATTCCTAAGTGTTATTTGGGAACGAGCAAAATAGTTGCTTGTGGAAAGAACACTCAAATGGTCATTTGAGGGTTCTTGGCAACGAGCAAATAGTTGCTTGTGGAAAGAACACTCAAATGGTCATTTGAGGGTTCTTGGCAACGAGCAAATAGTTGCTTGTGGAAAGAACACTCAAATGGTCATTTGAGAGTTCTTGGGAACGAGCAAATAGTTGCTTGTGGAAAGAACACTCAAACAGTTTGAGAGTTCCTGTGGAAACAAGCAAAAGCATGCTTGTACACAAGAACTCTCAAACAAGGCCAAAACCCTAATGGGCTTATGGGCTTGACATGAGAACACTCAAATCCAATAGGATTTGAGAGTTTTTGTCACTTGCCTATAAATAGTGGGTGTGTATGCGTGTTCCAACAAGAGTGTAGAGAGAGAAACAAGCAAATCCTAGAGAGAGAAACTATAAGAACACGCATATAGCTATCTTGTGGGTAGTACTCGATCTCACGCACGAACCGCAAACACACACCCGGTTTGGTTGGCTTGTAGACTGCAGATTATCACGTTGGTTGATAAAGTGCGTCCGGAGAGCCGTTTCACTATAGTAACCAAATTTCACGCAAAGATATATATATATATATATATATATATATAAAAATAATATATATATATATATAGTGATTTATATATCATAAAAGCTAGATGTTATAACACGATTTTAACTACTGAATTCGATTCATCAATGGTGGATTTGGTGAGTGTGTGTTCTTGGTGTTTGTGTGTGTTTTGAGAGAGAATTGTGTGACTGTTTGTAAATCTGGAATTAAAGTTATGAAGTATGTGAAAATTATGTCTCTATTTTTATCTCTAAGGTATGAGAGGGCTATTTATAGTCTAACTATTCAATTATGCTAATTGTCACAATTAGCCCCTCAACCTTAGTGATCATTTATCTATGACTTAACAACAAGAAATTCTTCTATTCTAGATTACAATTTATCACTATTTTTGGATTTCTAACATTCTCCCCCTTAGTGATATATTGTAATGAATGAAATACGTGTTATATTGTCTTGTAGGAATGAATTTGATGAGCCCGGTGGTTAAGACATGTGACAACTCGTAATTAATTAACAACGAGTTAGTCTTAATCTTGTTTAAGATTAGTCATTATCATAATCTCGTCGAATTTAGCCTGTCATTTGACGTGGAACTTATTAGACTTTTGGACTTTTGACTTAGTCAAAATAGACGTATCTTGATGACGTAGACTATTAGCTATCTAGACGAATGCCGAGTCTTTAAAATAACTTTAAATAAATATTTAAAGGTTATGTCTTGAACAAAATAATTAGACTGTCTAGACTTAATATTATAAAGTTCCCTTTGACGAAACTTTATTGGCTTGTCTTAACTAAAATGAGACGAGGGAAAATAACTTTACTTTAAATTTTGGCCTTTCAGTCAAATGGTATTTAATCGTAAGCATTTTACCGAATAAAGGGTATCAAAATATCTAAATTATGGCCACATGGGTCAGCCCTTTGTTTGTGGAAGAAAATAAGCCACCAAACTCCCTCCTTTTCTTTCTTCTTTGTCTGGTCGATCACACACACACACCAAACACACACAAACTTCCTTATTTTCAATCTCAAATTGTTTTGGCAAGAAGAAGTCAAAGAGGATTCAAAGGAAATAATCATTTTTCAATAATAATTTGGGTTTCATCATCATCATCTTCTTTATTTTATTTCAAGAACTTCAAATTGGTAAGTTGACTAAATCCTTCAAACTTTTGATTCTTCTAAATTTAATCTTATTATTTAGTTTCATTTACTTTAAAATGGAACTTATTGGTCAAGAAGATGAAATGAGTTTTGATATTGGTTGTTAGATGGATTTTTGATTTAGAAATAAGAAGTTGAAATCAAAAAGTGTTGATATGGTATATGGTTAGCGAAATAAATTGTTTCCAGGCTTATTGGTCATGTTTATACTAGTTATAGTGAAAGGAATTGAATCAAAAATGATTTGGGTTATTTCTGCATAGAAGCTGCTGGTTTTTGGCTGCAGAATGGGGCCACTGCGGCGCAGTGGCGTTATTATCTTTGTCAGACTTCGGTCTGTACAGTCATATATTATCTTTGTCAGACTTCGGTCTGTACAGTCATATATTATCTTTGTCAGACTTCGGTCTGTACAGTCATATATTATCTTTGTCAGACTTCGGTCTGTACAGTCATATATTATCTTTGTCAGACTTCGGTCTGTACAGTCATATATTATCTTTGTCAGACTTCGGTCTGTACAGTCATATATTATCTTTGTCAGACTTCGGTCTGTACAGTCATATATTATCTTTGTCAGACTTCGGTCTGTACAGTCATATATTATCTTTGTCAGACTTCGGTCTGTACAGTCATATATTATCTTTGTCAGACTTCGGTCTGTACAGTCATATATTATCTTTGTCAGACTTCGGTCTGTACAGTCATATATTATCTTTGTCAGACTTCGGTCTGTACAGTCATATATTATCTTTGTCAGACTTCGGTCTGTACAGTCATATATTATCTTTGTCAGACTTCGGTCTGTACAGTCATATATTATCTTTGTCAGACTTCGGTCTGTACAGTCATATATTATCTTTGTCAGACTTCGGTCTGTACAGTCATATATTATCTTTGTCAGACTTCGGTCTGTACAGTCATATATTATCTTTGTCAGACTTCGATCTGTACAGTCATATATTATCTTTGTCAGACTTCGGTCTGTACAGTCATATATTATCTTTGTCAGACTTCGGTCTGTACAGTCATATATTATCTTTGTCAGACTTCGGTCTGTACAGTCATATATTATCTTTGTCAGACTTCGATCTGTACAGTCATATATTATCTTTGTCAGACTTCGGTCTGTACAGTCATATATTATCTTTGTCAGACTTCGGTCTGTACAGTCATATATTATCTTTGTCAGACTTCGGTCTGTACAGTCATATATTATCTTTGTCAGACTTCGGTCTGTACAGTCATATATTATCTTTGTCAGACTTCGGTCTGTACAGTCATATATTATCTTTGTCAGACTTCGGTCTGTACAGTCATATATTATCTTTGTCAGACTTCGGTCTGTACAGTCATATATTATCTTTGTCAGACTTCGATCTGTACAGTCATATATTATCTTTGTCAGACTTCGGTCTGTACAGTCATATATTATCTTTGTCAGACTTCGGTCTGTACAGTCATATATTATCTTTGTCAGACTTCGGTCTGTACAGTCATATATTATCTTTGTCAGACTTCGGTCTGTACAGTCATATATTATCTTTGTCAGACTTCGGTCTGTACAGTCATATATTATCTTTGTCAGACTTCGGTCTGTACAGTCATATATTATCTTTGTCAGACTTCGGTCTGTACAGTCATATATTATCTTTGTCAGACTTCGGTCTGTACAGTCATATATTATCTTTGTCAGACTTCGGTCTGTACAGTCATATATTATCTTTGTCAGACTTCGGTCTGTACAGTCATATATTATCTTTGTCAGACTTCGGTCTGTACAGTCATATATTATCTTTGTCAGACTTCGGTCTGTACAGTCATATATTATCTTTGTCAGACTTCGGTCTGTACAGTCATATATTATCTTTGTCAGACTTCGGTCTGTACAGTCATATATTATCTTTGTCAGACTTCGGTCTGTACAGTCATATATTATCTTTGTCAGACTTCGGTCTGTACAGTCATATATTATCTTTGTCAGACTTCGGTCTGTACAGTCATATATTATCTTTGTCAGACTTCGGTCTGTACAGTCATATATTATCTTTGTCAGACTTCGATCTGTACAGTCATATATTATCTTTGTCAGACTTCGGTCTGTACAGTCATATATTATCTTTGTCAGACTTCGGTCTGTACAGTCATATATTATCTTTGTCAGACTTCGGTCTGTACAGTCATATATTATCTTTGTCAGACTTCGGTCTGTACAGTCATATATTATCTTTGTCAGACTTCGGTCTGTACAGTCATATATTATCTTTGTCAGACTTCGGTCTGTACAGTCATATATTATCTTTGTCAGACTTCGGTCTGTACAGTCATATATTATCTTTGTCAGACTTCGGTCTGTACAGTCATATATTATCTTTGTCAGACTTCGGTCTGTACAGTCATATATTATCTTTGTCAGACTTCGGTCTGTACAGTCATATATTATCTTTGTCAGACTTCGGTCTGTACAGTCATATATTATCTTTGTCAGACTTCGGTCTGTACAGTCATATATTATCTTTGTCAGACTTCGGTCTGTACAGTCATATATTATCTTTGTCAGACTTCGGTCTGTACAGTCATATATTATCTTTGTCAGACTTCGGTCTGTACAGTCATATATTATCTTTGTCAGACTTCGGTCTGTACAGTCATATATTATCTTTGTCAGACTTCGGTCTGTACAGTCATATATTATCTTTGTCAGACTTCGGTCTGTACAGTCATATATTATCTTTGTCAGACTTCGGTCTGTACAGTCATATATTATCTTTGTCAGACTTCGGTCTGTACAGTCATATATTATCTTTGTCAGACTTCGGTCTGTACAGTCATATATTATCTTTGTCAGACTTCGGTCTGTACAGTCATATATTATCTTTGTCAGACTTCGGTCTGTACAGTCATATATTATCTTTGTCAGACTTCGGTCTGTACAGTCATATATTATCTTTGTCAGACTTCGGTCTGTACAGTCATATATTATCTTTGTCAGACTTCGGTCTGTACAGTCATATATTATCTTTGTCAGACTTCGGTCTGTACAGTCATATATTATCTTTGTCAGACTTCGGTCTGTACAGTCATATATTATCTTTGTCAGACTTCGATCTGTACAGTCATATATTATCTTTGTCAGACTTCGGTCTGTACAGTCATATATTATCTTTGTCAGACTTCGGTCTGTACAGTCATATATTATCTTTGTCAGACTTCGGTCTGTACAGTCATATATTATCTTTGTCAGACTTCGGTCTGTACAGTCATATATTATCTTTGTCAGACTTCGGTCTGTACAGTCATATATTATCTTTGTCAGACTTCGGTCTGTACAGTCATATATTATCTTTGTCAGACTTCGGTCTGTACAGTCATATATTATCTTTGTCAGACTTCGGTCTGTACAGTCATATATTATCTTTGTCAGACTTCGGTCTGTACAGTCATATATTATCTTTGTCAGACTTCGGTCTGTACAGTCATATATTATCTTTGTCAGACTTCGGTCTGTACAGTCTTAATATCTTTGTCAGACTTCGGTCTGTACAGTCAGCATATAATTGTCGGACTTCGGTCTGTACAGTCAGCATATAATTGTCGGACTTCGGTCTGTACAGTCATATATATCTTTGTCAGACTTCGGTCTGTACAGTCATATATTATCTTTGTCAGACTTCGGTCTGTACAGTCATATATTATCTTTGTCGGACTTCGGTCTGTACAGTCAGCATATAATTGTCGGACTTCGGTCTGTACAGTCATATATTATCTTTGTCAGACTTCGGTCTGTACAGTCATATATAATTGTCAGACTTCGGTCTGTACAGTCATATATTATCTTTGTCAGACTTCGGTCTGTACAGTCATATATAATTGTCGGACTTCGGTCTGTACAGTCATATATTATCTTTGTCAGACTTCGGTCTGTACAGTCTTAATATAATTGTCGGACTTCGGTCTGTACAGTCAGCATATCATTGTCGGACTTCGGTCTGTACAGTCAGCATATCTTTGTCGGACTTCGGTCTGTACAGTCTTAATATCTTTGTCGGACTTCGGTCTGTACAGTCAGCATATAATTGTCGGACTTCGGTCTGTACAGTCAGCATATAATTGTCGGACTTCGGTCTGTACAGTCATATATTATCTTTGTCAGACTTCGGTCTGTACAGTCATATATAATTGTCAGACTTCGGTCTGTACAGTCATATATTATCTTTGTCAGACTTCGGTCTGTACAGTCATATATAATTGTCGGACTTCGGTCTGTACAGTCATATATTATCTTTGTCAGACTTCGGTCTGTACAGTCATATATTATCTTTGTCAGACTTCGGTCTGTACAGTCATATATTATCTTTGTCAGACTTCGGTCTGTACAGTCATATATTATCTTTGTCAGACTTCGGTCTGTACAGTCATAATATAATTGTCGGACTTCGGTCTGTACAGTCAGCATATCATTGTCGGACTTCGGTCTGTACAGTCATATATTATCTTTGTCAGACTTCGGTCTGTACAGTCATATATTATCTTTGTCAGACTTCGGTCTGTACAGTCAGCATATAATTGTCGGACTTCGGTCTGTACAGTCAGCATATCATTGTCGGACTTCGGTCTGTACAGTCATATATTATCTTTGTCAGACTTCGGTCTGTACAGTCTTAATATATTTGTCGGACTTCGGTCTGTACAGTCAGCATATAATTGTCGGACTTCGGTCTGTACAGTCAGCATATAATTGTCGGACTTCGGTCTGTACAGTCATATATTATCTTTGTCAGACTTCGGTCTGTACAGTCATATATTATCTTTGTCAGACTTCGGTCTGTACAGTCAGCATATAATTGTCGGACTTCGGTCTGTACAGTCATATATTATCTTTGTCAGACTTCGGTCTGTACAGTCATATATTATCTTTGTCAGACTTCGGTCTGTACAGTCAGCATATAATTGTCGGACTTCGGTCTGTACAGTCAGCATATCATTGTCGGACTTCGGTCTGTACAGTCATATATTATCTTTGTCAGACTTCGGTCTGTACAGTCTTAATATAATTGTCGGACTTCGGTCTGTACAGTCAGCATATCATTGTCGGACTTCGGTCTGTACAGTCAGCATATAATTGTCAGACTTCGGTCTGTACAGTCATATATTATCTTTGTCAGACTTCGGTCTGTACAGTCTTAATATATTTGTCGGACTTCGGTCTGTACAGTCAGCATATAATTGTCGGACTTCGGTCTGTACAGTCATATATTATCTTTGTCAGACTTCGGTCTGTACAGTCATATATTATCTTTGTCAGACTTCGGTCTGTACAGTCTTAATATAATTGTCGGACTTCGGTCTGTACAGTCAGCATATCATTGTCGGACTTCGGTCTGTACAGTCAGAATATATTTGTCGGACTTCGGTCTGTACAGTCAGCATATAATTGTCGGACTTCGGTCTGTACAGTCAGCATATCTTTGTCGGACTTCGGTCTGTACAGTCAGCATATAATTGTCGGACTTCGGTCTGTACAGTCATATATTATCTTTGTCAGACTTCGGTCTGTACAGTCATATATTATCTTTGTCAGACTTCGGTCTGTACAGTCATATATTATCTTTGTCAGACTTCGGTCTGTACAGTCATATATTATCTTTGTCAGACTTCGGTCTGTACAGTCATATATTATCTTTGTCAGACTTCGGTCTGTACAGTCAGCATATAATTGTCGGACTTCGGTCTGTACAGTCATATATTATCTTTGTCAGACTTCGGTCTGTACAGTCATATATTATCTTTGTCAGACTTCGGTCTGTACAGTCATATATTATCTTTGTCAGACTTCGGTCTGTACAGTCAGCATATAATTGTCGGACTTCGGTCTGTACAGTCATATATTATTTGTCGGACTTCGGTCTGTACAGTCATGTCTTATAATTACGTGTAATGGTATTATCACAATGGCGACAAAACTATTGTCAACATACCGTAAGCGTGGTGGGTACGCCGATGGTACACCCTATATATAAACATTGAAGGTATGTTAGGAATAGAAACTCAAACCGTATGTGTATGCATAAGGTTTATATACGTGATAGTTTGGATTATATTAACAGCATATTTAAAATGTGGTGGGAAGGCTGCGGGTGACCCTATATATAAGCATTTCAAATATGTTGGTAATAGAAACCCAAACCAAATGTGTGTAATCTAGACAAAGATTTCTTTAAAAACTCAAATTGCGTACTGTATCATCCATTTGAGACGTACTGCCTTATCCATTTGACTTATATGGATTCTTTGACTATCCTTTCAGACTAGTCATGTCGGATGGAGTTAGCTCAAATGCTGTTGTACCTTGTACACCTCCAGTTCCTGTCTTGGCAAACTCCATTCCTTATGTTCCTGACTCTTATGAAGAGGAACCAATGGAGGAATCGGGCAATGAATCACGCCCTATCAATCTTGCGTCATCTTCCAGTGAGTCTGGAGGCGAACATGTGTCTATCCATGTTCAATCATCTGTAACACCGGTATCTCCATATCAGAGGAGGACTACCGAGGGAGCTCATTTGCCTTATGCTCCTGGTCCTTCTGCACCAGTTCAGGGCAACAGTGGACTTGGTCTTTCATTCTTTCAGGGAGATCCATATGCGGCGGGTCCCTCCAGAGTGCCTGTCTATAATCCAAGTGCTGTTATGCCAGTTGCATCTGCAGCTGATAGGTCGGAATATAATCGCCGACAATTGTCAAGGATGAACAATTCCCTCATCTGTACAAGGGAGAAAATAGAGAATCAAGCTCAGGCGTTGACTAGAGCTTATCAACAGGCGGCTGAGGCTATGTCTGTGGCTAGAGAGGGGAAGGAAACTATTGGGAGGTTGATCTGGATACTGTCTGTCGTGGTGGTTTTGGTGGTGGCTTTGCTAGTCGTTGTAATTTGCAAGATGTAATTTTGTAATAAATCTTTCTGTGTTGTAAGCCTAGAATTTTTTTTTTACAACTCGTACTTCTGTACTTTGAGTTGTAGTCTATCTTTTTGGTGGAGGTATTTCCCACGTGTCTATAAATCGTATTGCTCTGACTAGGTAGTCTCTCATTGTGGATGAAGTTTCCCACATGTCTTTGGACTGTACATACCAGACTATGTAAAATTTTGAACATCAATGAAATACGATTGTCTTTTGGCTTACTTACTTGTTCAGACTATGTCAACTGCTTATTCTTAGCTCTAGAAATATGATTTTTCATATTTTCTTGTCTTGTCTAGTACATGAATTCATGCAAGTCAGCAATTTGTGACTTGCATTGTACTGTCATCTGTCTTGCAAAGCTACTTTCTATTTAACCTATCAAGGAAATCTCTAAATGACATTTTGTTCATATCTTAGACTTATGGCTCCTAAGACGAAAAGCAAAGTTCAGAAAAAGGCTCCAGTCAAGAAAACTGCACCAAAGAGAGTTACTCGATCCACTCCTTTGAATAATGAAGCTGAACAGGAAGAACCTGTGATTCAGCAAGGACCGGAAGCTGCTCCTGTCCAGGTGAACACTGGTCCTGGACCTACCCCAAATACTGTCAGGGATAATAATATGGCAGCATTTGTAACACAACAGTTGTTGGCTGCTATGCCTACTTTAGTCGCACAGATTACGGCAAGCCTGAACGCAAATAATAACCATCATGCTGACAATAGTAACAATGTCAAGCCTACTGCTGAACAGGTTATTCCTCGAGTGCATCTGCACGGGACTGACTACAAGACCTTCACTTATTGTAAACCAAAAGAATTTAATGGTACCGAGGGTCCGGTAGGTCTAATCAACTGGCTGGAAAGCATTGAGGCAGTGCTCCATATCAGCCATTGTGCCGAAGAGCACAAAGTGGAATATGCTTCCGCTCAATTTCAAAAGCACGCACTGTCATGGTGGAACGAGCAGATTAGGACTCGTGGCCGAGAGCCGGCATATAGCATACCTTGGTTGAACTTTAAAAGGATGCTCATGGAAAAGTACTGTCCTCGTGAGGAAGTACAGAAAATGGAAGGCGAATTCTGGAATCATAGTATGATTGGACTAGACAATGAGAAATACACAACTCGTTTTCATGAGTTGGCTAGACTAGTTCCTCGAATGGTAGATACGGAGGAGAAATTGATCGAGAGATACTGTTATGGCTTGTCACCTGATGTCCGCAGGTTGGTAGCCGCTTTTAATCCTTTGACTCTTCAAGCGGCAGTCAGTGCAACCAACCGGATGGTGATAGACTTGAAAAGAGCCCCTGGTTCTTCGGTTGGAACAGAGGGGATCAAGAGAAGAAACGATCAGGCCTCTAGTAGTGGGTTTGGTGACGACGGAAATGGCAAGAGGTTTAAGACTGTTAGAAACTTTGCAGTAGTCACTCAGGACGTCACGAGGTACACTGGTCCAGACCCGAGATGTAACAGGTGTGGTCTCCATCACCGGGGAAATTGTCCTACTTGTAACCGTTGTAAAAGGACAGGACATCTGGCAAAGTTTTGTAAGAACAATGCACCGGCTTCATGTTACGAATGTGGCAGCGAAACCCATATGCGACCCGATTGTCCACGACTCAATCTAAACCCGAACAACAATGCTATAGTTCCCGTGAGGAACAATGCGAGGGACAATCAAGCTAGGAATCAAGAAGGACAAGGTAGAGGTCGAGTTTTTGCTTTGGAGGCTGCTGATGCATGACGTGGTCCCAATTGTTGTGATAGGTACATTCATACTCAATAATCATTATGTCTTTGTGTTATTCAACTCCGGTGTTAATAAAAGCTTTATATCCTTAGAATTTAAATCTCGAATTAATATAGTAGCTATCCCCATGAAAGAAAATTTTATCGTCGAATATGTGAACGGTCAAAAGTACGTTGCTAGAGATCATCTGGTAAATTGCAAATTTAACATTGTCTGGTAAAACCTTTAAGATAGATCTTATTCCCATAGAACTAGGAAGTTTTGACGTGATAGTCGATATAGACTGGTTGTCTAGAATTCGCGCTCATATTAGTTGTTACGAGGAGGTTGTGAGAATACCTCTACCGAATGACGAAACATTGATAGCGTAAGGAGACAAGTCAGGGAAAAGTCATTGCTTACGCTTCAAGACAGCTCAAAATCCACGAAAGGATAGAGTTTAGGATGATCAAAAAGAGGCCCTACAACCAGGGCGTATCGAGGAAGAAGCATTGTGGAATACCGAACATTTATTTGAAGTGGATGGTGATGGGATCCGACATGACAAAGACAGGGTGTGGATTCCAAAGTAGAATGAACTTAGAGAACTCTTGCTAAATAAGAGTCATCGATCTAGGATCATGGAGATATTTTCAAGACGTTTCAGGCACTCAGTTGAATTTGGGTACGGCTTACCATCCCCAGACTGACGGACAAAGTGAACGTACCATTCAGACGTTGGAAGACATGCTTCGTGCATGTGTCATTGACTTCAAGGGTAGTTGGGATACCTTTTTGCCGTTAGCAGAATTTTCATATAATAACAGCTACCACACCAATATCAAATGTGCTCCTTATGAGGCTTTATATGGACGAAAGGGTAGATCTCCAGTCTGTTGGCTTGATGCTGGAGAACGTCGTTTATTTAAATATGGACTAGTTCAGAGGAATACTAATCAAATTGTCGAAATTAGGGCACGGCTGAAGGCGGCTCAAGATCGTCAAAAGAGCTATGCCGACCGTAGACGGAAACCACTTGAGTTTCAAGTGGGAGACAAAGTTATGTTGAAAGTGTCACCTTGGAAAGGCACTGCACGTTTTGGCATACGAGGGAAACTTAGTCCCCGTTATATCAGACCATTCGAAATTGTTCAAAGAATTGGTTCCGTGGTTTACAAGCTCGATTTACCTAAGGAGCTAGAACACGTTCATCACACATTTCACATTTCGAAATTGTTCAAAGAATTGGTTCCGTGGTTTACAAGCTCGATTTACCTAAGGAGCTAGAACACGTTCATCACACATTTCACATTTCGAATCTTAAGAAATGTCTGACTGATGAGACTTTAGTCGTACCTGTCAAAGAGCTGCAAGTGACTGACTCTCTTCAATTCGTTGAAGAACCTGTTGAAATTATAGACCAACAGCTCAAACAACTTGGACGTAGTCGTATCAAATTGGTCAAAGTTCGTTGGAACTCAAAGCATGGTCCCAACTTGACTTGGGAACGTGAAGGCTTTATGCGGGATAACTATCCTCATCTTTTTACTGAGCAAGACTTGATTTCGGGACGAAATCCTTAGAAGTCGGGGATGCTGTGACAACTCGTAATTAATTAACAACGAGTTAGTCTTAATCTTGTTTAAGATTAGTCATTATCATAATCTCGTCGAATTTAGACTGTCATTTGACGTGGAACTTATTAGACTTTTGGACTTTTGACTTAGTCAAAATAGACGTATCTTGATGACGTAGACTATTAGCTATCTAGACGAATGCCGAGTCTTTAAAATAACTTTAAATAAATATTTAAAGGTTATGTCTTGAACAAAATAATTAGACTGTCTAGACTTAATATTATAAAGTTCCCTTTGACGAAACTTTATTGGCTTGTCTTAACTAAAATGAGACGAGGGAAAATAACTTTACTTTAAATTTTGGCCTTTCAGTCAAATGGTATTTAATCGTAAGCATTTTACCGAATAAAGGGTATCAAAATATCTAAATTATGGCCACATGGGTCAGCCCTTTGTTTGTGGAAGAAAATAAGCCACCAAACTCCCTCCTTTTCTTTCTTCTTTGTCTGGTCGATCACACACACACACCAAACACACACAAACTTCCTTATTTTCAATCTCAAATTGTTTTGGCAAGAAGAAGTCAAAGAGGATTCAAAGGAAATAATCATTTTTCAATAATAATTTGGGTTTCATCATCATCATCTTCTTTATTTTATTTCAAGAACTTCAAATTGGTAAGTTGACTAAATCCTTCAAACTTTTGATTCTTCTAAATTTAATCTTATTATTTAGTTTCATTTACTTTAAAATGGAACTTATTGGTCAAGAAGATGAAATGAGTTTTGATATTGGTTGTTAGATGGATTTTTGATTTAGAAATAAGAAGTTGAAATCAAAAAGTGTTGATATGGTATATGGTTAGCGAAATAAATTGTTTCCAGGCTTATTGGTCATGTTTATACTAGTTATAGTGAAAGGAATTGAATCAAAAACGATTTGGGTTATTTCTGCATAGAAGCTGCTGGTTTTTGGCTGCAGAATGGGGCCACTGCGGCGCAGTGGCGTTGTCTTAGCCCACTGCGGCGCAGTGCCCAGACTCTGGTCTGGTGTCGACTTAAGCCACTGCGGCGCAATGAGCATTTTCCTAGCTCACTGCGGCGCAGTGGCGTTGTCTTAGCCCACTGCGGCGCAGTGTAATCCCTCGGAAAAATATTGTTTTTAGCTGACTGCGGCGCAGTGGGGTGAAACTTTTCCCACTGCGGCGCAGTGGCGTTGTCTTAGCCACTGCGGCGCAGTGGGGTGAAACTTTTCCCACTGCGGCGCAGTGTTAGGTTGCTGGAATGTTTGACATTTCTAGTTTTTGGCAACTTGAACGTTGGGACTTGGTGAATATCGAATGGTACTTTAGACTACCTTATAATGACAATTTCATTGATATTGCCAACAAAAGTTAAATAAAATGAAAGATTAAATCACACTTGGTCGTGGCATTCTAGGATTGATAGCTAAGTAGTTGTACGTAGGATACTTGTCGTCGTGAGATTTGATCCTCACCATTGGTACTCTTATCCTAGGTTTTGGATAGACGTGGAGACTAGACTGCTCATATTCTTGGGCTACTCATTCTTTAGCTCGTAGACTGCTAAGGTGAGTTTATGGCGCCCTTTTTCTTTTACTTTGGGCCTGAAAAGCATGTACTGTATACACGAATACTTTATAAATGATTTGTCTTTGTCTATGCCATGTGATTTGGCTACTTAAATCATTTGTCTTATGTCTTGCCATGTTGATGGTTGTCTGAAAATGTGTATACATGTCTTATGAAAATTTTGATATATACGTCTTGACTTGCCATGTTGTCGGCAGACTAAACTGTTCTTTGTGTTTGACGAACTAAAATGATCCCCCTTATGTAGTTTTACCATTATGAGATTTTAATGGTAGTCTTGTCAGCTTTCGTACCTGACAGTCTTGGTTCTGGTCCGTACCCCACTGTAGACGGGAAATCCTGTACGAGGCATATTATCTTTGTCAGACTTCGGTCTGTACAGTCATATATTATCTTGTCAGACTTCGGTCTGTACAGTCATATATTATCCTTGTCAGACTTCGGTCTGTACAGTCATATATTATCCTTGTCAGACTTCGGTCTGTACAGTCATATATTATCTTTGTCAGACTTCGGTCTGTACAGTCATATATTATCTTGTCAGACTTCGGTCTGTACAGTCATATATTATCTTTGTCAGACTTCGGTCTGTACAGTCATATATAATTGTCGGACTTCGGTCTGTACAGTCATATATTATCTTTGTCAAACTTCGGTCTGTACAGTCATATATTATCCTTGTCAGACTTCGGTCTGTACAGTCATCATATAATTGTCGGACTTCGGTCTGTACAGTCATGTCTTATAATTACGTGTAATGGTATTATCACAATGGCGACAAAACTATTGTCAACATACCGTAAGCGTGGTGGGTACGCCGATGGTACACCCTATATATAAGCGTTGAAAGTATGTTGGAAGTAGAAGCCTAAGTGTTTTAGTCTCATTGCCGGATATCCTAAGTGTTTTGGTTAAATGGTCGGACGTTGTATTCTGACTGTCTTGGTTATGGTCCGCACCCCATTGTTGAAGGGAAATCCTGTGCGAGGTTATGGTCCGCACCCCATTGTTGAAGGGAAATCCTGTGCGAGGCATATGCTGTCATCAGATCTAGATATACTGATTGACGTGATATAAGATGAGTTCAGATTTAGATATACTGACTATCTTATTATAAATTGTGATATAAGATGTGTCCAGATTTAGATATACTGGCTGTCTTGTTATAAAAGTGTTGTCAGATTTAGATATACTGACTGTTTGGTCTTTTATAGCTATAGGTCATTGTGTTGTATCAATGACGAATAAATATTTGGTCAAACACACTGTAAACTCACCAACTATTTCGATAATTGATCCTCTCAAATTTCATGCTTTTCAGGTGACCATCAGTAAGTCTTGGAATCGTCTTTGGCATTATAGGGCCAATCTTTTGACTTTGGACGTACAATTAGCATCAGACATTGAGGGCTCTCATGCTTTTGGCTTTAATTGTATTTGACTGTCCAGACTTTGAACTTGTATTCTGTGGGCCCAGTTCCAAATGAGGATGACTTGTATCCGTATTTTGGGGTCCACACTTTGAACGATTGTACTTGTATTGACTTGTATTGGTATAAATGGATGTAATCTCTATTAACCTTCTGATTAGTATGCAATTCTTTGTTAACCCTGTATTTCCGCTACAACGGGGTGTGACACAGTCAAAGCATTATTCAACAGATGATGGCTCAGAATCTCCGTTATGATTGGGAATTTGCAAGCAAATGGGATATGTAGTGCTTTATTGGCTTGCATTTTCATTGAATCTCCTTCTTTGAACATAGCCATCTTGGTAATTTATTATTTTTCTGTTAAGACAAACTGACCAAAGTTTTGACCAGAAAATACATTTTAAACATAGAAAAATAACAACACATACCAACATTTAAGAAACACATTTAATGCACATAGACAATGTTTTGTATATATATTAAAATGAGAAAACAAAGTAGTACACAAAGGCGTTCGATACCTTGCATCTCACCCAAATATATATATACAAAACATGATAATATATAGGATCACATAAGTATTAAAAGATAAGAAAACAAGGTAGTACACAAAGGCGTTCGATACCTTGCCTCTCACCCCAAACACTTATGAAATACTATATATACAAAACATGATAATATATAGGATCACATAAGTATTAAAAGATAAGAAAACAAGGTAGTACACAAAGGCGTTCGATACCTTGCCTCTCACCCCAAACACTTATGAAATACTATATATACAAAACATGATAATATATAGGATCACATAAGTATTAAAAGATAAGAAAACAAGGTAGTACACAAAGGCGTTCGATACCTTGCCTCTCACCCCAAACACTTATGAAATACTATATATACAAAACATGATAATATATAGGATCACATAAGTATTAAAAGATAAGAAAACAAGGTAGTACACAAAGGCGTTCGATACCTTGCCTCTCACCCCAAACACTTATGAAATACTATATATACAAACACAATAGACATATACATTTATACATTTTAAACATAGAAAAATAACAACACATACCAACATTTAAGAAACACATTTAATGCACATAGACAATGTTTTGTATATATATTAAAATGAGAAAACAAAGTAGTACACAAAGGCGTTCGATACCTTGCATCTCACCCAAATATATATATACAAAACATGATAATATATAGGATCACATAAGTATTAAAAGATAAGAAAACAAGGTAGTACACAAAGGCGTTCGATACCTTGCCTCTCACCCCAAACACTTATGAAATACTATATATACAAAACATGAAAATATATAGGATCACATAAGTATTAAAAGATAAGAAAACAAGGTAGTACACAAAGGCGTTCGATACCTTGCCTCTCACCCCAAACACTTATGAAATACTATATATACAAACACAATAGACATATACATTTATACATTTTAAAACACAACACAAATAATAATAAAAGAAACATAGAATAAAAAATAATGGAAAGAAAAAAAATTTAAAATTCTATTTGTACTGTTTGCCGAGCAAAAACCTCGGCAAATAGCACATTTTGAAAAATTTGCCCAGAAATTGACAAGGACCAAAAAATTGGTTTTGGCAAACTTTTGATGATTTGTATTGTTTGCCGAGCAAAGATCTCGGCAAACACGAGAAAATCTCAAGTCAGGCACCAAGTCATCGAATTATGAGAGATGAACCTCGTAAATGCTGAGCTCAAAGCTCTGCAAATGAGCAGTTCAGATTCACTCCTTTTAAATGTATGAAATTTCCTTTTATTGAACAACAATAATGTTGTCAATTGATAAAGAAAAATTTCAATGAAAATTTCAATTTGTACTGTTTGCCGAGCAAAATGCTCTGCAAACAGTTGTTTTCAAGTCTTTAAAGAAAATGAAAATCCATTTTGTGCTGTTTGCCGAGCAAAATGCTCTGCAAACAGTTGATCTAAGACTTGGAAAAAGTTTTGAGCAAAATGCACTGTTTGCCGAGCAAACTGCTCTGCAAACAGTTGTTTTTAAGACTTGAAGAAATTTTGGAATTCAAGAAGGCCTGTTTGCCGAGCTCAAAGCTCTGCAGACAGTTGATTTTAGACTTGTAAAAATTTTGGAAAACCAATTTGCACTGTTTGTCGAGCTAAAAGCTCTGCAAACAGTTGTTTTTAGAACTTAAAAAAATTGGAATCCAATTTGTACTGAATGCCAAGCTTAGTGCTCTGCAAACAGTTGATTTAAGGACTTGGTGAAAAACAAGTTTGTTTTTATAAAAACAAGCATTTGCCGAGCACAAAGCTCTGCAAATGACTAATTTTGATCCAAAAATTGATTAAGAAAGGTATGAACATGTTAACCAGAAAATATGAAGATTTGATGATTATCATGAACAAACCTCGCATTTGCCGAGCTTAATGCTCTGCAGATGGCACTTTTGATCAAAAATTCATATTTCATACCCAGCCCTTTAACATTCAAGCCCATAAAATTAAAACTTGAGCAGATTAAGATACACAAAACAGGTAAACAACAAGTATAAACCCTAATCATGCAACTAACATCATCTAAACACCAATAAAAACATCACATCATGCATAAAGATCATATTATTTCATCTCGGCATTTGATCAAACAGTTAATGTGCGTAAAGAAAACAAGAGAATTTACCTTTAAAATGTTGAACTGATGAATAAAAGAGATGAAATAATCCACAAAGATGATCACCAGATTAACCCCACTTCGATTATTATGGACTAGATGAAAATTTTGATTGATTGATGTGATGGACAGATCAGTTTTGAGAGAAAATAATGAGATATTTTGGTTTTGAATTTGAAAGTGAATTATTTGACCCGCCCATTTTCTATTTAAACTCAATTTCGGGTCGCGGGTCTAGGTTTGACCCGCGTGTCAACCCGAGTTCTAAACTGGTTTTGGGCTTATCATTTCAGATGGGTTCTGGTTTTGGGCTTTAAACACAAAAAAAAATTAAACAAATGAAATAATAAAAAAAATAAATTAAAAACAACTTTGAGAAAAAAAAAATTAAAACAGATTTAGAAAATAAACAAATTTAAAGAAAAATCTTTTTTATCATTTTTAAATTTATAATTTTGTATTTGGTTTTTCAATTTTAAAATAAACACTCATAACAACCAAAAAAAAGTTAAAAAAAATTACACATACTAGAAAATCACACAAAAATTTACATGCATTTGCACACTCCCCCTCAAATAAAGCATATATGACAACACTATATTTACAAACTCCCCCTAAAATCATGCATTCTACCCCTTTTTCACCCCCTCAAACATTGCATGTAATAACAAGTAAAACACATCAATGTTTGAAACAGAAAAATGAACATAGAATACATGGCATGAAAGCATTTAAGTTTGTAAATTGAGCATTCCCAACTTGGTTTTAAGAAAATTAAACCTGTTTTCATCCAAAGGTTTGGTGAAAAGATCAGCAAGTTGGTAGTCTGTTGTGACAAAATAGAGTTCGATGTTACCTTTCTCGACATGATCTTTAAGAAAATGGTACCGAACATCTATATGCTTGGTCTTTGTGTGCTGCACCGGGTTGCAAGAAATAGCAATAGCACTCTTTGAGTCACAGTAAATGGGGATTCTGTTGAATTGAATTCCATAATCAGTCAACTGCATTTTCATCCAAAGAACTTATGAACAACAGCTTGCTGCAGCAACGTATTCAGCTTCTGCAGTAGATGTGGATACATAGTTTTGTTTCTTCGAAGACCAACTGACTAATCTATCCCCTAGAAACTGTACACTCCCAGAAGTACTCTTTCGATCAAGCTTACAACCTGCATGGTCAGCATCCAAATATGCAATCAACTGAAACCCGGTATCCCTTGGATACCAGAGACCAAGGTTCACTGTGCCTTTCAGGTATCGGAAGATCCGTTTGACGGCCTGGAAATGACTTTCCTTAGGATTGGCCTGGTACCTGGCACACATGCACGTGGCGAACATAATATCCGGGCGACTTGCAGTCAAATACATGAGCGACCCTATCATACTGCGATATCGCTTTTGATCAAAAGATTTTCCATTTAAATCAGCATTAATCTTTGTTCGAGCTTCCATGGGTGTACCAATTGTTTGACAATCCATCATATCAAACTTTTTCAACATGTCAAGAATGTACTTTGTTTGACAAATAAATGTGCCATTTGACAATTGTTTGACTTGAAGACCAAGGAAAAAGTTTAATTCACCCATCATGCTCATTTCAAATTTCTTGATCATTAAAGCTGAAAAAATCTTGCAGTATTTAGGATTTGTAAACCCAGAAATTATGTCGTCAACATAAATCTGGATTAGACTGATGTCACTCCCTTGTCGTTTGATAAACAAAGTAGTGTCAATCGAACCTTTGTTAAAACCAGATTTCACAAGATAAGAGGATAGAGCATCATACCATGCACGAGGGGCTTGTTTTAGACCATATAATGCCTTATCTAACTTGTAAACATAGTCCGGATGTTTGGAATTCGCAAAACCTTCTGGTTGTTCAACATACACTTCTTCTTTGAGAATTCCATTCAAGAAGGCAGTTTTGACATCCATTTGGTAGACTGTGAAGTTCTTGTAGGCAGCATAGGCAAGAAACATCCGAATAGCCTCAATTCGTGCAACTGGTGCGAATGTCTCATCGTAATCAATTCCTTCTTGTTGGCAATATCCCTTTGCAACCAATCGTGCTTTGTTACGTACAACAACTCCAGTTTCATCCTTTTTGTTCTTGAAGATCCATTTGGTCTTAATTGGCTCCTTGTTCTTGTAAGGATTGGGAACCAATTTCCACACCTCAAGTCGTTCGAACTGATTAAGTTCTTCTTGCATTGCTTTCACCCAATCTCGACAACTTAGAGCTTCATTCACTGTCTTTGGTTCAACAATACTCAGAAAATTCACAAACAGACATTCATTCGCGGATGCGGATCTTGTCTGAATTCCAGTTGTTGGATTACCAATGACTTGAGAAATTGGATGAGCTCTTGTCCATTTGGTTGTGTGAGAAATTGGATGAGCTCTTGTCCATTTGGTTGTGTGAGGAATTGGATCAAGTGGATCACCAGATTCTTCAGAATCAATAAAATCAGGAGAATGGTGTTCTGTTAATTGTTCAAACGAAGTAGCAATTGGTTCAACAAAGTCGTCGTGATCATAATCTTCAGGATTGGTTAAAGGATTTGTCACTTGAGAGATATAATGAGGTTGAGTATACAACTTTGAAGTATCGGTAGGTGGAGGAGAATCAGATGATGAATTAACATCTGATGATTGTGATGGTGAAGACTCATTTGGATCCATCTCTTTTGAATTTGAACTGGTTGGTTCATTTGCATTTACTTCAGATTCAGGAACTTGGAAAAATTCTTCAAACAAGATATCCAAAACTTGTGTTGTTGGAGTAGAGAATGATGATTTGACATTTGAAGCAGTCTTTGTTGCGGAAGATTGTGGACTTTGAAGTTTGGGTCTTGAACTGTGTTGTTCAAGAACCATTCCCGAGAGTTCATCAAATCTAACATTCATACTCTCTTCGATTCTCTTGGTTCTTCGGTTATATACTCGAAAAGCAATGGATTCTCTTGAATAACCGATAAAATATGCCTCATCGCCTTTTGGTTCAAATTTGCCCAGATTATCTCGATCATTGAGAACATAACATACACATCCAAAAATGTGCAAGAAGTTCACATTAGGCTTTCGTTTGTTTATCACCTCATAAGGAGTTTTATCAAACCTCTTGTTAATGATTGATCTATTTTGAGTGAAACAAGCAGTAGCAACAGCTTCAACCCATAGATTCGGAGGCAACTTAGAATAAGCAAGCATTGTTCTAGCTGCTTCAACAAGAGTTCGATTTCGACGTTCAACTACTCCATTCTATTGAGGTGTCCTGACAGCGGAAAATTGATGAGTAATACCCATGGAATTGAAGAAAGAATCAATTGTTGAATTCTTGAATTCAGTGCCATTGTCTGAGCGAACAATTCTAACTGATGATTTAAGATTTACTTGGGTCTTCTTTATGAAATCAACAATTGCATTCGGAGTATCACTCTTTGCATGAAGAAAGAATACCCAAGTGTAACGAGAATAATCATCGACAATCACAAGAATGTATCGCTTGCCATGGATACTTTGAACTTTCATTGGACCACACAAATCCATATGTATAAGGTGCAATGGACCTTCAGTACTCAGATACTTCTTTGGTTTGTGTGAAGCTTTCTTCATCTTACCAATTGCACAAGCTGGACAAACATGTTCACTTTCATACTTGTAATCCGGAAGTCCTTTAATAAGTTGTTTATCCACGAGAACATTGATTGTTTGAAAATTAAGATGAGAAAGACGGCGATGCCATAACCAAGAATTTTGTGCTGTTGCTTTAGAAAGAAGACAAATCTCTGAAGAGTTAGATGGAATGTTGTTGAGATCGATAGTGAACAAATTATTGTCTCTTGTTCCAGTAAGAATATCCACACCATCTTCAGTCTGCACTTTGCATTCATATATCCTGAATAATACTTGAAGATCATTGTCACAAAATTGTCCAACACTAAAAAGATTGTGTCCTAGGCCTTCAACATAAGAAACTCTCTTGATAGTGACACCATTTTTAACAATGTCTCCAAAACCGAGAATAGGAGCGATATGATCATTTCCGAATCTAACGGTTCCCATGAACTTCTCGACAAAGTTTGTAAGAATGGACTTGTTTCCAGTCATATGACGAGAACATCCCGAGTCAATACCATACACAAATGAGAAATTCCTGCAAGGACAAGGAATATGATTTAGGTACCCATGTAGATTGGGTCCTTGCTGGTTAGAGGGATAACATGCAAGTATACATAAAAAAAATAAACATCAAGCAAAATAACACACAAACAAACTTTTTATTCAAATCACAAACAAAACACACATAATCGTTCAAAGCACAGATATGAATTACAAACAATGAAAATTCAAGGTTTATACACAAGTTTTGGTACAAGCAGGACTATTCCTAGATATATTGGCACTATTTTGAGAATTTGATCTATGGACAATCCACACTTGTTTCACATTTGTTGTATTCCCATCAAGCTTGACTTTACTAGAAGCATGCAAAAATCTATCCTTAGGATCCATCTACTGCTACTAGTTAAGTACAAGTCACCTGAAACACGAACAGTCTTCTTGTTAGCAAACAATTTGTTATTTTCGGACTTAACAGGTTTCTTCTTGATGGTTTCTGTGGTCTTGTTTACTTTCTTTATATTATTAGGTGACAACCAACCATATTGATCTTTGTACTTAGTTATTCCAGAAATAGTATCTCTAACCCTTTGTAAAGTAGAATACCTAGGAAAACTAGAATACCTAAGCTGCTGAGGTTGTTTGTTACCTAATGAGAAAGTTTCATTCTTAACAATCTTTGGACCACTTCTTGCTTTGACTTCTTTTTGGGACTGAGGTTCAGATTTAACCTTGTATTTCCTAGAAGTCTTTGAATTCTTAGATACTTTGGTTTCTTTGTTTGGTTTTGATTTCGAATCTGTCTTAGGTGATTGATTGAACTTTGGTTTTGAAATATTCTTTGGTGATGGTTTGGTCTTTGGTTTTGAATCAGTCTTGTGTGATGGGTTGGTCTTTGATTGTTGGGTGGTCTTTGGTCTTTGGAACTTATCAAATGGGGAAGGTTGTGAAGAGTGTGACTTTGGAATCTTCTTTAGAAAAAATTCATGTTTTTCCTCTTTTTGAACAAAATGTTTTTCAAAATCAGGAGCAAAATCATAATTTCCTTCCAAATATGTTGATAAGTCATCCGTTTCCAATTTCACACTTGCTTCACTTATCTTAATTGGACAAGGACTTTTCTTGAGGGGAATGGATGCTTTTTCTTTTTCTTTAAAAAATTGAAGTGCTATTTTCTGAAATTGGAATTCAACTTTTAGATCATTAAGTTCCTTTAGCACATTTAACCTTTGTTCTCTTTCTTTTTCAAACTTTTGTTTGAAAGCATCAATTTCATTCAAGTATGATTGAGTTCCCTCAGAAAACTTGATAAAAGACTCATTTTCAGAAGCAATTGGGAAGAAATAATCATCAACATCATGAACATCATATACATCATCTAGATCACCATCAGTTTGAACAGAAACATGCACAACTTGACTCTCAGTTTGCACAGATGCATTCACGATTTCACAAATAGAACGGCCAGTCTGAGTTGATGCTTTCACAACTTCACAAATTGAACAACCAGGTTGTTCACATACTTTGGAGTCAAATTTGGGTTGATCAATGACATAGTGATTTTGAGTCTTCAGATTATCTATTAAAGATTGCTTTTCATCAAGAGACTTTTGCAGATCCTCTATTACCTTTTCCAAAACTTTTTGTGGAACATAAGGTCTCAAGTTTTCAGCTTTTGGAATTGGAATAGTTTCTTCTAAAGGTTTTTCTTTAAAACACTCAAGAATTTCAGGAATTATAGCCTCATGATTTTCTTTTTCATCATTTTCTTTTTCAATTTTATGTGCAGGGTGACTGAAAAAATCATATGACTCGTCCATTAACTCATAGTTAAAATAGACTTTTGCACCCTTCTTTAGAAAATCATCAGCCTCAAAATCCCTATCATTCGGTCTCACAAACTGGTCAGTCATCCCACATCTCAAATAAGATTCCTTATATAATGTGGGACTTCTTCTTGTGCTTTGAGCAAATGATTTGGATTGACATAACCTAACCCTGAAGTGAATATTGTTTCCGAATTTCTTGGCCTATTAAAAAAGATTTGTTGATATGAACGATTAATCTTATACAACTTGTCTTGATAAGATTTGATTTCAGCTTTAAGCTCATCATTTTCTTTATCAAGTTTTTGTTTAAGAGAATCTTTTATACAACACTCATATTTTAGGTCAGAAATTCTGTTTTCAAATTCCGTCAAATCAGGGATAGATTCTTTCAATTTCACTTTTAAAGACTCAATGTCCTCTGCCAATGCATTTGCTCGAAACATCTCATTGGTCTTTTCGACTTGAAGTTGTCTGACGGTCTTGCTCAGTTCAAGAACTTTGGTTTCAAGTTCTTGTTTTTCAAGATGCAGTTTGGAGTTCGGAGTAAACATGACCGCAGCTTTTTCAGATTTCAAATTGTCAAAATCCTTTTGAATTAAATCAAATTTATCTTTAGAATTTTGAAATTCGATTTCTTTGATTTCCAAAACTTTTGTTAATTTAGAAATCTGTTTACTCAACCCTCTCCCATATTTCATTGTTTCAGAACATTTATTCATATAATAATCTAAATCTGACTTAGTAAAAGTGATTACCTCATCCTCGACCTCAGAAGAACTTTCATCAGCTTCCTCCAACTCCTTTGACTTCTTGATCTTCGTCATAAAGCACACGTTTGCTGCAAGTTCGTCAGTCTCCTCATCAGAAAGATGTAACCATTTGTCATCCTCAGCGAGAAGTGCAATTCCACTTTCCTCTTGTCTTGCCAGCAAAAGTTTGTACTTATAGTACTCGGAGTTCTTTTGTCGAGGTTTAGTGCAGTTGATGGCAAAATGTCCAGTAAGACCACAGTTGTAGCATTTCTTGTCATCATTCCTTTTCTCCATGACCTTCTTCTCAAACTTCTTCTGATTATCAAATTTCTTCTCACCACCAACATATTCCTTCTTGGCTTCAAACTTAGGAGCATTTGCATTCTTTGCATACGAAGAAACTGAGGAAGTCCTAAGCTGATTGTTGGTTGGTTTCTTCTTGAAGAATTTCTTCTTGAAAGCCTTTGTGAAATAAGCGAGTTCTTTATACATCTCTTTTTGTCTTTCATCCAAATCAGAATCACTCATTTCACTTGAATCAGAATCTGTTTCAACAAAGGTCTGTTTTGAAACTCTTGAAGTCTTCTTCTCAGCTACCAAGGCCAATGATCTGAATGAGTACTTTCTTCTTTCTTCTTTTGGATCCTCTGAACATCCTCAACATTTAGCTTCAGCTTTTCATACAGGGTGTGAATGGTAAGTTTCCCAAAATCTTATTGTTGGTTGAGTTGGGTTCCATACACTTGCCATTCCTCTTCCAGATTTTTTATGAATTTGATGTTTAGTTCCATATTTGTTCTTTTGACATCATTCTTTCTAAGCTCATTGATGACATTACAGAATCTGATGTATACTTCATTCAATGGTTCACCCTTCTGTTGCTTGAAAGTTTCATACATGTTCAGAACAGTTGACAATCTTATGGTGTTTGACACATCAGATCCTTCCATCTGCTTCTCCACTTCATCCCATATGTCTTTTCCTATTTCATAGGAGTCCACATTGCAGTAAATGTCATCAGGAAGTGCTTGGTAAAGATAAGCAATTGACATTTGATCAGCTTCAACTCTATTTTCTGATCTGTATTCCAACTCTCTTCAGGTAAAGCTTCTCCATTAACAGGGTTCTTTGGAATTTCAGGACCATCTTTGTATGATTTCCTCAGAAGTTTTCCATTCTTCTGTTTGTCTATCCAGTTCAGAAACCTTTTCTTCCATTGAGGATAAGAACCTCTAAACAAGACAGGAGGTCTTCCTTCAGAACCAAGTGCTAAAGCTTCCCTTGAAGCCATTTCAAAAGAAATTCCAAAAATGATTGAAAATTTTCTATTTTAACTAGATGCAGAGCTTAGACCTCTGCAAATAGAACAAGTAGAAATTTTAAATTTTGATTTTCTTCCCACTTGAAGAATATTGATGAAAAATGGTTTTGAATTGATTTTCTTGAAAATAGTGCCGAGCTTAATCTCTGCAAATAGTGTAAGTAGCCAAGTCACAACCCAAGTACACTGATCAACAACCAATTTCAACTGAATGCCGAGCTTAAATCTCTGCAAACAGCACAACTAATAAAATCACTTGGTCGAAGAATCAAATTCAACTATTTGCCGAGCAAATAACTCTGCAAATAGCACAAATAGAAATTCAACTATTTGCCGAGCAAATAACTCTGCAAATAGCACAAATAGAACTTGTACTTAGTCGCACCAACCAAAAACACTTGTTTGCAGAGCTTAAACCTCTGCAAACAATACAAGTAGCACCAGTCTCAAATCAAAAATTCTCGAAACAACTATTTGCCGAGCAAAGAGCTCTGCAAATAGAACAAGTAGCCTCAACACTTAATCAAATTTTCTTGAAATAACTATTTGCCGAGCAATAAGCTCTGCAAATAGAACAAGTAGCACCAACACTTAGCAAAGATTTCTTGAAACACCTATTTGCCGAGCAGTGAGCTCTGCAAATAGAACAAGTAAGAGCAAGTCTTAGCCAACGATCTCTGCAAACACTAGTAATCACTAGGGGACAAAATAAACGGTTACTGGTCGTCTTCTTCGTTCAGCCAAACCCTCAAATGCAGAGCAGACTGTAAATCTTCAATTTCTCCTTCATTTTTGCGAATTAAAGCTCGTATTTTATATCAAAATGATCAGAAAAACAATGCGCACAAATCCTTGAACAAATTAGATGTTAATTTCAACTAGAATTCAAACCCATGCGAACATGCGATTTGCCGAGCGCGAGCAAAAATAACTCAAATGATGAAATTAACTTCTGAAATCAATAACGAAGGATGATATACTGATTATAAATCGATCGGTGAACAAAATTCGAACAAAAACACACTTAATTTGCAGAAATCACTCAAACAGTGATCTCGGCAAATGAACCTTTCAGAATATAAGCCAAATTCTGAAATTAAGCACAAATTAAGCTTGTATTAAGCTTGTGGATCGTTCAACAACTCTGATTGTGCTCTGATACCAAATGTAAGTGTCGAATTTGAGCTTATGTGTGTGTTAGTGTGTGTAACAATGGTGGTTTGAAGAGAGAGAAAGTAGAGAGAGAAAGTGTGTTTGGCAGGGAAGATTAGATAGCATTAATGGGGTTAAAAGTTACAAAGTTCTTAATGGAGGGGGTTTATATACATATGAACTATTGACACTAAGCTCCCATCCATATTAACAAGTTAACATTATAAGTACAAATTAACATAAAGGTACACAAATCAACTACTACATTTATATTTCTAACAAGAGCTTGATTAGCTTGCATCTTCATAGTTGCACCTTCTTGGAACATCACCATCTTTATATTTATTATTTTTCTGAAAAGACAAACTGACCAAAATTTTGACCAGAAAAATACACTTTAAACACAGAAAAATAAAAACACAATAACATTTAATAAACACATTTATAACACAAAGACAATGTTTCGCACATATATCAAAAATGAGAAAACAAAGTAGTACACAAAGGCGTTCGATACCTTGCTTCTCACCCTAATATATATACGAAACATGACGATATATAGAATCACATAAGTATTAAAAGATAAGAAAACAAAGGTAGTACACAAAGGCGTTCGATACCTTGCTTCTTATCCCAACACTTATGAAATACTATATAGACAAACACAATACACACATACATACATTTTAAAAACAACACAAAAAAAACTTAAATAAAAAAAATTCAAGTTTAACTGTTTGCCGAGAAAAAATCTCGGCAAATGGGGTTTTTTAAAAAAAAAATTTCAAAAATTTTGCCCAGAAATTAATAAGGAACATAAATTGATTTTGGCAAAAACTTTGAAAAATTTCATGATTTGCCGAGCAAAAATCTCGGCAAACACGAGAATGAATCAGATCAGGGTCCAAATATTCAAGTCATTGAGTATCGAAGTGAAGTCTCGTAAACGCCAAGCAAAAACCTCGGCAAATAGGCATTTCATACTAGACTTCATTGAATATATGAAATTTCCTTTGATTTTATCAACAAGAGTGTTGACAAATGTTAAAGAAATTTCAATGGCAAAATGTGCATTTGCCGAGATAAAATCTCTGCAAATGGTACATTTAGATTTCAAGACTTAGGAAAAAATTTCACAAAATGTTGATTTGCCGAGATAAAATCTCTGCAAATAGCCAATTTAATACTTTGAAAATTTGACTTGGGTTTTGTATGACAAACAAGATTGTTAAGGTTTTGATAAAAACATGCATTTGCCGAGCAAATACCTCGGCAAATGACCCTTTTGATCTGAAATATTGTTAAGTCAAAATGTGTAAATGAGCAACCAAAGCATTTGCCGAGAAAATATCTCTGCAAATGGCTAATTTGTGACTTAGAAAATCTTGACTTGTGAAAAACAAGCATTTGCCGAGCAAAAATCTTGGCAAATGGCCTTTTTGATCTGAAAATTTTGTTAAGTCAAAATATTCACATGATTTCCAGACTTAGCATTTGCCGAGATAAAATCTCTGCAAATGGCTATTTCATGACTTAGAAAAATTTGAACAGATTGAGAAAACAATCATTTGCCGAGATAAAAATCTCTGCAAATGACCTTTTTTATCCAATTTGTTTAGGAAAAATATGATCATGTTTTCCAGAAAATTATGAAGATTTGAAGTTTTTCACGAACAAACATCGCATTTGCCGAGCAAAATGCTCTGCAAATGGCATTTTTCATCAAAAATTCATTTATTACCCAGCCCTTCAACAAATCATACCCAGAAAAATCAAACACGAGCAGATTAAGGCATAACATTTAGATAAACAACAAGCATAAGCCCTAATCATGCATCTAAAACATTAAATATTCACAATCAATCATCATAAACTTCAAAATAATCATGGAAGTTCATTCACACATTTTATCAAACAGTTGGAATACAAAATTTAAACAAGAATTCTTACCTCAAAACTGATGATATGATCGAAGAAACAAGATGAAATAAACCAGAAATATGATCACTTGTTTAACCCCACTTTGATTATTATGACTTAGAAGAAAATTATTGATTGATTGATGTGAATGAGAATCAGTTTTGAGAGAAAAACAAAGGTTATATTGATTTGAATTTGAATTGTGACAAAATGGACCGCCCATTTTCCTTTTAAACTCAAATTCGGGTCGCGGGTCTGGGTTTGACCCGCGTGTCAACCCGGATATCAACCAGTCTTGGGCTAAAGCAATTTGGGCTCAACATAAGGATTTGGGATTTTTGGGTTTTCACTAAACAGAATTAAAACAAAAAAAAATTGAATAACAAATTCAACAAAATAAAAAAAAAACTTAAAATGAGATAAAAAAAATTGAGAATAACAAAAAAAAACTTTTTTTATCATTTTTAAAATTTCTAATTTTGTATTTGGTTTTTCGGATTTTAAAAACAAACTAACATACAAAATACAAAAAAAAAATAAAAAAAAATATAAAGCAACAAATATTCACATGCATTTGCACACTCCCCCTCAAATTAAGCATATACAAAATTTAAATTTACAAACTCCCCCTAAAATCATGCATTCTACCCATTTTCTCCCCTCAAACATTGCATGTTATAACAGATAGAACACATCAATGTTTGAAACAGAAAATGAACATATAATACATGGCTTGAAAGCACTTAAGTTTGTAAATCGAGCATTCCCAACTTGGTTTTTAGAAAGTTAAACCTCTGTTCATCCAAAGGTTTGGTGAAAAGGTCAGCAAGTTGGTAGTCTGTTGGGACAAAATAGAGTTCGATGTTACCTTTCTCGACATGATCTTTAAGAAAATGGTACCGAACATCTATGTGCTTGGTCTTTGTGTGTTGTACAGGGTTGCAAGAAATAGCAATAGCACTCTTAGAGTCACAGTAGATGGGAATTCTGTTGAACTGAAATCCATAATCAGTCAACTGAGTCTTCATCCAAAGAACTTGTGAACAACAGCTTGCTGCAGCAACATATTCAGCTTCTGCAGTAGATGTGATACACAATTCTGTTTCTTTGAAGACCAACTGACTAATCTATCCCCTAGAAACTGTACACTCCCAGAAGTACTCTTTCGGTCAAGCTTACAACCTGCATGGTCAGCATCCGAATATGCAATTAACTGAAATCCGGTATCCCTTGGATACCAGAGACCAAGGTTCACTGTGCCTTTCATGTATCGGAAGATCCGTTTAACGGCCTGGAAATGACTTTCCTTGGGATTGGCCTGGTACCTGGCACACATGCATGTGGCGAACATAATATCCGGGCGACTAGCAGTCAAATACATGAGTGACCCTATCATACTGCGATATCTCTTTTGATCAAAAGATTTTCCATTTAAGTCAGCATTAATCTTTGTTCGAGCTTCCATGGGTGTACCAATTGTTTGACAATCCATCATATCAAACTTTTTCAACATGTCAAGAATGTGCTTTGTTTGACAAATAAATGTACCATTTGACAATTGTTTGACTTGAAGACCAAGGAAAAAGTTTAATTCACCCATCATGCTCATTTCAAATTTCTTGATCATTAAAGCAGAAAATTCTTGCAGTATTTAGGATTAGTTGACCCGAAAATTATGTCGTCAACATAAATCTGGATTAGAATGATGTCACTCCCTTATCGTTTGATAAACAAGGTAGTGTCAATCGAACCTTTGCTAAAACCAGATTTCACAAGATAAGAGGATAGAGCATCATACCATGCACGAGGCGCTTGTTTCAGACCATATAAAGCCTTATCTAACCTGTAAACATAGTCCGGATGTTTTGAATTCACAAATCCTTCAGGTTGTTCAACATACACTTCTTCTTTGAGAATCCCATTTAAGAAGGCAGTTTTGACATCCATTTGGTAGACTGTGAAGTTCTTGTAGGCAGCATAGGCAAGAAACATCCGAATAGCCTCAATTCGTGCAACTGGTGCGAATGTCTCATCGTAATCAATTCCATCTTGTTGGCAATATCCCTTTGCAACCAATCGTGCTTTGTTGCGTACAACAACTCCAGTTTCATCCTTTTTATTCTTGAAGATCCATTTGGTTTTAATTGGCTCCTTGTTCTTGTAAGGATTGGGAACCAATTTCCACACCTCAAGACGTTCAAATTGATTCAGTTCCTCCTGCATAGCTTTCACCCAATCTGGACAACTTAGAGCTTCATTCACTGTCCTTGGTTCAACAATACTCAGAAAATTCACAAACAGACATTCATTCGCGGATGCGGATCTTGTCTGAACTCCAGATGTTGGATTACCAATGACTTGAGAAATCGGATGAGCTCTTGTCCATTTGGTTGTGTGAGGAATTGGATCAATTGGATCACCAGATTCTTCAGAATCAATAAAATCAGGAGAATGTTGCTCTGTCAATTGTTCAAATGAAGTAGCAATTGGTTCAACAAAGTCGTCTGGATCATAATCTTCAGGATTGGTTGACGGACTTGTCACTTGAGGGATATTAAGAGGTTGAGTATGCAACTCTGAATTATCGGTAGGTGGAGGAGAATCAGATGATGAATTAACATCTGATGATTGTGATGGTGAAGACTCATTGGGATCTATCTCTTTTGAATTTGAACTGGAAGGTTCATTTGTATTCATTTCAGATTCAGGAACTTTCTTCAAAACTTGGAAAAATTCTTCAAACAAGATATCCAAATCTTGTGAAGTCGGAGTTGAGAATGATTTGACATTTGATGCAGTCTTTGTTGCGGAAGCTTGTGGACTTTGAAGTTCGGGTCTTGAAATGTGTTGTTCAAGAACCATTCCCGAGAGTTCATCAAATCTAACATTCATACTCTCTTCGATTCTCTTGGTTCTTCGGTTATATACTCGATAAGCAATGGATTCTCTTGAATAACCGATGAAATATGCCTCATCGCCTTTTGGTTCAAATTTGCCCAGATTATCTCGATCATTGAGAACATAACAAACACATCCGAATATGTGTAAGAAGTTCACATTGGGCTTTCTTTTGTTAATCACCTCATATGGAGTTTTATCAAACCTCTTGTTTATGATTGATCTATTTTGAGTGAAACAAGCAGTAGCAACAGCTTCAGCCCATAGATTTGGAGGCAACTTAGAATAAGCAAGCATTGTTCTAGCTGCTTCAACAAGAGTTCGATTTCGACGTTCAACTACTCCATTTTGTTGAGGTGTCCTGACAGCGGAAAATTGATGAGTAATACCCATGGACTTGAAGAAAGAATCAATTGTTGAATTCTTGAATTCAGTGCCATTGTCTGAGCGAACAATTCTAACTGATGATTTAAGATTTACTTGGGTCTTCTTGATGAAATCAATAATCACATTCGGAGCATCACTCTTTGCATGAAGAAAGAATACCCAAGTATAACGAGAATAATCATTGACAATCACAAGAATGTATCGCTTGCCATGGATACTTTGAACTTTCATTGGGCCACACAAATCCATATGTATAAGGTGCAAAGGACCTTCAGTACTCAGATACTTCTTTGGTTTGTGTGAAGCTTTCTTCATCTTACCAATTGCACAAGCTGGACAAACATGTTCACTTTCATACTTGTAATCCGGAAGACCTTCAACAAGTTGTTTATCCATGAGCGCATTAATCGTTTGAAAATTAAGATGAGAAAGACGGCGATGCCATAACCAAGAATTTTGTGCAGTTGCTTTTGAAAGAAGACAAATCTCTGAAGAATTAGATGGAATATTGTTGAGATCAATTGTGAACAAATTGTTGTCCCTTGTACCAGTAAGAATATCCACACCATCTTCAGTCTGCACTTTGCATTCATATCTCCTGAATAATACTTGAAGATCATTATCACAAAATTGTCCAACACTAAAAAGATTGTGTCCTAGGCCTTCAACATAAGAAACTCTCTTGATAGTGACACCATTTTTAACAATGTCTCCATAACCAAGAATAGGAGCGATATGATCATTTCCGAATCTGACAGTTCCCATAAACTTCTCAACAAAGTTCGATAGAATGGACTTGTTTCCAGTCATATGTCGAGAACATCCCGAGTCAACATACCATACACAAATGAGATATTCCTGCAAGGACAAGGAATATGTTTTAGGTACCCATATAGATTGGGTCCTTGCAGGTTAGAGGGATAACATGCAAGTACACATTAAAAAGTAACATCAATCAAAATAACACACAAGCAAACTTTTTATTCAAACAATAAACTAACACACAAATTGTTCAAAACACACATAAATACG
>CM067168.1:136759624-136843461 GCA_034093135.1 Erigeron breviscapus | reverse complement strand
ATTAAAATTAGTACTTAGTATGTATGTTGATGAATAAAAGTTGGGCCACTTATAAATTATGGGCCCTGCTCTATTGAACTTGTTGCACACCCTTTCCTCCGGCCTTGCAACAACACATATGATGTTTGTTAGGTCGAAAATCGACCAAGTATAATTTGTTCAGAAATAGCTGAAGCTCAGTGAAGAATACTTGTATAGAATAATGAGGTCGCTCAGAATCTGTTCACTGAAGCTTCACTTCAGTTCAGATCAACGTATCAGAAAACCGTTCAGAATGAAGTTAAAGACTGAAGTCTGAAGAATGAGAATCAGTTCAGATGTGGAGCTCAGAAACTGATTCTACCTGATCGAAGACTGAAGCATCTCAGTGTAAAAGTACTTACACACTTTTACACTGATTACGAGGAAGACTTTTTACTTTACATATCTTTACCCGGTTAATAGAATTAACTATTAATTAAAGTACAAGGTTGGGAATAAGGCTTGTTAAGTCACATCAGTTTACTTACACTTTTAAACCTTAAAAGTACTCTTGTAAGGAATTAGGTTTAATTCCTTAAATACTCCCAACCATATTTGTACGATCTGGTCCACGTCATCATGGACTTAGGTCTATAAAAATAAGTCTTCTCACAACCTGCAAATAGCTTGAAACCTTTGCATTGCAACTTGTGAGATATACTCTAAGTAATCCTTACGAGTATTTCCAAGTTATTAGATCACTTGTATTTCTAGGTTGTTTAGATATTTACACTTGGGTGTTTATCTTTGTTCCACAACAACCTTTGTATTTGTATATATATCAATAAATCAAATACCTTGAAAAATACATTGTGTCTCAATGCTACATACTTGATCTATACATATTATTTATATAGTTTCAGCCCTTATTGTTTCTTGCATTTACTTTCAGTATCTTTATCGTATTGTTCATCCATATCTGGATCGTATTCTGAACTGGTCATCTTCCAGTTAGAATTACTTGCTAGTCGGGTATTTAAACCATCTATATTTGGGACTCACAATTGGTATCAGAGCAGCAAGGCTGAATTATATTAATTCATTAACCTTTGATCTGCAAAGATGGTTGACCAAATGTTCAATACAGGCCCTGACCCTAATGCTAATGCTAATACTAATGCTAATGCTAATACAACTCCACCCCCTATCATCAACAACAATATACCATCACATAATGTGCATGTACACTTTCCAAATAATCCTGTTCCCAAATTTGATGGGAACAGTGAAAACTTTCAATCATGGAAAGCATGCATGCTCAAATATATTGCTCGTGTTGAAAGACATTTGACCGATATTCTTAAAGAAGGACCCTTTGTCCCCTTGAATGCCTCCACTGTTTTCAGAAATGCCGATAGGACTCCTAGGGTTTCACCCAAGGAGAAGGATCATTGGTCTGAAGAAGATCATAGGCTGGTAGACCTTGATACCAAGTTGCAAAATATGATCTTGTATGCTGTTCCTGAAACTCTTATGCCCACCCTTGTTTTACTTGAAAATTCAAAATTAATGTGGGAGGAACTCATGACACAATTTGAAGGCACCAATGAGACAATTGTCACAAGAAAAGTTACTTTGAATAAAAGATATGAGTCTTTTTTTGCTATCCCTGGTGAAACTTTAACACAAACATACATCAGATTCACTAATCTGGTAAATCAATTGAAAGCCCTGGGTGTAATTAAAGATAAAGAAATTCTGTTGGAAAAGTTTTGTGACATCTTACCTTCTAAATGGGAAAACTTGATCTTGGTTTTGAGACAAGGAAAAACCTTGCACAGTCACACTCTAGCCTCCCTATATGGAGCCTTCAGGTACACTGAAGAGAACAAGGCTGAGAGAGTTGTGGCTGAGCAAGATGCCAAAAATCATGCTTCTACCAGTTCAGTCATGGTTCATAATTCTGAACCACATGGGACTGCTCTACTATCTTCTGGGAGTGATCATTCTGACTCGATGAAGAAGATGGTCTCTGAAATGTTAAAAACTGGTATATCTGATAATGTAACTCATAGTTGTGATGAGGATGACAATGATGATCTGGTTGCCATGCTGGCTAAAACGTTCAATCGTTTTAAGGCCAAATCTAATCGATCTGGCAAACCATTTGCTTCCAGCGCTTCTATTGATAAGTCTAATCTTGAATGCTTTAAGTGTGGCAAGAAAGGACATTTCATGAAGGAATGCAGATCTAGTCAGCCTTCATCATCACAATCTGCCCCTAATCATTCAATTTTCCAAAAACCTGATGATAGCTATAAGGCTAAGTACAAGAAGCTGAAAGCCCAAATAGCTCTCATGGCTCAAAACAACTCAAGCAATAATAGTTGTATGATTGCCAAGACTGAAAAATGGGAGGAATCTGATGAATCATCTGATGATGAAGAAGAAGTATGGGATATGTGTTTCATGGCACGTGAAGATCAAGGTCATCTGGTCAAATCTGATGTTGAATCTGGTCGTTGGGTGGATATTGTCATGAAAAATGTTAGTGACTTTGGCTTTGAAAGCAATGAGGAACAAAAACTGGACGTTTTGGTTCTTTTAGAGGCAGACATTTCTTTTGTCGAAACTGTGCGTTCAGAAAGTCTAAAAATGTTTGAAAATAATACTTCTGAACTGAACGCCAGTCAGGCCAGACTAAAAGAACTGAAAGATGTTCATTTAGCTTTAAAAAGTTATCAGTCTATGGTTGCCACTTTAGAGTTGGAAAAAGAAGAATTAAAAACCATCCTTGAAAAAGAACAAGCAATAATTAAATCTTGGATGAAAGCACCAAGGCCAGATGCTGCAATTAAAAATACTTTTGCAACTCAAAGAACAACATATGAATCTGGTGATCTTCATTTGGCATCTATAATCACTGATTTAGATGCTCTTCCAAAGGAAATAAAACCTGAAATCATTTTTCCTAAAGTTGGCAAGCAGAAAACTGTGACTGATAAGGCCCAGGAACAATCTGAGGGTAAATCTGAAACAGCTCAGACAACTGGTTCAGAAAAGAAGGCTAAAACCAAAAAGCCATCCCCTCAGACTTCATCTAAGTTTCTAAAGGCCAAAAGAAGAAGAAAAATATCTCCCCCACTGAGCCTTCTACCTCAGATTCAGGTAAGGCTCAGGTGTCTAATGAAGAATCTATTTTGTTGAGGTTAGAGAGTCAATTTCAGTTATTGGCTAGACAAGTGCAAAGTTGTAATGCACGTTTAAAAAATGTTGAAACCACTCCTCTTCAACCTAAACAAAATGCAAAACCTTTTTCCAAACAAAAATCTCCATCAAACCAACTGTTTTTATGTCATCTGAAATTATGACTGAGATCCCCTTTGATCCTTTGGTTCCATATGAACCAAATAAATCTGAGACTGCTAAGAGAGAGTCTAGCGAACCCATCACCAGATGGGTTCCCAAAAAGAACTAATCTTTGTGTTTGTGCAGGGAGACCGAAAGAAGAATATATGGTATCTTGACAGCGCTGCTGGCAGAACCATGACTGGTTATCAGACCCTGCTGGAGGAATACAGGGAGCAAGAGGGGCCCTCAATAACATTTGGAAATGATGAAAATGGAAAAACTGAGGGATATGGTGTTGTGAATAATGGACAAGTCAAATTCACACGTGTTGCATATGTGAACGGTTTGAAATATAACCTGATCAGTGTCAGTCAACTATGTGATGATGGCTTCAAGGTATTATTTGATATTTCACAAGGCACCATATTCAACAGGGATGGAAAGGTAGTTTTGATTGCACCAAGAAAAAGAAACATTTATATCATTGATATGAATAGTTCACCCACTGAACAATGTTTCTACATAAAGGCAGATGAAGACACAAATTGGTTGTGGCACAAGAGATTATCCCATCTGAACTTCAAGAATATTAATAAGTTGTCAAGAAAATAACTTGTTGATGGGATACCCTCAATGTCTTTCAACAAAGACAAGCCATGTCCAGGTTGTGAAATGGGTAAGCAGAAAAGAGCTTCATTCAAGACAAAACAAAGTTTTAGTATAACTGAACCTCTTCACATGCTTCACATGGATCTCTTTGGACCAGTGAATGTTCAGACAAGAGCAGGAAAGAAGTATACCCTTGTTGTTGTTGATGAATATTCAAGATATTGATGGGTAATTTTCCTCAGATCTAAGAGTGAAGCTGCTGCTGAAATCATTTCTCTCATCAAACAAATTGAACTCAAGCATAAGCAAAAAGTTTGTCAGCTCAGAATTGACAATGGCACTGAATTCATAAATGCCACACTGGAGTCCTTCTGCACTGAAACTGGCATATCTCAGAACTTCTCCTCAGCCCACACACCAGAACAGAATGGTATTGTAGAAAGAAAGAATCATACGCTGATTGAAGCTGCTAGAAGTATGCTGAATGAATCTCGTCTTCCCAAGAATTTCTGGGCTGAAGCTGTTGCAACTGCTTGCTACACTCAGAACAGATCTGTCTATGTCAAAAGACATAAGAAGACAGCCTATGAAGTACTCAGAAATAGAAAGCCTAATATTGGATATTTTCATGTATTTGGATGTCCAGTATACATTCTGAGTGATTCCAGTCAGCTTGGAAAATTTGATGCAAAGCTGATGAAGGGTACTTCCTAGGATATTCATCAAATCGCAAAGCCTTTAGAGTCTTTAACAAGAAAATTGAAAAGGTTGATGAGTCAATTCATGTTACCTTTGATGAATCTAACTCTGCAATCTTTAAGAATTCCATTCCCGTACCACCCTCAGAAAGTCCAATAAGTTTCGGTGATTCTGATCCTATTGCTGAATCTGATCAGTCACCTAAACCTGCTTCTCAACATTTAAGTTCAGAACCAAGAATAATCAATTCAAGCAGCATTCCATTTTATCCCTCAGTCAGTTTTAAACTACCTTCTTAACTGACTATTGGATCAGATGTACATGCTGCTTCACCTCAGATATCAGGCTCCACTGAAGTACCCGAATCTGAACAGTTTCATGATGCAAATCATGATCTGCTGGAGGAAGATGATGAGACTGAGGTAGTCTTTTTTGAAGCACCTCCTGAAGTATCTCAGAGGAGTTCTTGCACTAATATCATAGTTCATCCTGGTCAATACACTAAGTGGACTAAAGCACATCCTATCGAGCAAATCATTGGGGATTCCACTAGTGGGGTTCAGACCAGAAGAGCCACAAGCGATCAATGCTTAAATGTCAGCTTCTTATCTCTAATAGAACCAAAGAAGATTGACGAGGCTATGAACGACCCTAGCTGGATTGAAGCCATGCAAGATGAGCTCAATCAGTTTAAGAGGAACGATGTTTGGGAACTTGTTCCTTGTCCCTGTAATCTAAAGAAAGAACCAATTGGGACAAGATGGGTCTTCAGAAACAAGATGGATGAAGATGGTCATGTTATTCGAAACAAGGCAAGACTTGTTGCAAAGGGTTACTCAGAAGAAGAAGGAGTAGACTTTGATGAAACTTTTGCACCAGTTGCAATACTGGAAGCTATCAGAATTTTCTTAGCTTTTGCAGCTCATCATGAGTTCAAAGTCTATCAGATGGATGTTAAAAGTGCATTCTTTAATGGTGAATTGGAAGAAGTTGTGTATGTATATCAGCCACCAGGATTCATAAATGAAGAAAGACCTCATTGGGTGTACAGACTGAACAAAGCTTTATATGGTCTGAGACAAGCACCTAGAGCCTGGTATGATACTCTAACTAAGCATCTTCTGAAAAATGGTTTTAAAAGGGGTGCAATAGATAACACTTTATTCATATTGCATGATAAAATGATACTCTTACTAAGCATCTTCTGAAAAATGGTTTTAAAAGGGGTGCAATAGATAACACTTTATTCATATTGCATGATAAAAATGATATCTTACTTGTACAAGTTTATGTTGATGATATTGTGTTTGGGTCTACAAATAACAAAATGTGTGAACAGTTTTCTAAAATAATGTCATCTGAGTATGAAATGAGTATGATGGGCGAACTGACATATTTTCTAGGTCTTCAAGTGAAACAAACCAGTGATGGTATTTTTATAAATTAGGAAAAATATGTCAGAGACTTATTAAAGAAATATCAATTTGATTCAGTCTCATCAAAAGATACTCCTATTTCTGTACCATTAATTTTGGACTCAAATCCCAATGGAAAACCAGTGGATCCCACAAAATATCGTGGTATGGTGGGATCCCTCATGTACTTAACTGCTAGTAGACCTGACATAATGTTTGCAACATGCCTTTGTACAAGATTTCAGTCTGATCCCAGAGATGCACACGCAAATGCGGTGAAAAGGATTTTCAGATACCTTAAAGGTGTCCCCAGACTTGGTCTTTGGTATCCCAAAGACTCAAGTCTAGATCTAATGGGTTATTCAGATTCTGATCATGCAGGTTGTAAAATAGATAGGAAAAGTACCACAAGTGGTTGTCATTTCCTAGGTGGCAAATTGGTTAGTTGGACAAGCAAGAAGCAGACTGCAGTATCACTCTCCACAGCTGAAGCTGAATACATTTCTGTAGCTAGTTGTTGCGCTCAGATTTTGTGGATGAAGAACCAACTAACTGATTATGGTGTTAAGTATACAAAGACTCCAATATTTTGTGATAACACTAGTGCCATCACCATTTCTCACAATCCTGTCATGCACTCCAAAACCAAGCATATCGACCTCAGGTTCATTTTATTAGAGATCACATTATTAAAGGTGACATTGAACTTCATTTCATTCCCATTGATAAACAACTCGCTGATGTTTTTACAAAACCCTTGGATGTCAAAAGGTTTAAACATCTCATCAGTGAGTTAGGTATGCTAAATCCTGTATAGCATAATCTCAGGGGAAAGTTTCAAATATTTTTATGTTTAAAAGAATTTTTCTCTAAGGGGGAACTTTGCTTTCAGAAAAATATTTTGGCTGAAATGCTTCAGAATTTCTGAAATGATTTCAGAATAATTGGGTAGCTGAGATGGTTCAGATTCCTTAAATTTGATCATGCTCAGATCTTAGAACAAAAGCTGGACCATCTCACATTCAAGATGTCCAATGAGGACTTGGTGAAAAACAGAGAGAAAGAGATGGCAATTAAAAAGAAGGAAATTATGGATGGAGTTCTGAAGGTGGAAAAAGAATTGACAAGGCCACCCATTAAGCCCAAAGTGATTGGACCAAGATCATAAGAAAAAATATTCGTGATGCTGATCTCTCCACCTTCAAACCAATGTCTGATGATGCTATTGAGCTCCAAAGAAAGCATGAGAAGGATCAATATGAGCATTATCTGAAGCATCGATCTCATCTATCTAAAATAGTTGATATGGAGGTAACAAAAGCTGATGGATTGAAGCTTTTTGATTTGATTATAAAAAGAGAAGGTAGAGCAGCTGAAGAGTATAGTCAAGTTTCAGTACACGAGTTTGGGATTTCTGAGCATAGGGAGATGATCCAAATATTGAGGGGGAAGCCGAAATCTGCTTTGATTGGTGCATGGTTATCAAGAATACAACAAAAGATGCTGGCCAAGGTAGAGATTGAAGGCAGATTGTTTGGAAAGAAGGATCATTCTCCACTAAAGAGGAAACCTACTGAAGCACCTTCTGGTTCAAGGCCTGCTAAGAAGTAGTTTCTTTTTCAGATTATCATGTACTTGTATAAATACTTGCAAATGTAACAAACACTTCAGTTTGTATATATATATATGTTACATTTTGTAGCTTATAAGTAGATGATAGGTTTAAGTTAGAAAAACCACAAGTAAAATTCTGATACATCAATGATCTATAATTTGTACTTAGAAAATTTTTACAACTTAAACAAAAATTTGCATTTCAGGCTTACAAACATGTATAGATAGAATTCTGAGATGCATGCACTATTTCAAAACAAATAGGGGGAATTTGTTAGGTCGAAAATCGACCAAGTATAATTTGTTCAGAAATAGCTGAAGCTCAGTGAAGAATACTTGTATAGAATTCTGAGGTCGCTCTGAATCTGTTCACTGAAGCTTCACTTCAGTTCAGATCAACGTATCAAAAAACCGTTCAGAATGAAGTCAAAGACTGAAGTCTGAAGAATGAGAATCAGGTCAAATGTGGAGCTCAGAAACTGATTCTACCTGATCGAAGACTGAAGTCTGAAGAATGAGAATCAGTCAAATGTGGAGCTCAGAAACTGATTCTACCTGATCGAAGACTGAAGCATCTCAGTGTAAAAGTACTTACACACTTTTACATTGATTACGAGGAAGACTTTTTACTTTACATATCTTTACCCGGTTAATAGAATTAACTATTAATTAAAGTACAAGGTAAAGTAAAGGTTGGGAATAAAGGCTTGTTAAGTCACATCAATTGAGTTACACTTTTAAACCTTAAAAGTACTCTTGTAAGGAATTAGGTTTAATTCCTTAAATACTCCCAACCATATTTGTACGATCTGGTCCACGTCATCATGGACTTAGGTTTATAAATATAAGTCTTCTCACAACTTGCAAATAGCTTGAAACCTTTGCATTGCAACTTGTAAGGTATACTCTAAGTAATCCTTACGAGTATTTCCAAGTTATTAGATCACTTGTATTTCTAGGTTGTTTAGATATTTACACTTGGGTGTTTATCTTTGTTCCGCAACAAACTTTGTATTTGTTTATATATAAATAAATCAAATACCTTGAAAAATACATTGTGTCTCAATGCTACATACTTGATCTATACATATTATTTATATAGTTTCAGCCCTTATTGTTTCTTGCATTTACTTTCAGTATCTTTATCGTATGTTCATCCATATCTGGATCGTATTCTGAACTGGTCATCTTCCAGTTAGAATTACTTGCCAGTCGGGTATTTAAACCATCTATATTTGGGACTCACAATGTCAATGTCAACAACACATATGAAAACTAGTAATGTGAAGATCTTTTGGGTAGATGGAAAACACAGATGTTACCCGGCTAAGAAACTGTTCGAGTCGACAGACATAGGCTTGATGCAGCAGTTAAGTCCCAACAACTTTACATACACATTCAGTTTTAGAATAATTTGGCGGTCAAGATTGTAGTAGTTGTAGGAAAATTACGAAAAACCAGGAGTTTGAAGATATGGATATGAGGAGATGGCTGAGGCGGAGTTTTTGTGGGTATTTATTGATGATATTTTTTGCATGTTTTCAATTTGTCATTTTATGTATTCAGTACTATAATCCTTGAACTCTTACTGAATTAAGTTTATGAAAATATATAAAGTTTATATATTCACATTTAATGTAATTCTTTTTTAAATTAAGAATACATTTTCATAATTTTGTTTTATTAATATGAAAGATTAAAATGATTTATAAAAAATAATCATATATACAAAATCCTACAATCAGCCCGTCCATCGGACGGGTCTATACCTAGTATAACATATAACACGTTGAACATACAATATAATTCCCATATCATTATCATTATTTCAAAGAATCATTTCATAAGAGAAAGTCATTTTAATTAATCATGCTTTTCACCCCGCAAGTAAAACATATAAAAGAGTTTGAAAGGGGGCTATGACTCACCTTGATATGCCGAGCATTATATCTACTTATCTAAAATGGGTACTTCCCATCTATAGCTTCCTTGATCATATATTCCGTATGCCCCTCATTCGCAATTCAAAGCCAAGACCATTCCTACGCGAAACTAAGGCGAATAAGGTCCTATCTTAGGTTATCATATAGAAATGCCATGTTAAGATATGTTATTCTTATTCATTATTGGATGTGTAACCGATTTTAATATGAATTAGCATTTGTGATGTCAATTTATAGTTTGGTTAACGTAATTACTTATGTTTATTCCACCTAGTTATTCTTTTGTGTCACTTTGATTACGCTTATCCTTTAACTCACATATTTCTCGATATGTCTTATGATTATTCGGGTTTATGAAATTCATTTATGTGTTATGGGTCATCACCAATTGAGCCTAAGTGTCATGGGCTTCTAAATGTTTTGGGCTCAAGTTAGTTGTTGGGCTTAACCTTATTTGGGCTATATGCTTGATGGGTCATATTGGTTATTGGGCTATATGGGTTACTGGGCCAAGTGGGCCTACTGATTTGTGGTTCAATGGGTTTATTATTTGGGCCGTGTTAGCCCATTATGGTCCTTAGTGTATCTTTTAGCCCATTACACAAATTATTAGTTTACTTCAGAATTTTCTGTTTTTACTCACATTTTTATGAAATGTTGGCTACTGTTTTGGGGTTAAACCGAATTATTTGGACCATCCTGATTTTTATACAATAACCTATATGTGTCCACTTATTTTGTAATTTTTGGGTTAATTTATAAAAAATGTTTACTACCTCTAAATATTTTTGTAAGTGAAAGTGGTCAAAACAGCCACTGTTTTGCATGCCCAATTGTTTTATAAATGTTCCTTGGGTTATGCTCTTAATAAAAATTCCATGATTTTATTTTAAATTTAGGACACATTGAAATTACTTTCCACCAAGTATGACCTCCTGGAACCTTATGGTTTAGGAGATAAAAATTGTTAAAGTTGATAAAATAATCAGACAAAAGTGCAGTTTTGACCAGTTTCAGTAGCAAAATCATATCATTTGTTTGGTTCAGTATTTTTGAGTAATTCTAGTTGATGGATAAAGTTAACTCGTTTATATACAACTTTTATTTTGAAAGTGTTTCTTGAAACGGCCCTCACATGCTCAGTTTATCCGTCCCAAGACAGAAGATGGATTCTGTCAGAAAGTGTTTTGGTTAACACAACCCACCAATGGTGTTGGTTGCTTGTTTTAGCCTCCAAATTACCTCTAACAAGATTATCACTTTATTTTGTATCTCTTAACATCAAATATATAGATTTCAAACAATTTCAAGGTCATCAATCATCATCTATACTTGAACTTTCACCAAACAAAAATCAATAAACTTAGTTCTTGCAAAACTCATCCAAAAAGTGAATGCATGTGACCATCTAACCATTTTAACAACAAAACCTTTATTAAATCTTTCTTGCAACATCAAAATGAGTTTATTCATGAAAATGGCCAGAAATATGATAATGAATATATGCAAATATATCTTCATTTTTCAAGCAAAAGTCACTTTTACTAGACATTAACATAAAACCACACTTTTGGGTCTTAAACTTGTTGAATCCTTGAATCATTCTTCTTATTATTATTATTATTATTATTATTATTATTATTATTATTATTATTATTATTATTATTATTATTAACTAAAACATTCTTATTATTATTATTATTATTATTATTATTATTATTATTATTATTATTATTATTATTATTATTATTATTATTATTATTATTATTTATTATTATTATTATTATTATTATTATTATTATTATTATTATTATTATTATTATTATTATTATTATTATTATTATTATTATTATTATTATTATTATTATTATTATTATTATTATTATTATTATTATTATTATTATTATTATTATTATTATTATTATTATTATTATTATTATTATTATTATTATTATTATTATTATTATTATTATTATTATTATTATTATTATTATTATTATTATTATTATTATTATTATTATTATTATTATTATTATTATTATTATTATTATTATTATTATTATTATTATTATTATTATTATTATTATTATTATTATTATTATTATTATTATTATTATTATTATTATTATTATTATTATTATTATTATTATTATTATTATTATTATTATTATTATTATTATTATTATTATTATTATTATTATTATTATTATTATTATTATTATTATTATTATTATTATTATTATTATTATTATTATTATTATTATTATTATTATTATTATTATTATTATTATTATTATTATTATTATTATTATTATTATTATTATTATTATTATTATTATTATTATTATTATTATTATTATTATTATTATTATTATTATTATTATTATTATTATTATTATTATTATTATTATTATTATTATTATTATTATTATTATTATTATTATTATTATTATTATTATTATTATTATTATTATTATTATTATTATTATTATTATTATTATTATTATTATTATTATTATTATTATTATTATTATTATTATTATTATTATTATTATTATTATTATTATTATTATTATTATTATTATTATTATTATTATTATTATTATTATTATTATTATTATTATTATTATTATTATTATTATTATTATTATTATTATTATTATTATTATTATTATTATTATTATTATTATTATTATTATTATTATTATTATTATTATTATTATTATTATTATTATTATTATTATTATTATTATTATTATTATTATTATTATTATTATTATTATTATTATTATTATTATTATTATTATTATTATTATTATTATTATTATTATTATTATTATTATTATTATTATTATTATTATTATTATTATTATTATTATTATTATTATTATTATTATTATTATTATTATTATTATTATTATTATTATTATTATTATTATTATTATTATTATTATTATTATTATTATTATTATTATTATTATTATTATTATTATTATTATTATTATTATTATTATTATTATTATTATTATTATTATTATTATTATTATTATTATTATTATTATTATTATTATTATTATTATTATTATTATTATTATTATTATTATTATTATTATTATTATTATTATTATTATTATTATTATTATTATTATTATTATTATTATTATTATTATTATTATTATTATTATTATTATTATTATTATTATTATTATTATTATTATTATTATTATTATTATTATTATTATTATTATTATTATTATTATTATTATTATTATTATTATTATTATTATTATTATTATTATTATTATTATTATTATTATTATTATTATTATTATTATTATTATTATTATTATTATTATTATTATTATTATTATTATTATTATTATTATTATTATTATTATTATTATTATTATTATTATTATTATTATTATTATTATTATTATTATTATTATTATTATTATTATTATTATTATTATTATTATTATTATTATTATTATTATTATTATTATTATTATTATTATTATTATTATTATTATTATTATTATTATTATTATTATTATTATTATTATTATTATTATTATTATTATTATTATTATTATTATTATTATTATTATTATTATTATTATTATTATTATTATTATTATTATTATTATTATTATTATTATTATTATTATTATTATTATTATTATTATTATTATTATTATTATTATTATTATTATTATTATTATTATTATTATTATTATTATTATTATTATTATTATTATTATTATTATTATTATTATTATTATTTGAAAACATCACTTCTATCAGTTATTATTATTATTATTATTATTATTATTATTATTATTATTATTATTATTATTATTATTCTTAAATTTGTTACTTACTCTTTACTTATAATCTTGTATTTATATATATATATATATATTATTATTATTATTATTATTCAAGCTTATCATTATGTACAAGATTTTATAAACATATTTTTGAGATAGTCATTTCATTTTCATGACCATATTTGCTTTAATTGGTTTGGTGATTGTATTGTTGGATATTTTGTAAGATTTATTTATTTTGACACAAGTTGTGAAGTCTTACATTATTATTTATATAACTTAACTTCTCAAATAAGTTTTTGGTTCATGATATTTCACCAAGTTTAGTTAGAACTAATTATAGTATGAGATTGTCTTGAATGACTATAGTTTTTTGTTTATGACATTTCTAAGGAAACTGGCTTCCTTTTGGCATTCTATTGACCTAGAGGGCAAATATCACCATGCCCTAAATGTCTAGAAGGTCAATTCTCTTAATAAACCTCTAGAGATAGATACCTAGATAAATGTAAGTAAGTTGTCCTAGTCGAAAATTGAGGGTTGTTACATGACTGGCTTCTTGTAAAGGACTTCAGCATTCTTGATGAAATTAATGATTTCTTCAGCAGCTTCACTCTTTGCTTTGAGAAAGAAAACCCATGTGAACCTTGAATATTCATCTACAATAACCAGTGAGTACCTCTTACCACTTAAGGAAGGAGTACTAACTGGGCCAAACAGATCCATATGCAGTAAATCCAAACAAGATTCAATAGTTGAACATGTTCTAGATTTGAAAGAAGCCTTGTGTTGTTTCCCTTTTTCACAACCATTGCACAATTTGCCTTTCTCATACTTGATAGCAGGAAGACCAGAGACTAATTCAGTTTTGCTCAATTTATTTATATCTCTAAAATTCATATGAGATAATCTCTTGTGCCATAACCAATTCAGCTCATCTTGAGTTTTAGACAAGAAACACACTTCTTTCAATACTGTAGGCTTGCTCATATCAAAAGTGTAAAGAGATTCATCTCTTTTGGCAATCAAAACAACATTACCTTCCAAATCACAAACAATTCCTCTATCAGCTCTAAATCTCACTTCATAGCCAGCATCACACAATTGGCTAACACTTATCAGATTGTGTTTTAGCCCACTAACATAAGAGACTCTTCTGAATGTTAGAGGACCATTTGTAAGAGAACCATATCCTTCTGTAGTTCCTTGAGAATCATCACCAAAAGTGACATTAGGACCAAGTTTGTTCCTAAAGTCACACAGCAGGGACATACATCTTGTCATATGCTTGGAACATCCACTATCCAAGTACCAGATAAATGCATTGTGAATGCCCTCTTGAATAGTGGATGCAGAGTGAGCTGACTGAGTAAGCTGATTACTTTCTTCTCTCAGCTTGGTCATGCCTTCAAGAATCTTTTCTGTAGCATCTTTGGCCATCAAGCATTTCTCTTTGATTTCTTGACACTTAGCAGACTGTTCTTTGACCATGAAGCATTGAGCATCTTCATAGCTTTCATCATCAGATGAAGTGGCACTCTCAGCCCAATCTTTTGCAACAAGACTCTTTTCACTCAGCTTAGCAACTTGTGCTTTAAGTTTCTTATATTTTAATCTGAGTTTAGAGTACTTTTCATCTTTTCCACTAGTCTTAGGTTTAGAATTATCAGCTTGTTGTGTGGTTTTAGATTTACAATCATTTGCCATATGACCAGTTTTACCACACTTATAACAAGTGACTTTTGACAGATCTAAAGGCTTTCTAGGTTTATTACTCTTAGAAATTCTTTTTCCTTTATAAATTGAAAAATTCCTCCTTTTTAATCTTTCAGCCAACATGGCAACCTCATTTGCCAAACTCTCAGCTTCCTCACTAGAATAGTATTCAGTCTCAGATTCACAAGGTTTATTAGTTTCAACACTATCACTCACAAGCTGACTTGGAACAGGCTCATCACAGAGTGGGCTGGGATGCTCAGTTGAAGATGCAACAAGTGCAGAGCTAGAGCTTCCCACAGCATCACCCATGGCAATCAGCTTTTCAGCTTCAGTGCATTCATGGTTGTGAAGCAACCCATAGAGACCTGGTAAGTCAAGTTCTTTGTACACAAGACTCAACTTGACACTAGCAACATAATTATTCCATTTTAAAGGTAATGAATCTAGAAATTTGCTTTTAAGTACATCATCATCTTTATGTATGTCAATAGCAATCAAGTCATTTACAAGTGCATTAAATCTGGTATGAGTGTCAGTGAGGGATTCATTCTTATGTGCAAAGAATCTTTCATACCTTCTAGTTAAGGTAGTCTTGGTAGACTCCATAGAAGTTGCACAGCCCTCATACATGACAGTCAAAGTATCCCACATCTTTTTAGCACTTGGACAATGTCTAATGGCTCTATAAATGTCCTTAGGTACAGCTTGGACAATAAAGTTTCTGGCCTTTACATCCAAGTTGACCATTCTTTTATCTTCATCACCCCAATCTGCTCTGGGTTTGATAACAACTCTGACATCAGGTGCACCAGGCTCAGATCCATCAGTTGGAGCTGGCATAGGTGTGATTACTGTATCCCTTGGAACATAAGGTCCATCAACAAGTATGTCAGGCATGTCATTATCAATAGATTCAAGAAAAAGGGACATTCTTCCTTTCCACCCACTGAAATCAGTCTTGTCAAACATGGGTGGTCTGGTTGAAGAACCATTATCAGTGTACATAACCCCTGCTCTGATACCACCTGATAGGTCCCAAAGGAGATAACATGATGGTTTAAATGTCTCAAAGAGTTGTAGAGGGGGGGGGTGAATACAACTTTTAAACTTAATCAGCTTGAGAATACTTTTAAATGCGGAATATAAGTTATCTTAAAGTATTTGTCCATATTCAGATTTAGATAGATATGTTAATGAAAGTGTAAACAACAGAACAAAATATAAAGACAGTAAAGTAAAAGTGCAGTCCAAGAACAAAGTGCAAGCTGAGTTTCAACCAATTCTTTTATTGAATAATAAAAAGAATTACAAGTAGTTGTGGAACAGATTAGCCTACAAATCTAACTACTTGGCTGAATAGCAAGTTACAACTTTGTTTATTAACTCTACTAGCTCAAGCTGAGTACAACACGGATCCAAGCTGAATGCTTTAATCGTTGTGAGAGTTAATGTTATGGATGCACACATTCTTGAGACACAAAGACTGGTTTATATAGGCATCAACAACTGGCACTTCTAGAATGTCCTTTCTGGTGTTTATCCAGTTGATTGATGATGTATACAAAGTTATAACAACCTTGGAGCACTTGCAAGACTCCAGGCTGACAATGTACCTTCCAAGCTGACTGTAAGATCCAAGCTGACTTCCAATCCAAGCTGAATGCTTTAATCGTTGTGAGAGTTAATGTTATGGATGCACACATTCTTGAGACACAAAGGCTGGTTTATATAGGCATCAACACTGCCTTAGATGTCGTCCATTTCTTTCCACGCGTCTTAATCTAATGGTCTCTACATAATCAGTACTAGGTGACAGTGACATTGTCCTTTTTATTCCCTACTTGTTCACCAAGATAAATCATGCAGCAACAATACAATGGACACCTCATAGAATGTTTACAATCAACAACTGGCACTTCTAGAATGTCCTTTCTGGTGTTTATCCAGTTGATTGATGATGTATACAAAGTTATAACAACCTTGGAGCACTTGCAAGACTCCAGGCTGACAATGTACCTTCCAAGCTGACTGTAAGATCCAAGCTGACTCATCCAAGCTGACTCAGCTCCAGAACCAAGGACTTAAGTATTTCTTGAGTTGTTTGTCATCTTCAAATCTATTTTGTGATATGTGAGTGACTTGACTCCAACAGATATGTTAACATATACCTTTCAAAGACTGAATTTAGGCTCAGGTAAATATAATCCAACATGATTGAGTGATTGGCCCTGGATTTTGTTGATTTGTATGGTTTAACTTGGTTTGACAGGAAACTGTCGCCGTTTCATTATGAATGGCCACGTTTTTGAGGTTGAACTAAGTGTTATCCTTGGAATGAAGACTAAGTGTTGTATAATTTAAAACATACTAACTACGTTCTTGTACATTTACTAATCTCGAATATCTTTTATTTTTTTTACTGAAGTATTTGTGATATCATTGCAGCATTATAATAGTTCTCACGGGAGTGTAGTTTAAGATGCAAACAAGGTAATTTATTTGACAGAAGCATAAATCTTTAACTAAGTCTGTAAAAAAGATCATTGATCTTGAACTTTTATTAAAGAGCACATTGATGGGTTATAAAATCCAAAGTTGGCAACAAGGTATGGTTGATCTTGAACTTTCATTTGAATTAATGCAGCTGTTATAGTAGAGGTTTGCTTGCTTAGCGATCGGTGATGTTGCTAAGAACGTTAGGTATGATCCTGGTTGTGTAATGAATAATCAAATTTGTTGGATTACTTGGGTCTTATATGTTTTTAGCTTTACTTAGTAACCAGTTTTTTATAGACTATAACCAGGAAAATAAAATTAGTGCTTATACTAATTTTTCATGGACAGGCCCCTTGTACTTTGTGTTATAATAACACCAATACTTGGTGGTCATTTAATATACAAATCCTTTTTGGCTTTAAGTGTTCTATAAAAATCAAGTTTTTAAAAGTAATGGTTAGTATGTTTATTGTTTTTGTTTTGGTCATGTAATATACAGATTTTTTGCAAAATTTCTCAAGTGTTTTCTTAAGTTGATTAAATTATAATTCTAGCAGCAAAGAGTACACATATGCTGTAGTCATACAATTTTTACATGTTTCAAGGTGATCGTTCATCAAAGCTTATTCGTCTCGAAGCTGATGCTTCAGTCAACTGGTCTAACTTCAAGCTGATTCTTTATTCAAGCTGATCCTTTATTAAAGTTGTTGGGCCTCCCAACTGACTCATCTTGTCTTCAATTCCAAGTTAGTTTAAAACTGAAGTCCAAGAGCGTAACTACTTCATCTACTGCTGCTCAGGGGACAAGGATGATTAAATGCATTAACTGTAATTATCTTTTTTGTATCAAGTGCAAAGTAGCAAAAGTATTGATCTTGAACTTTATAAAGAGCACTTGATGGGTTATAAAATCCAAAGTTGTAAAAAAGATCATTGATCTTGAACTTTTATTAAAGAGCACATTGATGGGGTTATAAAATCCAAAGTTGGCAACAAGGTATGGTTGATCTTGAACTTTCATTAAAGAGCACATTGATGGGTTATAAAATCCAAAGTTGTAAAAAAGATCATTGATCTTGAACTTTTATTAAAGAGCACATTGATGGGGTTATAAAATCCAAAGTTGGCAACAAGGTATGGTTGATCTTGAACTTTCTTAAAGAGCACATTGATGGGTTATAAAATCCAAAGTTGGCAACAAGATCATTGATCTTGAACTTTATTAAAGAGCACATTGATGGGGTTATAAAATCCAAAGTTGGCAACAAGGTATTGATCTTGAACTTTTATTAAAGAGCACATTGATGGGTTATAAAATCCAAAGTTGTAAAAAAGATCATTGATCTTGAACTTTTATTAAAGAGCACATTGATGGGGTTATAAAATCCAAAGTTGGCAACAAGGTATGGTTGATCTTGAACTTTCTTAAAGAGCACATTGATGGGTTATAAAATCCAAAGTTGTAAAAAAGATCATTGATCTTGAACTTTTATTAAAGAGCACATTGATGGGGTTATAAAATCCAAAGTTGGCAACAAGGTATGGTTGATCTTGAACTTTCATTAAAGAGCACATTGATGGGTTATAAAATCCAAAGTTGTAAAAAAGATCATTGATCTTGAACTTTTATTAAAGAGCACATTGATGGGGTTATAAAATCCAAAGTTGGCAACAAGGTATGGTTGATCTTGAACTTTCTTAAAGAGCACATTGATGGGTTATAAAATCCAAAGTTGTAAAAAAGATCATTGATCTTGAACTTTTATTAAAGAGCACATTGATGGGGTTATAAAATCCAAAGTTGGCAACAAGGTATTGATCTTGAACTTTTATTAAAGAGCACATTGATGGGGTTATAAAATCCAAAGTTGGCAACAAGGTATGGTTGATCTTGAACTTTCATTAAAGAGCACATTGATGGGGTTATAAAATCCAATGTAGATGGCAAACAAGGTAATTTATTTGACAGAAGCATAAATCTTTAACTAAGTCTGTAAAAAAGATCATTGATCTTGAACGTTTACTAAAGAGCACTTTGATGAGGTTATAAAATCCAAAGTTGGCAACAAGGTATGGTTGATCTTGAACTTTCATTAAAGAGCACATTGATGGGTTATAAAATCCAAAGTTGATGCAAACAAGGTAATTTATTTGACAGAAGCATAAATCTTTAACTAAGTCTGTAAAAAAGATCATTGATCTTGAACGTTTACTAAAGAGCACTTTGATGAGGTTATAAAATCCAAAGTTGGCAACAAGGTATGGTTGATCTTGAACTTTATTAAAGAGCACTTGATGAGGTTATAAAATCTTTAACTAAGTCTGTAAAAAAGATCATTGATCTTGAACTTTTATTAAAGAGCACATTGATGGGGTTATAAAATCCAAAGTTGGCAACAAGGTATGGTTGATCTTGAACTTTCTTAAAGAGCACATTGATGGGTTATAAAATCCAAAGTCTGTAAAAAAGATCATTGATCTTGAACTTTATTAAAGAGCACTTGATGGGTTATAAAATCCAAAGTTGGCAACAATAGTTTTAAATTTTAATAAAACAACTTTACAACAACCTACTTTTATCTATATAGTATTAATTATAAAACTAATCATTATAGTATTAGAAATTCATGTAACTTTATACTTAATTGAGAAAGATAATGTTAAAAATTGATATAGACAAAACATAAACAAAACTAAAAAGACTAATTAATATAGGTCAATTTAGTTTTTTTATGTTTTGATAATAAACTATAATTTTAAATGGAAGATACAGATTATATATTAAAAAAATTAAAAGAACATAAGATTAATAAATTATTAAAAAAACACATAACATAAAATGTACAATCAGGTAAAATATAAACTTTAATTGTTTAGGTAATGATATATACAAAAATACTAAATTCAGCCATTTTAAGGCTGATCCAGAAAGTGTAGATCCAAAGCTTCTACATAAGCAAGCTTCTTTTAGGTTGGAGGGAATGGGCACAGTCTCCATCTTTTCCAAGTATAGTGCTATATGCTCTTGAGGATCTGTAGTTCCATCATATGGCTTCATATTTGGAACTTGAAACTTCTTTGGGATCTCTACATTGGCGATCCTGTCACCGTATCTATTAATAAGATAAGATGTAGGGTTGACTTCTGGGATTGGATTACAAAACCCAGGAACAGTAGAGATCATATCTTTCAGTCTTTTAAACTCCCTTGCAATGTAGTTGTTTGTTGTTTGACCCTGCGATGAGTTAGTAAAACCAAAAGAGCCAGAAAAATTATTAGCATTATGTATACCTGCACCCATGGACGCTGATGTCCCAGTAGCATTAGTATTTTGTGGAATATTGCTTGCAAAATTCGAAGTCGCAGTTGGGAATGGCATGCTTGGAGGTGCAGATTCAGGGGCTGCAAATGTTCCTGGAGTTGAAAATAAATTCCTTGGAGTGAATGATGGTCCATTCTCTGAAATCCTGGACTCCAAGATCTTAAATTGAGCTTGATTAAATTCCTGATTTGTTTTAATCATGTCGTTAATTTTCTGCAAAATAGTAAATAGGTTAGGCATGTTATCAAAATTGTTATTTTAAGTAAAATCTCCAGATACAATATTATAGGGATTTGGGTTCCCATTGCCATCATCAAAGCTAGTTCGTCTCGTCTGGCCAGATCCTGTGTCGAATTGAGACGAATTTCCCGAAGGAATGTCACCAGCTGCATTAAAGTCAATGCCCTGATCAGCAGGTCCCTTGTCCTTGTTTTGATTCGAGATTCGAATCGTATTGTTCCTGTTTCTTCGATACGAATTGTTTCCTGCAGAGTGACCCATCATAGAAGAAGAAATAGCAGGAGCAGTTTGCGAGGAGTTAGTTGGTTGAGTCGACATTTTCTGAATTAATTTCGGAAAATTAGTTTTCTTTGATAGAAATTGAAAATTTTAATCGATCGAAAGCACCTTTTGCCCCACGGTGGGCGCCAAATTGTTTTGGTCAAAAATTACCCAAGATAATCAACCTTGAAGACTTAGATCAATTATGTAACAAAACTTTCGTTCGTGAGGTTAAGGGCATGTAAATTATGTTGAGTTTCAAATATGCGTATTTAAGAACAGATTTGCTAAAGAATTATGTCGACTAAACAAGGAATTAAAGGGTAAATATAATCGTAAATAAAGAACTTAAATGTATTGAAATAATACAAAGAACAAAAAGTAATGCTAATTATAATAAAGATCTAGTAATTAACAAGATAAAAGTAAAGATAAAGGAACAAGAACACCGAGATTGGTTATCGTGGAAAAAGCCCTTAATCCTTATGGATCGCCGGCATAAAAACCCTTGGAGGAAGCAATCGTCCCTGCCTTTGTTCTCTTATTAATGATTGTTAAAATGATTACAATGGTGAAATTCGGTTGATTAATTATTGCTAAGTGTGAGAATAATGATGAGAGTATAGAGAGTAGTGTGTGAAAACAAGTGTTCAGAGATATTGCTAGTGAGAATTGTATATCCTATGTCGATCAACCTCATTCATTTATATAGACCTAGATGCTAACTAACTATGCAAAACAGTAGGGATCTACCAGGTCTTCAATATTGAGACGTTGGAGAGTATCTTGACCAGTCAAGTGAACGTTGAAGTCTTTCTCCTCACGCTGAAATCAACCAGAAGTCCGAATATGATGCAAGACCAAGTCTTCTTTGCGTGTTGATGATTAATCCCATGTGTGAGTTCCTTTTTGCACCGTTAGAGATATTTTTCATAGCCTTATATCGAATATTCTGGAATCTGCACATATAACTCATGTGGAAATAATAATAACAAGTATTTCGTAACGTTAGTAATATATCAATAAGTCATCAGAATATTCATCAACGTCAAGATCCTGGTATGTTAAGATCTTAGACTCTCAAGATATTGGTACCTGAAATTTCATCCATAACAACGGGGCAAAAGGTGCTTTCAATCGATTAAAATTTTCAATTTTTATCAAAGAAAACCAATTTTCCGAAACTAATTCTGAAAATATCAACTCAACCAACTAACTCTTTGCAAACTACTCCTGCTATTTCTTCTTCTATGATGGGTCATTCTGCAGGAAACAATTCGTATCGAAGAAATAGGAACAATACGATTCGAATCTCGAATCAAAACAAGGACAAAGGACCTGCTGATCAGAACACAGATTTTAATGTTGCTGGAGACATTCCTGTGGGAAATTCGTCTCAATTCAACACAGGATCCGGCCAGACAAGATGAACTAGGTTTTATGATGGCGATGGCAACCAAGACCCCTACAATATTGGATCTGGAGATCCTGTTCAGAATAACGATTATGATAATATTCCTAACTTATTTACTATTTTGCAGAATATTAATGATACAATTAAAACCAATCAGGAGTATAATCAGACTCAATTTAAGATCTTGGAGTCCAGAATCTCAGAGAAAGGACCATCATTCACTCCAAGAAACCTGTTTTCAACCCCAGGACCATCTGCAGCTCCTGGATCTGCACCACAAAGCATGCCATTCCCAACTGCGACTCCTAATTTTGGGAGCAATATTCCACAAAATACTCATGCTGCTGGGACATCTGCATCTATGGGTGCAGGTTTACATAATTCCAATTATTTCTCTAGTTCTTTCGGTTTTACTAACTCATCGCAGGGTCAAACAACAAACGACTACATCGCAAGAGAGTTTCAGAGACTCAAAGATATGATCTCTAACGTTCCAGGATTTTGTAATCCAATTCTAGAAGTCAACTCTGCATCTTATCTTATCAACAGATATGGTGACAGGATCGCTAACGTAGAGTTCCCAAAGAGGTTTCAAGTTCCAAATATGAAGCCATATGATGGGACTACAGATCCTCAAGAGCATATAGCACTCTACTTGGAGAAGATGGAGATAGTGCCAATTCCCTCCAACCTAAAAGAAGCGTGCTTATGTAGAAGCTTTGGATCTACACTTTCTGGATCAGCCTTAAAATGGCTGCAGAGTTGGCCTCCTTTATCCATTAATTCCTTTGCAGATTTAACAAATTTGTTTTATAGTCAATTTTCTTGTAGTAGAACTTTTGAAAAATTGACAGATTATCTTTATAACGTTACTCAAAAACCTAGCGAATCTCTTAGAGATTTTATGACCAGGTTTACCAAGGAATCACTTAACATTCCAAAATTGGATATCTTGACCGCTATTCAAGCTTTGACGAGAGGTCTCAAGTTAGGATCCAAATTCCAGGAAGATCTAATAATGACGCCATGCAGAAATCTGGATGAAGCTAAAGCTAGGGCTGCAAGATTCATAAGGCTTGAGGAAAATGAATTGACTTCTTCAAAAACTAGAAGCTTTATCATATGATCGTCCAAATCGGAAGGCAGAGACTCCAGTATTCAAACCAAGAAGCAAACCTTACATAAGACATGTTGATATTCAAGTTAATGCAGTTGAAGAAGATGATGGGATTGATTATCCTGCTCTCTCAACATACTGTTCTTCAGTAAGTACGCCTGGTATCATAATGATGCTGAGAGAACTTGGAGATAAAGTAAGATGGCCACAAAAGAAAAATGATTCTTATTTCAAAAAGAAGGATCCCAGCCAATGGTGTGCTTATCACGAAGACTTCGGCCATGTCACTGAAGATTGCAAAATGTTGAGAAGGGAGATCTCCACTCTTCTAGCTAAAGAATATCTCACAGAACTCCTTGGAAGAAAGAAGGCTAAAGATGTTGAAGGCATGGATTTCTCATAGCCAAAACCAGCCCAAAAAAGCCGATTCTCCACCACCAAATGCAAGTGTAATCAACACTATTTCTGGAGGATCAGAAGTATGTGGGACAACATATTCAGCAGCAAAAAGATATGCTAAGCAACGCAAGCCAGAAAATGGAGAAAGTGGCGTGTAGAAGACTTCAATCTCGGATTCAGATTTTGTGTCTTTTGAAGAAGACGACTTTGATGACATCCTGGAACCTTAACATGATGGTTTGGTTGTCACTTTATTTATTGCTAACCATTATGTTCGCAGGATCTTAATAGATAATGGAAGTTCAGTAAATATCATCAAGCTGGAAACGTTAAAGAGAATGAACATTTCAGAGGAAGATATTGCTGGCAAGGTGACATCTTTGATTGGATTCAGCGGAGAAACCAAATATACTGTTGGTGAAATTAAGCTGCTAGTATATGTTGGAGGAATTAATTCCATGCAGAAAATTTGTGTTGTAGATTCTCTCCCAGGCTGCTATAGTATCTTCGGTAGGCCTTGGATTCATGAAATGAAGGCGGTACCATCAACCTATCACCAATGTGTTAAATTACCAACACCTTGGGGAGTGGTTACTGTAAAAGGAGATCAACAAGAGGCCAAAGAATGCTATACCTCCACCATGAAGTCAGATGCGAAATCGACTTCACAATAGCAATTACAGAAAAAGGTCTTTGATGTTATTGAACCAGATGAGCAAGATGTTAAAGAAATCAATCTGGTTCCTGAAGATCCGAACATCAAAGTACTATTTGGGGCAAAGATTTCAAAAGAATTAGAAGTCGAGCATACTGACTTTCTAAAAGCTAGAATGAAGACGTTTGCTTGGAAGCAAGAAGATATGACACAGGAATCTCTAAAGATGTAATTACACACAAGCTTGGAATTGATAAAAGTTTCAAGCCGATCCAACAAAAAGAAGGAAATTTGCTCGAGAAAGGAATGAAATTATTCAAGAAGATGTGGAAAGATTATTGAAAGCAAAGATGATAAGGGAAGTAAAATTCCATGAATGGTTAGCAAATGTGGTGGTAGTGCAAAAGAAGAATGGAAAATGGAGAGTCTGTATGGATTTCATAGATCTTAACAAAGCTTGCCTGAAAGATCCATTCCCTCTGCCACATATCGATGCCATGGTAGATGCAACTTCTGGTCACGAGATGCTCACATTTATGGACGCTTCTTCTGGATTTCAACAAATTCAAATGGAGCCTGAAGATCAAGAAGCTACTGCCTTCATGACCACGACGGGTGTTATGGGTGAAATATTAAGTACCAATATCTTGAAAGCTTAAGATCTTGACTTATCAGGATCTTGACATTTATGGATATTCTAATGACTTATTATTATCTCGCTAACGTTATGATTCAATTGTTATTATCATTTCTACATGAGTTAAGTATGCAGATTCCAGAATATTCGATACAAGGCTATGGAAAATATCTCCAACGGTGCAAAAAGGAAATCACATATGGGATTAATCATCAACATGCAAAGAAGACTCAGTCTCCCAACATAATCCGACTTCAAGTTGATTTCAGCATGAGGAAAATACTTCAACGTTCACTTGACTGGTCAAGATACTCTCTAACGTTCCAATACTGAAGACTTGGAAGATCCCTACAAACTCGCATAGTTAGTTAGCATATAGGTCTATATAAACGAATGAGGCTGATCGATTTAGGATATCTTTTACTTAATTGCAACATCACTACACACTTGTATTCTCACACACGGCTCTCGATCTTCTCATCTTTATTCCCACACTTAGCAATATCGATCAACCGAATTCCACCATTGTAATCATTTTAACAATCATTAATAAGAGAACAAAGGCAGGGACGATTGTTTCCTCCCGGGGTTTTTATGCCGGCGATCCATAAGGATTAAGGGCTTTTCCTCGTCAACAAATCTCGGTGTTCTTGTTCCCTTATCTTTACTTTTATTTTGTTAATTATTAGATCTTCATTATAATTAGAATTACTTTATGTTCTTAGCATTATCATGATACGTTTAAGTTCTTTATTTACGATTATCTTTGTCCTTTATTTCCTTGTTTAGTGGACATCTTTTTAAGCAAATCTTTTCTTAAACACGCATCTTTGAAACTCAACGTATTTTACAAGCCCTTAACCTCACGAACGAAAGTTTGGTTACATAATTAATCTAAACTTCAAGGTAGATTATCTTGGGTAATTTTTTACGAAAACAATTTGGCGCCCACCGTGGGGCAAAAGGTGCTTTCAATCGATTAAAATTTTCAATTTTTATCAAAGAAAACCAATTTTCCAAACCTAATTCCGAAAATGTTGCCTCAAACAACTAACTCCTCGCAAACTACTCTTGCTGTTTCTTCTTCTATGATTGGTCATTCTGCAGGAAATAATTCGTATCGAAGGAACATGAATAACACGACTCGAATCCCGAATCAAAACAGAGACAAGGGACCTGCTGATCAGGCCAATGATTTCAATGCTGCTAGAGGCGTTCCTGCGGGAAACCCATCTCAATTGAACACTGGATCTGGCCGAGCAGAAAGATCGAGCTTTTATAATTCTGAGGGCTATCCAGACCCATTTAATATTGGATCTATAGAAGCTGCTCAAAATATTATTTCTGATGAAATTCCTGACCTATTTACTATTTTGTAGAATATCAATGATACAATCAAAACAAATCAGGAATTTAATCAGGCTCAATTTAAGACCTTGGAGTCCAAAATTTCAGAGAATGGACCATCATTCACTCCAAGAAATCTATTTTCGACTCCAGGAGCATCTGCAGCCCCTGGATCTGCACCACAAAGCACGTCATTCCCAACTGCAACTCCGAATTTTGGGAGCAATATTCCACAAAATACTCAGGCTGCTGGGACATCTGCGACCATGGGTGCAGGTTTACATAATTCTAACAATTTTACTAGTTCGTTTGGTTTTACTAATCCATCGCAGGGTCAAGCATCGAATGAATATATCGCAAGGGAGTTTCAGAGGCTCAAATATATGATCTCTAGAATTCCTGGATTCTGTAATCCAATTCCAGAAGTCAACCCAGCATCCTACCTTATCAACATATATGGTGACAGGATCGCTAATGTGGAGATCCCAAAAAAGTTTCAAGTTCCAAATATGAAGCCATATGATGGAACTACAGATCCTCAAGAGCATATAGCACTATATTTGGAGAAGATGGAGACTGTGCCCATTCCTTCCAACCTAAAAGAAGCTTGCTTATGCAGAAGCTTTGGATCTACACTTTCTGGATCAGCCTTAAAATGGCTGCAGAGTTTGCCTCCTTTATCTATTAACTCTTTTGCAGATTTAACTAATTTATTTTATAGTCAATTTTCTTGTAGTAGGACTTTCAAAAAATTGACTGATGATCTTTATAAAATCACTCAAAAACCTAACGAATCACTTAGAGATTTTATGACTAGGTTTACAAAAGAATCGCTTAATATTCCGAAATTAGATATGTTGACCGCTATTCAAGCTTTGCAGAGAGGTCTCAAACTGGGGTCCAAATTCCAGGAAGTTCTTATAATGACGCCATCCAGGAATTTAGACGAAGCGAAAGCTAGAGCTGCAAGGTATATTAAGCTTGAAGAAATTGAATTAACTTCTTCAAAATTGGAAGCTTTATCATATGATCGTCTAAATCGGAAGGCGAAAACTCTAGTGTTCAAGCCAAGAAACAAACCTTACACAAGACATGTCAATAATCAAGTTAATGCAGTCGAAGAAGATGATGGGGTTGATTATCCTGCTCTTTCAACATACTGTTTTTCAGTTGGCACACCTGGCATTATAATGGCGCTTAGAGATCTTGGAGACAAAGTAAGATGGCCACAGAAGAAAAATGATTCTTATTTCAAAAAGAAGGATCCTAGCCAATGGTGTGCATATCATGAAGACTTCGGTCATCTCACTGAAGATTGCAAAATGTTAAGAAGGGAGATCTCCACTCTCATAGCTAAAGGATATCTCACAGAACTCTTTGAAAGGAAGAAGGCTAAAGATGTTGAAGGCATGGATTTCTCAAAGCCTGAGCCAACTCAAAAAGCTGACTCTCCCCCACCAGATGCAAGAGTAATTAATACAATATCTGGAGGGTCAGAAGTATGTGGGACGACATATTCAGCAGCTAAGAGATTTGCTAAGCAAAGAAAGCGTGAAAAATGCATCAATTTCAGATTCCGATTTCATCTCTTTTGAAGAAAACGACTTTGATGACATCCTGGAACCTCATCATGATGGTTTAGTTGTCACTTTATTTATCGCAAACCATTTTGTTCGCAGGATCTTAATAGATAATGGAAGCTCAGTAAACATCATCAAGCTAGAAACGTTGAAAAGAATGGACATTCTGAGGAAGATATCGCTAGCAAGGCGACACCTTTGATTGGATTCAGTGGCGAGACCAAATATACTGTTGGTGAAATTAAGCTGCCAGTGTATGTTGGGCAGGCTGCAATATCATCTTGGGCAGGCCTTGGATTCATGAAATGAAGGCATTGCCATCAACCTATCACCAATGTGTTAAACTACCAACACCTTGGGGAGTGGTCACTGTTAAAGGAGATCAACAAGAGGCTAGAGAATGCTATACATCCACCATGAAGTCAGCAGCAAAGTCAACTTCACAATAGCAATTACAGAAGAGGATCTTTGACGTTATTAAGACAGAGGAGCAAGATGTTAAAGAAATTATTCTGGTTCCTGAAGATCCCAACATTAAAGTATTGGTGGGGGAAAAAATTTCAAAAGAATTAGAAGTCAAACTCATTGACTTTCTAAAAACTAGAATGAAGACTTTTGCTTGGAAGCAAGAAGATATGACAGGAATATCTAAAGACGTTATTACCCACAAACTTGGAATTGATAAAAGTTTCAAGTCGATCCAACAGAAAAGAAGAAAATTTGCTCCAGAAAGAAATGCAATTATTCAAGAAGATGTCGAAAGATTATTAAAAGCAAAAATGATAAGGGAAGTAAAATTCCCTGAATGGCTAGCAAACGTGGTGGTCGTGCAAAAGAAAAATGGAAAATGGAGAGTTTGTGTAGATTTCACAGATCTTAATAAAGCCTGCCCAAAAGATCCATTTCCACTGCCACATATTGATGCCATGGTCGATGCAACTTCTGGTCACGAGATGCTCACATTTATGGATGCTTCTTCCGGATTTCAACAAATTCAAATGGAACCTGAAGATCAAGAAGCTACTGCCTTTATGACCCTGACATGTATTTATTGTTATATTGCTATGCCATTTGGTCTTAAAAATGCAGGTGCAACATATCAGAGACTAGTTAACATGATGTTCAAAGACCAACTGGGGATACGATGGAAGTCTATATAGACGATATGGTGGTCAAATCCAAGAAAGCTGAAGATCACTTGAAAGATCTTGAAGTAGCATTCAACATCCTGGACAAGTATAACATGAAGCTGAATCCTGCAAAGTGCATTTTTGGAGTAGGCGCTGGAAAATTCCTGGGATATATGGTCACTAAAAGATAAATAGAAGCAAGTCCAGAACAGATCAAGGCTATCTTAAACCTGATGTCTCCATCGAATGCTAAAGATATTCAAAGGTTAACCGGGAGGTTGGCAGCTTTGAATAGGTTCATATCAAGATCTTCTGACAGATGTAAAGAATTTTATGACATCTTAAAAGAAGAATAAAAAATTCGAATAAGGAGAAAAGCAAGAAGAAGATTTTCAAGAATTAAAGAAGTATCTATCCACTCCACCATTGCTGGTGAAGCCTGAAGATGGTGAGCCTCTATATCTCTATATGGCAGTTTCATCAAATGCAGTAAGCGCTGTTCTAGTAAAGGAAGCAGAAGGTCAGCAACAACTGATCTACTATGTAAGTAAAAGTTTAATTGATGCTGAAACCAGGTACTCTCATCTCGAAAAACTTATACTTGCATTAGTTATGGCATCTACTAAACTTAGACATTATTTTGAAACGCATGCTATACATGTTAAAACAAACTATCCTATAAAATGTGTGCTAAGAAAACCTGAAGTGTCTGGTAGAATGGCTAAATGGTCTGTGAAATTAAGTGCTTTTAATTTAATTTATGAACCTAGGACTGCTATAAAATCCCAAGATTTAGCCGACTTTGTGGCTGATTTTAGTACTAATTTACAACCTGAAGTAGACTTAGAAGTCAAAATGTTAGAAGAAGCTACTGACAAATGGACTCTATATACTGATGGTGCAGTTAATGTTAAAAGAATAGGATTAGGTATCGTACTAAAATCGCCACAGGGGATATCATACCCCAAGCAGTGAATTGTCATTTTATAGCCACTAATAATGAAGCGGAATATGAAGCTTTAATTTCTGGTATGCAATTAGCTAAGGATATGAACATTAGAAATCTTAAGGTATATGTAGATTCATTGCTCTTAGCTAATCATTTTAATGGAACATATGCTGCGAAAGGTGAAAAATTAATGCAATATTTAGAAATAGTAAAGATACTAGCATAAAATTTTGATTTGTTTGACATAGAACAAGTGCCTAGAGAAGAAAATACCGATGCTGATGCCTTAGCAAACCTTGGATCAACACTTAAGATGTCACCAGATACTAAAATTCCTATAATTCATGTATTTTACCCCGCTATAGAAAAAGAAGCAACAAATATATTAGCTACTCAAAATAAGGAAGCTGAAAATTCTGGGGACAATCAACTTTCATGGATTACACCAATAATTGAATATATAAATAATGGGACAATTCCTAAAGATGAAAACCGAAAGGCCTTTCGCATGAAAACAACACATTATTCTATAATCAATGGTATTTTGTATAGAAAATCTCTTGCAGGACCATATCTTAGGTGCTTAGAAAATCCTGAGACCAATGAAGTTCTTAAAGATATACATGAAGGAGAATGTGGGAATCACACAGCTGGAAGATCTTTATATTCAAAGATCTTAAGAACAGGTTATTACTGGCCCACAATGAAGCAAGATGCTTAACAGTATGAGAAGAAATGCGATGCTTGTCAAAGTCATAGCAACATTTATCATCAACCAGCAGAACCTATGTATCCAGTTCTATCACCTTGTCCATTCATGAAATGGGGAATGGATATCGTTAGGCCAATGACGGAATCTTCAGCTAGAAAGAAATAATTTTTGGCTATGACAGATTATTTCTCCAAATGGATCGAAGCTGAAGCATATGCTAAGATCCATGAATCACATGTTATATCTTTCATTAAAAGGAACATATTGACAAGATTTGGAGTACCAGCGGAGATTATTTGTGACAATGGATCGCAATTTATTGGAAAGAAAACTACAAACTTTTGTGAGAGATGGGGTATCAAGATGATTACTTCTACTCCAGTCCATCCATAAGCTAATGGCCAGGCGGAATCAAGCAATAAAATTATTATGAACAATTTAAAGAAAAGACTAGGACAAAGCAAGGGGAAAAAGGGCTGAAGAATTACCATTTGTCTTTTAGGCTGATCGAACAACTTCGAAAAATGCCACTGGATAAACTCCATTTTCACTTGTCTTTGGAGCTGACGCATTTCTACCTACTGAAATGGATTTACCTACTATTATGGGTGAAATTTCAAGTACCAATATCTTGAAAGCTTAAGTTTCGACACATCAGGATCTTGACATAGGTAAATATTCTGATAACTTATTAATATTTTGCTAACGTTATGTTTCAATTGTTATTATCATTTTCACATGAGTTAAGCATGCAGATTCCAGAATATTCGATATAAGGCTGTGGAAAATATCTCTAACGGTATAAAAAGCAAAGTCGCACGTGGAACAATTCATCAACGCGCAAAGAAGACTTGGTCTGCCAGTATAATCGAACTTCAAGTTGATTTCAGCATGAGAAAAATACTTCAACGTTCATTTGACCAAGCGAGATATACTCCAACGTTCAGTTATGGAAGACCTGGAAGATCCCTACAAACTCGCGTAGTTAGTTAGTGTCTAGGTCTATATAAACGAAAGAGGCTGATCGATTTAAGATAACTTTTTCTCACTTACTTCACACTTGTATTTACACACACTGCTCTCTATATTCTCATCTATATTCTCACACTTAGCAATATCGATCAACTGAATTCCACCATTGTTATCATTTTTAACAGCCATTAATAAGAGAACAAAGACAGGGACGATTGCTTCCTCCCGGGGCTTTTATGCCGGCGATCCATAAAGGATTAAGGGCTTTTCCTCGATAACAAATCTCGGTGTTCTTGTTCCTTACCTTTACTTTATTTCGTTAATTACTAGATCTTTACTATAATTAGCATTACTTATTGTTCTTTGCATTATTTCGATATACGTTATTCTATTTTCGATTATATTTGTCCTTCAATCCTTGTTCAGTCGACATACTTCTTTAACAAAATCTTTTCTTAATACGCATCTTTGAAACTCAACATATTTTACAAGCCCTTAACCTCACGAACGAAAGTTTGGTTACATAATTAATCTAAGTCTTCAAGGTAGATTATCTTGGGTAATTTTTGACCAAAACACCTACTGCCAGAGTTAATTTATTAACTTATGAGAAGAATAAAGTATGAGGTCCCAAATACGAGATGGTTAAACCTAGAAGTGTAAAATACAACAAGTCTAATAATCACTAGAATGGACAAGTATTACTTAAATATAAATGCAAGTATATAAATAAAGTAATACACGACTAAAAGCAATAAACTAAAGGTGGAACACAATGTGATACTTTATTTATGATGTTAAATAAAATACAAGGTTGTGCGGAATCAAGATAATACAAATAAGTATGTATCCTAACAACCTATGAATTACGAATGATCTATATTTGCCAAATAAACTCTTTGGATCGAGATACTTAAAGTTGTGAAGTATCCCTGTTTAGATCGAGCGTATTTAGACAAATTCACCTTTATGCTAAAAGTAATTTTCTCAAAGAAATGACTTTGTATTTATAGGCAAACAATTTCACCAGTGAAATTGTGCCGTACAAATATGGTTGCATGCATTTAATGAACCGACAAGATCATTAAATGCATTGGTTAAGGTACAAGGATAAAGTCACATCAATATGACTTTATTCTTTTAACCAACCACCTTTACACACGTATAAACTTTGGTAAAGAACAAGTGGAATGTCCTTTGGAAAGTGTGTAAAGGCAAAAGTCAATTCCTCGATATCAGTGTTCAGACTTGTAAGGTCTAGAACACTGACAATCCTCCAGTGTACAGATCTGGTAAGACTTTCAGTGGACTCCGCCATTTTTCAGTCTTCTTTATTCTGACTTCAATCTTTGACTTCAGTGAGAACGTCTTCAGTAGAGTAGATCTGGACTGGGGTGAAGTCCAGTGAGCTAATCTGGAATACTCCAGATTTCCTATACAAGTATTTGCTCACTGGTCTTCTTCATTATTTCTGAACAAATCCTTAGAGGGACTCCAGATTCCAAGTCTGGAGTAGGTCCAGTAATATACCATTTCTGGACAGATCTTCAGTAAGGCTCCAGTAGTCGAGTCTGGAGCGAGTCCAGTAAATCTGGACCTAACAAATTCCCCCTATTTGTTTAGAAATAATGCAAGTGTTTTCAAGCTTATATCTATACAACTTTGTATGCTTGAAAAACACAAGTTTTGACTTAGTCTAAAAATTTAAGTTACTGGAAAACACTTTATAGATCATCAGTGTTTTCAGTTTCATCTTTTAATACTAACTTAGATTAAATCTGATCATTTACTTTATGAATCAAAATATGCAACTATATTTACATCCATCAACATAAAATAAGTTACAATTTTGAGAAATTAAATACAAACAACAAGTAAATGATATAAGAGTTAGGCCCTTCTCTTCGATGTTTGTCCTGGAGCATCTTCAGAAGCCTTTTCTCTTTGGTGATGGAGAGAATGGAACAGACAGTGGTGGTCTCATACCTAGAACAGCTTCCATCTGTTGAATTCTTATCCAAACCTTTTCAATCCTCTTCATAAATGCCTTTACATCAGGAGACAAATCAGTTTTACCTTTGAAAGTTAATCCTATCTCCTTCAGTTTAGTCCATCCAAAAGCTTGGACTGATGCATTTTTCCTTTCATCTGTAAAGTTTCCCTCTCTGGTCAACTTTATATTAAATCTGGTCATAACTTGATGATTTTCAGCGAGTTTGATTTCAGCACTTGTGATCCTTCTGGTATCAGCCCTGAATTTCAACATTTCATCATACTTGGCTTTCTGCTTAGCCATCTGGACCATATGTTCAGTTTCCTTTGATACTCTCTGCTGTTCCATGGCAGACAGGAGTCGTACACGGTTAATTTTGAGAGAAGTATCCAGAGGAATGAACGTGCTTATATCTGCATCTTTTATTGCTTTGATCTGTTTGGCAGTAAGTTTAGGCAAGCCTTTGATCTTTTTCCTGTACTCTATCTCCAGAGCACCAGCATTTTTCCTTATTTTCCACTGGAGGTTCCCCAGTTCCTCCTTCCTTTGTCTGATCAGTTCAAGTACACTGACACTATAAATCATTGAATCATAAATTTGTTCTTCTTCAGCATACCTGGAACGAATATGAACATCATCCAATGCATTCAGACATTGATGAACTCTGGGGTCTTCCTTCATCTTTTTGTAAACATCAATATTTATGCCCAACCTGCCAGCATTATATGAATCCAGAGTCCCCATGATTGCCATCTCCCTATGATGGGCCAGCAGTTCATCTTTTTGATTTCTCTTGAAGATTTCTATCATTATGCATTCTTGTTCAAGTCTTTTCGAGGTGTCTTCATCAGGAGTGGGAAATTCTGATGACCTTCCAGCAGTATCACTTTCTTCTCCAGATACCATTTGTTCTTTTCCTTTTACAGACTTCAGAGTTGTTGGTATATCTGGCAAGGATTCAAACTGGGGCTCACTGGTAACAGTACCAGCAGCCTCTTCACTCTGCACAATGGCTTCAGTGCCAAGTGCCCTTAGTGCTAATTGTGCACTGGTATCAGTACCAGTCACTTGTTTTCGTTGCACGATGCTTTCAGTAGCAAAGGCTTTTTCAATAGCCCTGGTAACCACTTCTTTCTTCTTCCTAACCAAACCTTCTTGAACATCAGACGACTTTCCCCCCTTGGAATGATCCATATGGATTTGAGTGTTCTTGGCCCTTGCCTATAAATATAGGGTGTGTGTTTGTGTGTGTTAATAATAGATTTGAGCTTGATTGATGCAACAATGGTGGAATGTGTGTGTTTTAGTGTGTATGGAGGGAGGTTAAAGATGATAGGGAGGAGAGAGAAAATATGATTAAGTGTGTGTTTATTATGCAAGGCTTAATTACAAGGTTAATGAAAATTACATGGGGAAGGAGTATTTATACTCTAATCTCAATTATAACTAATACTTCTTCCACTATTGAATATTTACAATTTAACACCATATTTATATTTCTAACAATCTCCCCCTTGGTGTTGAATTGTAAATGTTGCATCGTCTTCGGTCTTTAAATAACATGAAGAGCCCATTTGTTGAAAATCTTCAATGTTGATTGGACTTTGAAGCTTTCTCATTGTCTTCAACGTCTTGTATCAACCTTGACTTTGAATCTTCTCAACAAACAAATATATTTGACGATGACTTATTAAATCTTGATCTTCTCTTGCAACTTTGAATACTTTGGAAGCATCTTTGAAATCTTTGTACCTTTTGAGCTTTCACAACTTGAACTTTTGAATGTTGATTTCAAAATGATGTTGCTTAGAGAAGTAACTTGAACTTTTGAGTAGCGTGCGGAAGCTTGGTTTTGTTAGGTCCAGATTTACTGGACTCGCTCCAGACTCGACTACTGGAGCCTTACTGAAGATCTGTCCAGAAACGTGTTCTACTGGACCTACTCCAGACTTGGAATCTGGAGTCCCTCTGAAGATTTGTCCAGAAATAATGGAAGACCAGTGAGCAAATACTTGTATAGGAAATCTGGAGTCCCTCTGAAGATTTGTCCAGAAATAATGGAAGACCAGTGAGCAAATACTTGTATAGGAAATCTGGAGTATTCTCCATATTAGCTCACTGGACTTCACCCCAGTCCAGATCTACTCCACTGAAGACATTCTCACTGAAGTCAAAGACTGAAGTCAGAATAAGAAGACTGACAAATGGCGGAGTCCACTAGAAGTCTTACCAGATCTGTACACTGGAGGATCATCAGTGTTCTAGACCTTACAAGTCTGAACACTGATATCGAGTAATTGACTTTTGCCTTTACACACTTTCCAAAGAACATTCCACTTGTTCTTTACCAAAGTTTATACGTGTGTACAGGTGGTTGGTTAAAAAGATACAAAGTCATTTGATGTGACTTTATCCTTATACCTTATCCAATGCATTTAATGTTCTTGTCGGATCATTAAATGCATGCAACCATATTTGTATGGCACAAAATTCACTGGTGAATTTTGTTGCCTATAAATACAAAGTCATTTCCTTGATAAAAATACTTATAAGCATACATTTTGCATTAGAGTGAATTTGTCTAAATACTCTCGATCTTAAACTGGGATACTTCACAACTTTAAGTATCTCGATCCATAAGAGTTATTTGACAAATATAGATAATTTGTAATTCATAGGTTGTTAGGATACATACATATTTGTATTATCTTGATTCCGCACAACCTTGTATTTTATTTAACATCATAAATAAAATACACCATTGAAAAATACATAATGTTCCACTTTACTTGTTTATTACTTTAAGTCTTGTATTACTTTGTTTATATATTCTTGCATTTATTTACAAGTAATACTAGTCCATTCTAGTGATTATTAGAGTTGTTGTATTTTACACTTCTAGGTTAACCATCGTATTTCAGGGACTCACATTTGGTATCAGAGCAGAAGGCTAAACATTGCCTAGATCTGTTTCTTTGATGGCTAACCAAGAAAATACACAAGGAAGTTTTAATCTTGGTCCCGATTCTAATGTCAATATTAATGATCAAAATAATGAACCACCTATTGTTAATAACACAAATCCACCACCTCCTCCTCCTACTCCTGCTTCTCCACACGTGCATGTGCACTATTCAAATAATCTTGTTCCTAAATTCAGTGGGAACAGTGATGAGTTTGGTACGTGGAAGGCTAGGATGGTTTTGCATATCACTGGTATTGAGAGGAACATGATGAAAATCTTAATTGAAGGTCCTTATGTCCCTACATCACCTCTCAATCCCCTTCTTCTTGATCCTTCTAGATCTAGAAGAGGAAGGGAAAAGAGGGAGGAACATTGGTCTGAAGAGGAGAGGAGATTGGTGAATCTAGACACCCTTCTCAAAAACATGATCCTCGGGGCCGTTCCAGAAACCCTAATTCCCACACTAGTTTTTTTTCCTAGTGCTTTTTTTTTTTTTTTTTTTTTTTTTTTTTTTTTTTTTTTTTTTTTTTTTTTTTTTTTTTTTTTTTTTTTTTTTTTTTTTTTTTTTTTTTTTTTTTTTTTTTTTTTTTTTTTTTTTTTTTTTTTTTTTTTTTTTTTTTTTTTTTTTTTTTTTTTTTTTTTTTTTTTTTTTTTTTTTTTTTTTTTTTTTTTTTTTTTTTTTTTTTTTTTTTTTTTTTTTTTTTTTTTTTTTTTTTTTTTTTTTTTTTTTTTTTTTTTTTTTTTTTTTTTTTTTTTTTTTTTTTTTTTTTTTTTTTTTTTTTTTTTTTTTTTTTTTTTTTTTTTTTTTTTTTTTTTTTTTTTTTTTTTTTTTTTTTTTTTTTTTTTTTTTTTTTTTTTTTTTTTTTTTTTTTTTTTTTTTTTTTTTTTTTTTTTTTTTTTTTTTTTTTTTTTTTTTTTTTTTTTTTTTTTTTTTTTTTTTTTTTTTTTTTTTTTTTTTTTTTTTTTTTTTTTTTTTTTTTTTTTTTTTTTTTTTTTTTTTTTTTTTTTTTTTTTTTTTTTTTTTTTTTTTTTTTTTTTTTTTTTTTTTTTTTTTTTTTTTTTTTTTTTTTTTTTTTTTTTTTTTTTTTTTTTTTTTTTTTTTTTTTTTTTTTTTTTTTTTTTTTTTTTTTTTTTTTTTTTTTTTTTTTTTTTTTTTTTTTTTTTTTTTTTTTTTTTTTTTTTTTTTTTTTTTTTTTTTTTTTTTTTTTTTTTTTTTTTTTTTTTTTTTTTTTTTTTTTTTTTTTTTTTTTTTTTTTTTTTTTTTTTTTTTTTTTTTTTTTTTTTTTTTTTTTTTTTTTTTTTTTTTTTTTTTTTTTTTTTTTTTTTTTTTTTTTTTTTTTTTTTTTTTTTTTTTTTTTTTTTTTTTTTTTTTTTTTTTTTTTTTTTTTTTTTTTTTTTTTTTTTTTTTTTTTTTTTTTTTTTTTTTTTTTTTTTTTTTTTTTTTTTTTTTTTTTTTTTTTTTTTTTTTTTTTTTTTTTTTTTTTTTTTTTTTTTTTTTTTTTTTTTTTTTTTTTTTTTTTTTTTTTTTTTTTTTTTTTTTTTTTTTTTTTTTTTTTTTTTTTTTTTTTTTTTTTTTTTTTTTTTTTTTTTTTTTTTTTTTTTTTTTTTTTTTTTTTTTTTTTTTTTTTTTTTTTTTTTTTTTTTTTTTTTTTTTTTTTTTTTTTTTTTTTTTTTTTTTTTTTTTTTTTTTTTTTTTTTTTTTTTTTTTTTTTTTTTTTTTTTTTTTTTTTTTTTTTTTTTTTTTTTTTTTTTTTTTTTTTTTTTTTTTTTTTTTTTTTTTTTTTTTTTTTTTTTTTTTTTTTTTTTTTTTTTTTTTTTTTTTTTTTTTTTTTTTTTTTTTTTTTTTTTTTTTTTTTTTTTTTTTTTTTTTTTTTTTTTTTTTTTTTTTTTTTTTTTTTTTTTTTTTTTTTTTTTTTTTTTTTTTTTTTTTTTTTTTTTTTTTTTTTTTTTTTTTTTTTTTTTTTTTTTTTTTTTTTTTTTTTTTTTTTTTTTTTTTTTTTTTTTTTTTTTTTTTTTTTTTTTTTTTTTTTTTTTTTTTTTTTTTTTTTTTTTTTTTTTTTTTTTTTTTTTTTTTTTTTTTTTTTTTTTTTTTTTTTTTTTTTTTTTTTTTTTTTTTTTTTTTTTTTTTTTTTTTTTTTTTTTTTTTTTTTTTTTTTTTTTTTTTTTTTTTTTTTTTTTTTTTTTTTTTTTTTTTTTTTTTTTTTTTTTTTTTTTTTTTTTTTTTTTTTTTTTTTTTTTTTTTTTTTTTTTTTTTTTTTTTTTTTTTTTTTTTTTTTTTTTTTTTTTTTTTTTTTTTTTTTTTTTTTTTTTTTTTTTTTTTTTTTTTTTTTTTTTTTTTTTTTTTTTTTTTTTTTTTTTTTTTTTTTTTTTTTTTTTTTTTTTTTTTTTTTTTTTTTTTTTTTTTTTTTTTTTTTTTTTTTTTTTTTTTTTTTTTTTTTTTTTTTTTTTTTTTTTTTCTCCACACGTGCATGTGCACTATTCAAATAATCTTGTTCCTAAATTCAGTGGGAACAGTGATGAGTTTGGTACGTGGAAGGCTAGGATGGTTTTGCATATCACTGGTATTGAGAGGAACATGATGAAAATCTTAATTGAAGGTCCTTATGTCCCTACATCACCTCTCAATCCCCTTCTTCTTGATCCTTCTAGATCTAGAAGAGAAAGGGAAAAGAGGGAGGAACATTGGTCTGAAGAGGAGAGGAGATTGGTGAATCTAGACACCCTTCTCAAAAACATGATCCTCGGGGCCGTTCCAGAAACCCTAATTCCCACACTAGTTCTTTTTCCTAGTGCTAAAACCATGTGGGATGAGCTTCTAAACCAGCATGAAGGAGGAGATGACACCATTGTCACCAGAAAGGTCTCCTTAAACAAGAGGTATGAGTCATTTTTTGCTCAGCCTAATGAGTCTCTCACTGGTATTGAGAGGAACATGATGAAAATCTTAAATGAAGGTCCTTATGTCCCTACATCACCTCTCAATCCCCTTCTTGATCCTTCTAGATCTAGAAGAGGAAGGGAAAAGAGGGAGGAACATTGGTCTGAAGAGGAGAGGAGATTGGTGAATCTAGACACCCTTCTCAAAAACATGCATATTTAGATGGAAATACTCATGTAGCATCATTAATACCAGTAATCGATCGATTACCAGAGGGGTTCAGGCCCACCACTGTTTATGATGAGCCTGTAACTCCCAAGGCCAATATTTACCTAGTTCAATCCCCAGAGGTTAAGACTGGAGCATTCCAGATGACTGCTCCAGTTAAAGAGGTTTATCGGAATAAACCTTTGCCTCAGACCAATCCCCTATCTAAGCCTAGAACTGGAAAGGCTAAGGTATCATCTGATGAAAATATTTTGTCCAGGTTAGAGAGCCAGATTCAAACACTGACTCGTCAATTTCAAAGTTTTAATGCAAGATTAAACTTTATTGAGGGTACTTCATCTGGCCCTAGACAAAATACAAAACCTTTGCCTAGACCAATCCCCTATATAAGCCTAGTACTTGAAAGGCTAGGATGGTTTTGCATATCACTGGTATTGAGAGGAACATGATGAAAATCTTAAATGAAGGTCCTTATGTCCCTACATCACCTCTCAATCCCCTTCTTGATCCTTCTAGATCTAGAAGAGGAAGGGAAAAGAGGGAGGAACATTGGTCTGAAGAGGAGAGGAGATTGGTGAATCTAGACACCCTTCTCAAAAACATGCATATTTAGATGGAAATACTCATGTAGCATCATTAATACCAGTAATCGATCGATTACCAGAGGGGTTCAGGCCCACCACTGTTTATGATGAGCCTGTAACTCCCAAGGCCAATATTTACCTAGTTCAATCCCCAGAGGTTAAGACTGGAGCATTCCAGATGACTGCTCCAGTTAAAGAGGTTTATCGGAATAAACCTTTGCCTCAGACCAATCCCCTATCTAAGCCTAGAACTGGAAAGGCTAGGATGGTTTTGCATATCACTGGTATTGAGAGGAACATGATGAAAATCTTAAATGAAGGTCCTTATGTCCCTACATCACCTCTCAATCCCCTTCTTGATCCTTCTAGATCTAGAAGAGGAAGGGAAAAGAGGGAGGAACATTGGTCTGAAGAGGAGAGGAGATTGGTGAATCTAGACACCCTTCTCAAAAACATGCATATTTAGATGGAAATACTCATGTAGCATCATTAATACCAGTAATCGATCGATTACCAGAGGGGTTCAGGCCCACCACTGTTTATGATGAGCCTGTAACTCCCAAGGCCAATATTTACCTAGTTCAATCCCCAGAGGTTAAGACTGGAGCATTCCAGATGACTGCTCCAGTTCAAAAGGTCAATCAGACGAAACCTTTGCCTTAGACCAATCCCCTATATAAGCCTAGAACTGGAAAGGCTAAGGTATCATCTGATGAAAATATTTTGTCCAGGTTAGAGAGCCAGATTCAAACACTGACTCGTCAATTTCAAAGTTTTAATGCAAGATTAAACTTTATTGAGGGTACTTCATCTGGCCCTAGACAAAATACAAAACCTTTTGCAAAGAAAGCTAAATCTATTTCTCCAGTTGAGAAAAAGAAAAAGGTTTCAAAACTATCAACCCCAGTGGTCTTTTCAACTAAGACCACTGTTGAAGAAAGTGAACTAAACCAGATTGCCCCAGGGACCTATAAGGGAGGGTCCAGTGAACCCATCAGTCGATGGGTTCCCAAATCTAACTGATAATATCTGGTGTATGTGCAGGGCGATCGAAAGAAATATATCTGGTATCTTGACAGTGCTGCTGGCAGGACGATGACCGGATGTAAGACCCTGCTGGAGGAGTTCACCATTTCTGATGGACCCTCCATTACTTTTGGAAATGATGGTTGTGGAAAGACTGAGGGATACGGTGTTCTGAACAATGGACAAGTCAAGTTCAGACGTGTTGCATTTGTGAATGGTTTGAAATATAACCTGATCAGTGTAAGCCAACTGTGTGATGATGGCTATCAAGTTTTATTCAATATTGCTCAGGGTATCGTATTCAACAAGGACTGGAAGGTAGTGTTGATTGCTCCCAGAAAAGGGAATGTGTACGTGATGGATATGGAAAGCTCTCCTTCAGAGCAGTGTTTCTATACTCAAGCTGATGAAGACACAAACTGGTTATGGCACAAAAGGTTATCCCATTTAAATTTCAAGAATATTAATAAGTTGTCCAGAAAACAACTTGCAGATGGGATACCTTCAGTTTCCTTCAAAAAGGAAAGGCCATGTCCAGGATGTGAGATGGGTAAGCAGAAACGTACCAGTTTCAAGACCAGACAGAATTTCAGCATATCTGAACCTCTTCATATGCTTCATATGGACCTCTTTGGTCCAGTGAACCCATCAGTCGATGGGTTCCCAAATCTAACTGATAATATCTGGTGTATGTGCAGGGCGATCGAAAGAAATATATCTGGTATCTTGACAGTGCTGCTGGCAGGACGATGACCGGATGTAAGACCCTGCTGGAGGAGTTCACCATTTCTGATGGACCCTCCATTACTTTTGGAAATGATGGTTGTGGAAAGACTGAGGGATACGGTGTTCTGAACAATGGACAAGTCAAGTTCAGACGTGTTGCATTTGTGAATGGTTTGAAATATAACCTGATCAGTGTAAGCCAACTGTGTGATGATGGCTATCAAGTTTTATTCAATATTGCTCAGGGTATCGTATTCAACAAGGACTGGAAGGTAGTGTTGATTGCTCCCAGAAAAGGGAATGTGTACGTGATGGATATGGAAAGCTCTCCTTCAGAGCAGTGTTTCTATACTCAAGCTGATGAAGACACAAACTGGTTATGGCACAAAAGGTTATCCCATTTAAATTTCAAGAATATTAATAAGTTGTCCAGAAAACAACTTGCAGATGGGATACCTTCAGTTTCCTTCAAAAAGGAAAGGCCATGTCCAGGATGTGAGATGGGTAAGCAGAAACGTACCAGTTTCAAGACCAGACAGAATTTCAGCATATCTGAACCTCTTCATATGCTTCATATGGACCTCTTTGGTCCAGTGAACGTTCAGACTCGTGCTGGTAAAAGATACACCCTGGTGATCGTAGATGAATTCTCCAGATATTGTTGGGTGATCTTTCTGAGGTCTAAAAGTGAAGCTGCTGCTGAAATCATCAGTCTTATCAAGCAAATTGAGCTCAAGTACAGTCGAAAGGTGTGTCAGTTAAGAAGTGACAATGGAACAGAATTCCAGAATGCAACTCTGGAGTCATTCTGTACTGACACTGGCATCTCCCAGAATTTCTCATCAGCCCGCTCTCCAGAACAGAATGGAGTGGTGGAAAGGAAGAATCGAACGCTGATAGAAGCTGCCAGGAGTATGCTTGCTGAATCTGGTCTGTCTACCAGTTTCTGGGCTGAAGCAATTGCTACTGCTTGCCACACCCAGAACCGGTCAGTGTATGTGAAGCGACACAAAAAGACAGCCTATGAAGTCTTAAGAAATAGAAAACCAAATATTGGTTATTTTCACGTTTTTGGATGTCCAGTTTACATCCTGAACGACTCCAGTCAGTTAGGCAAATTTGATGCCAAAGCTGATGAAGGGTATTTCTTAGGCTATTCAGCCATTCGCAAGGCCTTCAGAGTCTACAACAAGAGACTGGAGAAGGTCCATGAGTCAATTCATGTAACATTTGATGAATCAAATGCTGCAATCAACAAGAAGCCAGCCCTTGACACTCCCCCAGTAACTCCAATTGTCTTTTGTGAATCTGATCCTATAAACGACATTAAAGAAGATTCAGAAGACACAGTTTCCAGTCATCCTGATCTGGAACCTGTTCAGAAAAAGAAACTCTCCAGTAGTACTCCATTCTATCCCTCTATTATTTTCAAACTACCCTCTGAAATTAATATTGGATCAGATGTTCGTACTACTCCCCCAGTAACTCCAATTGTCTTTTGTGAATCTGATCCTATAAACGACATTAAAGAAGATTCAGAAGACACAGTTTCCAGTCATCCTGATCTGGAACCTGTTCAGAAAAAGAAACTCTCCAGTAGTACTCCATTCTATCCCTCTATTATTTTCAAACTACCCTCTGAAATTAATATTGGATCAGATGTTCGTACTACTCCCCCAGTATCAGTGTCAGTTGAGAATATACCAGAAATGTCTTCTTATGAAGAATTCCAAACTGAACCAGTACTTCAAGAAATGCCTTCAAATGAAGAATTTCATGATGCAAATCGTGATTTAAATGACTCAGATGAAGATACTGAAGTAGTCTGGCAAGATCCTCCTCCTGGAGCAACTCCAGAGGAGACTCAACTGAATTCTTGCACTGATATTGTTGTCAGTAACAATCCTGGTCAGTACTCCAGATGGACAAAAGCTCATCCTATTGATCAGATCATAGGTGACTCCAGTAGAGGAGTTCAGACCAGAAGAGCCTCCAGTAATCAATGCTTATACGTTAGTTTTCTATCTTTGATGGAACCAAAGAAGATTGACGAGGCTATGGAAGATCCAAGCTGGGTGACTGCTATGCAAGAAGAGCTTCACCAGTTTGAAAGGAACAAGGTCGATGAAGATGGCCACGTAATCAGAAACAAGGCCAGACTGGTAGCACAAGGCTACTGCCAGTCAGATGTCGATTTTGATGAATCATTTGCTCCAGTGGCTAGACTTGAAGCGATCAGAATATTCTTAGCATTCGCTGCTTATCATCAGTTCAAAGTCTACCAGATGGATGTAAAGAGTGCTTTCTTGAATGGAAAGCTTGAAGAAGAAGTTTATGTCAGACAACCACCAGGTTTCGTTGATGAAAAGCATCCACATTGGGTATATCGTCTGGACAAAGCGCTTTATGGCCTCAGACAAGCCCCACGTGCCTGGTATGACACTCTGACTAAACATTTGTTGAAAAATGGTTTCAAAAGAGGTGCAATTGACAATACCTTATTTATTCTTCATGAAAAAGGTAATCTGTTAATGGTACAAATTTATGTTGATGATATTATTTTTGGGTCTACTGATGAAAACATGTGCAAGAAATTTTCAAAAATAATGTCAACTGAATATGAGATGAGTTTGATGGGTGAATTAACATATTTTCTTGGACTCCAGATTAAACAAAACAAAGATGGCATTTTTATTAATCAGGAAAAATATGTTAGAGATCTTTTAAAGAAATATGATATGAACTCTTCACCATCTAAACCAACTCCAATTTCTGCACCACTGACACTGGACTCCGATCCAGATGGTAAACCAGTGAACACCACTGTCTATAGAGGCATGGTTGATGTGCGTGTTTGAGTGATTATGTCTCCTTGTAAATGTGTCCCTCTCACTGGTAACTGGACAGGTTGAAGTGCGTGTTTGAGGTGACTTATGTCTCCTTGTAAATGTGTCCCTCTCACTGGTAACTGGACAGGTTGAAGTGCGTGTTTGAGGTGACTTATGTCTCCTTGTAAATGTGTCCCTCTCACTGGTAACTGGACAGGTTGAAGTGCGTGTTTGAGGTGACTTATGTCTCCTTGTAAATGTGTCCCTCTCACTGGTAACTGGACAGGTTGAAGTGCGTGTTTGAGGTGACTTATGTCTCCTTGTAAATGTGTCCCTCTCACTGGTAACTGGACAGGTTGAAGTGCGTGTTTGAGGTGACTTATGTCTCCTTGTAAATGTGTCCCTCTCACTGGTAACTGGACAGGTTGAAGTGCGTGTTTGAGGTGACTTATGTCTCCTTGTAAATGTGTCCCTCTCACTGGTAACTGGACAGGTTGAAGTGCGTGTTTGAGGTGACTTATGTCTCCTTGTAAATGTGTCCCTCTCACTGGTAACTGGACAGGTTGAAGTGCGTGTTTGAGGTGACTTATGTCTCCTTGTAAATGTGTCCCTCTCACTGGTAACTGGACAGGTTGAAGTGCGTGTTTGAGGTGACTTATGTCTCCTTGTAAATGTGTCCCTCTCACTGGTAACTGGACAGGTTGAAGTGCGTGTTTGAGGTGACTTATGTCTCCTTGTAAATGTGTCCCTCTCACTGGTAACTGGACAGGTTGAAGTGCGTGTTTGAGGTGACTTATGTCTCCTTGTAAATGTGTCCCTCTCACTGGTAACTGGACAGGTTGAAGTGCGTGTTTGAGGTGACTTATGTCTCCTTGTAAATGTGTCCCTCTCACTGGTAACTGGACAGGTTGAAGTGCGTGTTTGAGGTGACTTATGTCTCCTTGTAAATGTGTCCCTCTCACTGGTAACTGGACAGGTTGAAGTGCGTGTTTGAGGTGACTTATGTCTCCTTGTAAATGTGTCCCTCTCACTGGTAACTGGACAGGTTGAAGTGCGTGTTTGAGGTGACTTATGTCTCCTTGTAAATGTGTCCCTCTCACTGGTAACTGGACAGGTTGAAGTGCGTGTTTGAGGTGACTTATGTCTCCTTGTAAATGTGTCCCTCTCACTGGTAACTGGACAGGTTGAAGTGCGTGTTTGAGGTGACTTATGTCTCCTTGTAAATGTGTCCCTCTCACTGGTAACTGGACAGGTTGAAGTGCGTGTTTGAGGTGACTTATGTCTCCTTGTAAATGTGTCCCTCTCACTGGTAACTGGACAGGTTGAAGTGCGTGTTTGAGGTGACTTATGTCTCCTTGTAAATGTGTCCCTCTCACTGGTAACTGGACAGGTTGAAGTGCGTGTTTGAGGTGACTTATGTCTCCTTGTAAATGTGTCCCTCTCACTGGTAACTGGACAGGTTGAAGTGCGTGTTTGAGGTGACTTATGTCTCCTTGTAAATGTGTCCCTCTCACTGGTAACTGGACAGGTTGAAGTGCGTGTTTGAGGTGACTTATGTCTCCTTGTAAATGTGTCCCTCTCACTGGTAACTGGACAGGTTGAAGTGCGTGTTTGAGGTGACTTATGTCTCCTTGTAAATGTGTCCCTCTCACTGGTAACTGGACAGGTTGAAGTGCGTGTTTGAGGTGACTTATGTCTCCTTGTAAATGTGTCCCTCTCACTGGTAACTGGACAGGTTGAAGTGCGTGTTTGAGGTGACTTATGTCTCCTTGTAAATGTGTCCCTCTCACTGGTAACTGGACAGGTTGAAGTGCGTGTTTGAGGTGACTTATGTCTCCTTGTAAATGTGTCCCTCTCACTGGTAACTGGACAGGTTGAAGTGCGTGTTTGAGGTGACTTATGTCTCCTTGTAAATGTGTCCCTCTCACTGGTAACTGGACAGGTTGAAGTGCGTGTTTGAGGTGACTTATGTCTCCTTGTAAATGTGTCCCTCTCATTTGTCTGTATTAGTTGACGTGCACGTTTGAGGTTACCAGTCTTTCAAAATGGTTTTCACTGCTAGTCTACTCAGGTCTGTTCTACAGTTAAACTATTTTGAACAGAATGAGTTGCCTATTGAACTTCCCTCTGGTATCAATACAAGGGAAGTGTGCAGACTGATGGGGCACACAGATATCATGGATGAGCATGGCCAGCTATCCAGGAAAGGAACTATCTACATGAGCAAACTGTCAGACTCATGGAGATACTTCTTCACCCACATTGTTGAATGTCTGGGAGGCAGTTCTGGAGGGTTAGACCAGATATTATGTTTTCAACATGTTTATGTGCCAGATATCAGTCTAATCCAAAGGAATCTCATATGCTTGCTGTAAAGCGCATACTGAAGTACCTTAAAGGTGTCCCCAGTCTAGGTCTTTGGTATCCCAAAGGCTCAGGCATGGATCTAATGGGTTATTCAGATTCAGATCATGCAGGTTGTAAGATAGACAGGAAATCCACTACTGGTGGATGTCATTTCCTTGGTGGCAAACTGGTCAGCTGGACCAGTAAGAAGCAAACTTCAGTTTCATTGTCCACTGCTGAAGCTGAATATGTGTCTGCAGCCAGTTGTTGTGCTCAGATACTCTGGATGAAGAACCAGTTGCTTGATTATGGTATTAAGTATTCAAAGACCCCAATCTTTTGTGATAATACCAGCGCCATTGCTATCTCGAACAATCCAGTCATGCACTCCAGAACGAAGCACATTGATCTCAGGTATCACTTCATTCGTGATCATATTATGAAAAACAACATTGAACTCCATTTTATTCCCACTGACAAACAACTCGCTGACATTTTTACTAAACCTCTGGATGTCAAAACTTTTGAATATCTTGTTGGTGAGTTGGGAATGTTAAACCCTTAAATCTGGTGACTGCTCAGATATTGAACGCCTTTGTGTACTATCTTTGCATTATTAGATTTCTGGATCAACATTCCAGGGGAAGACTTGAAAGATATTTTTGTTCTTAAAAATGTTTTAAGTTCAGGGGGAATTTATTAATTTATTTTCTCACTGGACAAATTCTTCAGAAAATATTACTGGTACTTTGTAAATGTGTCCCTCTCACTGGTAACTGGACAGGTTGAAGTGCGTGTTTGAGGTGACTTATGTCTCCTTGTAAATGTGTCCCTCTCACTGGTAACTGGACAGGTTGAAGTGCGTGTTTGAGGTGACTTATGTCTCCTTGTAAATGTGTCCCTCTCACTGGTAACTGGACAGGTTGAAGTGCGTGTTTGAGGTGACTTATGTCTCCTTGTAAATGTGTCCCTCTCACTGGTAACTGGACAGGTTGAAGTGCGTGTTTGAGGTGACTTATGTCTCCTTGTAAATGTGTCCCTCTCACTGGTAACTGGACAGGTTGAAGTGCGTGTTTGAGGTGACTTATGTCTCCTTGTAAATGTGTCCCTCTCATTTGTCTGTATTAGTTGACGTGCACGTTTGAGGTTACCAGTCTTTCAAAATGGTTTTCACTGGTACTTTACTGGAGTGTCCAGTCAACCTCCAGATGCACTGAAATATGTCATAATATTTTCTAAATACTTGGTCATTGTGCGTGCCACGTAAGCAAACCTTTTTAAAGATATTTTAATCCTACGTGGCATGTAAATTTTTCAACGTAATGATGGTATTTTTACCTTGGGAAGTCAAAAAGAGCAACTTGTTAATGTTTGTGGGCTGTAAACCGTCACACATTTATGTGTGATGTGATGTAATTAATGCGGATCTCAAACCCGACCAAAATTTTATTTGATAATTTCAAATTAAACCGTTTGAGTTCCACATTCTCTCTCCTATAAATACCCACTTTCAATTTCATTTGCATTTACTTCGAACATATTTACTCCCAAATCTTTCAAATTCCTTCATTTACTTCTTCATTCAATTTCCAATCATATTTATCTCTCTTATTTACTCCATTTCCATTCAATTCTTCATCAAATCTTCATCATAACCCTATATATTCAATTTCATCTTCATCTATTCTTTATAAAATGGCACCTAGACAATCCAAATCGCTTAAAAATCTGCTTGCCGCTGAATATACTCCTTCTGAAAATGTTGACAAGGGCACCTCATATCACTCTTGAGGCAAATGCCATAAGAATAAACATGAACAACTGGATGGCCAGACTTTCACTCTCCAGTGTTCATGATGCTCAATCTGTTATTGGGAGATTAAACACATTTTTTCTCTCATGTCCTTTATATGGTGCTTTAACATTAAATCCAGGAAGGATGTACCATGATTACCTTTGTGAATTCTGGTACACTGCAAAATACGATGATGAAACGTCATCAATCAATTATACTCTCAAGGGAGGTACCAGATCCCTTGGTTTCACTGCTAGTCTACTCAGGTCTGTTCTTCAGTTGAACTATTTTGAACAGAATGAGTTGCCTATTGAACTTCCCTCTGGTATCAATACAAGGGAAGTGTGCAGACTGATGGGGCACACAGATATCATGGATGAGCATGGCCAGCTATCCAGGAAAGGAACTATCTACATGAGCAAACTGTCAGACTCATGGAGATACTTCTTCACCCACATTGTTGAATGTCTGGGAGGCAGTTCTGGAGGGTTAGACCAGATAAATCAAACCCATCTCCAGATTGCCTACTGCCTATGGTTTGGGCTTAGAGTGGACTTTGCTCAGATTCTTTTTGATGACCTGGTAGAGCGTCTTAGAGTGAAAGGTAGAAAACCCTTTGTTCCTTATATCCGTTTTCTTTCACTCATGTTTAAAAGAGCTCTTGGAGACCAGTATGATTTTGAGACTACTCACTTTTCTGTGAGTGAGTATATGAGGGATCTGGTCAACCTCAGATCTCCACTGAACGAGGTAGATATTCCTCAGTCCATGCTCTCCTTTCAGAGAGAAGAAGCTGAAATGGCTCCAGGTAGAGGTCAGGTTAGTGAAGGACCCTCTGGTGATCAAGATGTACAGATCATAGAAGCTGTACAACCCATTCGACAAATTGCTCCTGAAGGTCAAGGACCAGAAGTTGTTGAACCTTCCAGACGACCTAGAACTAACAGGCGTCTGATGAGAGCTGGACTTCAGGTGAATCCTGAAAGACATCCTGGTGATGTAATGAATCTGGATGGGTCTCCGATTTTTGAGCAAGAGAATGTACCAGTTGTTGGGCAGGTGACTGATGAGGAGATTGAAAATGTTGCCCAGATTATTGAGCAGGTTGTTGAGGAAGTTGAACAAGATGTTCAGACTGATGAACATGTATCTGGTGAGCAAGAGGCTCAAATAGACTTGAATGTAGAGGCTGGTGAACAGACTGGTGATCAGACAGTTGGGATGGCTCCAGAATGGGATGATGTAGATTCCCCAATGTCTGAAGTAATGCCACCACCACCAGAATCAAATGAACCACCACCAGAATCAAAATGCCACCACCACCAGAATCAAAATGCCACCACCACCAGAATCAAAATGCCACCACCACCAGAATCAAACATGCCACCACCACCAGAATCAAATGCCACCACCACCAGAATCAAAATGCCACCACCACCAGAATCAAAATGCCACCACCACCAGAATCAAAATGCCACCACCACCAGAATCAAAATGCCACCACCACCAGAATCAAAATGCCACCACCACCAGAATCAAAATGCCACCACCACCAGAATCAAAATGCCACCACCACCAGAATCAAAATGCCACCACCACCAGAATCAAAATGCCACCACCACCAGAATCAAAATGCCACCACCACCAGAATCAAAATGCCACCACCACCAGAATCAAAATGCCACCACCACCAGAATCAAAATGCCACCACCACCAGAATCAAAATGCCACCACCACCAGAATCAAAATGCCACCACCACCAGAATCAAAATGCCACCACCACCAGAATCAAAATGCCACCACCACCAGAATCAAAATGCCACCACCACCAGAATCAAAATGCCACCACCACCAGAATCAAATGCCACCACCACCAGAATCAAAATGCCACCACCACCAGAATCAAAATGCCACCACCACCAGAATCAAAATGCCACCACCACCAGAATCAAAATGCCACCACCACCAGAATCAAAATGCCACCACCACCAGAATCAAAATGCCACCACCACCAGAATCAAAATGCCACCACCACCAGAATCAAAATGCCACCACCACCAGAATCAAAATGCCACCACCACCAGAATCAAAATGCCACCACCACCAGAATCAAAATGCCACCACCACCAGAATCAAAATGCCACCACCACCAGAATCAAAATGCCACCACCACCAGAATCAAAATGCCACCACCACCAGAATCAAATGCCACCACCACCAGAATCAAAATGCCACCACCACCAGAATCAAAATGCCACCACCACCAGAATCAAATGCCACCACCACCAGAATCAAAATGCCACCACCACCAGAATCAAAATGCCACCACCACCAGAATCAAAATGCCACCACCACCAGAATCAAAATGCCACCACCACCAGAATCAAAATGCCACCACCACCAGAATCAAAATGCCACCACCACCAGAATCAAAATGCCACCACCACCAGAATCAAAATGCCACCACCACCAGAATCAAAATGCCACCACCACCAGAATCAAAATGCCACCACCACCAGAATCAAAATGCCACCACCACCAGAATCAAAATGCCACCACCACCAGAATCAAAATACCACCACCACTAGAATCAAAATGCCACCACCACCAGAATCAAACATGCCACCACCACCACCACCTTCAATTCCTAGAGATACACAATACTTCACTCCTGCAACCATTCAAACTTCACAATCTCAACCTCCACCACTTGAAACACCAGTCACCGTATCTGAACAAGCTGCAACTGAAGAGGACTGGGCACAAGTACCTCTTATGACCAGATTGCCTTCCAATCTTGAACCTCCCAGTGGTCTCTCCACTTCATCTTCTGCCGAGGTCCAAGGCCTTTTAAGTAAGGTGGCGGACCTGGAGAGATCACTCCAGACTTCATCGCAGGTTATTTCAGACTTTAAATCCTTATTATCAAATAACCTTGCATCTGAGATGAATCTGTTTGCTGGGAATGAGAAGCTTGTGTTTGAGAAGCTTGATGAACTGGTACTGGCCACAAACAACAATACTGAAAATTTCAAAGTGGCAGTCCAGGGTTTAGAGACAAGGCTGGTTAGTTCAGTTCAGACTGCAGTGACTGGTGAACTTGTTCAACCACTGGCAGATCTGAAAGAAGAAGTTCAGAAGTTGGTTTCCAGGGTAAGTTCTCTAGAGAGTAGATCCACACTTGACCAGGATGCAGTTGTCAGTACAATTAGTGATGAATGTACAAAGAAGTTCAGAATCAGTATGCTGAAAGAATTATCTGAAGAGATTTCTGAGACTGTTCTTCGTACCATTCAAGATGGGGTGTTACCCCAAGTGGAGAAGTTGCTGGAAGAAAAGTTGCCTTGAACAAGAATGCATACTGATTGAAATCTTCAAAAGAAATCAAAAAGATGAACTGCTGGCCCATCAAAGGGAGATGGCATCTATGGGGACTCTGGACTCTTACAATGCTGGCAGGTTAGGCATAAATATTGATGTGTATAAAAAGATGAAGGAAGACCCCAGAGTTCATCAATGTCTGAATGCATTGAATGATGTTCATGTACGCTCCTTTTACGCCGAAGAAGAACAGGTTTATGATTCTATAATTTATGGCGTTAGTGTACCAGAACTCATCAGACAAAGGAAGGAGGAACTGGTAAGCCTCCAGAAAAAGATCAGAAAGAACGCTGGTGCTCTGGAGATAGAGTACAGAAAGAAACTGACTGGCTTACCAAAACTGACTGCCAAACAAATCAAAGCGATTAAAGATGCTGATGATGAAACCTCCAAAAAGCTTGAACAAGAATGCATAATGATTGAAATCTTCAAAAGAAATCAAAAAGATGAACTGCTGGCCCATCAAAGGGAGATGGCATCTATGGGGACTCTGGACTCTTACAATGCTGGCAGGTTAGGCATAAATATTGATGTGTATAAAAAGATGAAGGAAGACCCCAGAGTTCATCAATGTCTGAATGCATTGAATGATGTTCATGTACGCTCCTTTTACGCCGAAGAAGAACAGGTTTATGATTCTATAATTTATGGCGTTAGTGTACCAGAACTCATCAGACAAAGGAAGGAGGAACTGGTAAGCCTCCAGAAAAAGATCAGAAAGAACGCTGGTGCTCTGGAGATAGAGTACAGAAAGAAACTGACTGGCTTACCAAAACTGACTGCCAAACAAATCAAAGCGATTAAAGATGCTGATGTAAGCAAATTCATTCCCCTGGACACTTCTCGAAAAATCAATCGTCAACAACTCCAATCTGCTGTAGAGCAAAAGAGAGTGTCCAAGGAAACTGAAGCATTGATCCAGACAGCCAAAGTGAAAGACAAGTACAATGAAATGTTAAATTTCAGGGCTGATGCTAGAAGGATCACTGGTGCTGAAATCAAATTAGCTGAAAATCATGAAGGCATGTCCAGGTTTGAAGTAAAGTTGACCAGGGAGGGTAACTTTACTGATGAAAGGAAAAGTACTTCAGTCCAAGCATTTGGATGGAGTGAATTGAAAGAGATTGCTTTAACGTTCAGGGGGAAGACAAATGTGTCGACTGATGTTAAAGCATTTCTGAAAAGAGTTGAAAAGGTATGGAGAAGAAAGCAACAGATGGAAGTTGCAATGGCATTTAATGTTCTTGTCGGATCATTAAATGCATGCAACCATATTTGTACGGCACAAAATTCACTGGTGAATTTTGTTGCCTATAAATACAAAGTCATTTGATGTGACTTTATCCTTATACCTTATCCAATGCATTTAATGTTCTTGTCGGATCATTAAATGCATGCAACCATATTTGTACGGCACAAAATTCACTGGTGAATTTTGTTGCCTATAAATACAAAGTCATTTGATGTGACTTTATCCTTATACCTTATCCAATGCATTTAATGTTCTTGTCGGATCATTAAATGCATGCAACCATATTTGTACGGCACAAAATTCACTGGTGAATTTTGTTGCCTATAAATACAAAGTCATTTGATGTGACTTTATCCTTATACCTTATCCAATGCATTTAATGTTCTTGTCGGATCATTAAATGCATGCAACCATATTTGTACGGCACAAAATTCACTGGTGAATTTTGTTGCCTATAAATACAAAGTCATTTGATGTGACTTTATCCTTATACCTTATCCAATGCATTTAATGTTCTTGTCGGATCATTAAATGCATGCAACCATATTTGTACGGCACAAAATTCACTGGTGAATTTTGTTGCCTATAAATACAAAGTCATTTGATGTGACTTTATCCTTATACCTTATCCAATGCATTTAATGTTCTTGTCGGATCATTAAATGCATGCAACCATATTTGTACGGCACAAAATTCACTGGTGAATTTTGTTGCCTATAAATACAAAGTCATTTGATGTGACTTTATCCTTATACCTTATCCAATGCATTTAATGTTCTTGTCGGATCATTAAATGCATGCAACCATATTTGTACGGCACAAAATTCACTGGTGAATTTTGTTGCCTATAAATACAAAGTCATTTCCTTGAGAAAAAAATAATGGCGTTAGTGTACCAGAACTCATCAGACAAAGGAAGGAGGAACTGGTAAGCCTCCAGAAAAAGATCAGAAAGAACGCTGGTGCTCTGGAGATAGAGTACAGAAAGAAACTGACTGGCTTACCAAAACTGACTGCCAAACAAATCAAAGCGATTAAAGATGCTGATGTAAGCAAATTCATTCCCCTGGACACTTCTCGAAAAATCAATCGTCAACAACTCCAATCTGCTGTAGAGCAAAAGAGAGTGTCCAAGGAAACTGAAGCATTGATCCAGACAGCCAAAGTGAAAGACAAGTACAATGAAATGTTAAATTTCAGGGCTGATGCTAGAAGGATCACTGGTGCTGAAATCAAATTAGCTGAAAATCATGAAGGCATGTCCAGGTTTGAAGTAAAGTTGACCAGGGAGGGTAACTTTACTGATGAAAGGAAAAGTACTTCAGTCCAAGCATTTGGATGGAGTGAACTGAAAGAGATTGCTTTAACGTTCAGGGGGAAGACAAATGTGTCGACTGATGTTAAAGCATTTCTGAAAAGAGTTGAAAAGGTATGGAGAAGAAAGCAACAGATGGAAGTTGCAATGGGCATAAAATCGCCAGAATCAATACCATCTTCTCCATCACCAAAGAGAAAGGCTACTGAAGATGCTCCAGGACAGACATCGAAAAGAAGGGCCTGACTCTTATCATTTACTTGTTGTAATTTATTGTTTTATGAAAAATTGTAAACTATTTATCAGTTGATGTATGTAATAATAGTTGCAATTTTTGATTCATATAAGTAAATGATCAGATTTAGTCTAAGTTAGAACTTAAAAGATGAAACTGAAAACACTCATGATCTATAAAGTGTTTTCCAGTAACTTAGATTTTTTTTTAGACAAATCAAAACTTGTGTTTTTCAAGCATACAAAATTGTATAAATATAAGCTTGAAAACACTTGCATTATTTCTAAACAAATAGGGGGAATTTGTTAGGTCCAGATTTACTGGACTCGCTCCAGACTCGACTACTGGAGCCTTAATGAAGATCTGTCCAGAAACGTGTTCTACTGGACCTACTCCAGACTTGGAATCTGGAGTCCCTCTGAAGATTTGTCCAGAAATAATGGAAGACCAGTGAGCAAAAGAGAGTGTCCAAGGAAACTGAAGCATTGATCCAGACAGCCAAAGTGAAAGACAAGTACAATGAAATGTTAAATTTCAGGGCTGATGCTAGAAGGATCACTGGTGCTGAAATCAAATTAGCTGAAAATCATGAAGGCATGTCCAGGTTTGAAGTAAAGTTGACCAGGGAGGGTAACTTTACTGATGAAAGGAAAAGTACTTCAGTCCAAGCATTTGGATGGAGTGAATTGAAAGAGATTGCTTTAACGTTCAGGGGGAAGACAAATGTGTCGACTGATGTTAAAGCATTTCTGAAAAGAGTTGAAAAGGTATGGAGAAGAAAGCAACAGATGGAAGTTGCAATGGGCATAAAATCGCCAGAATCAATACCATCTTCTCCATCACCAAAGAGAAAGGCTACTGAAGATGCTCCAGGACAGACATCGAAAAGAAGGGCCTGACTCTTATCATTTACTTGTTGTAATTTATTGTTTTATGAAAAATTGTAAACTATTTATCAGTTGATGTATGTAATAATAGTTGCAATTTTTGATTCATATAAGTAAATGATCAGATTTAGTCTAAGTACTCTCGATCTTAAACTAGGATACTTCACAACTTTAAGTATCTCGATCCATAAGAGTTATTTGACAAATATAGATCATTTGTAATTCATAGGTTGTTAGGATACATACTTATTTGTTCCACTTTACTTGTTTATTGCTTTAAGTCTTGTATTACTTTGTTTATATATTCTTGCATTTATTTACAAGTAATACTAGTCCATTCTAGTGATTATTAGACTTGTTGTATTTTACACTTTTTTGGTTAACCATCGTATTTCAGGGACTCACAGGTTTTGACTTTGAATTCCTTGAATTCTTTTCAGACGCGGAAGCTTGGTTATCTTTGAATTCTTTTGGCATTACGGAAGCTTGGTTTTGGAATGCGGAAATTTGATTTGACTTTAAAACTTCAATTCTAGGTCTAACTTGTCTCTGAATCAACAATTATCATGGAGCACTTTATCCTTGAATTCTTGATCTAACTTGTCTTTGATCAAACAATTTTGCTCCCCCTCAAATGAACATTTCTTTCTTTGAGCACCTTATGAACTAAACGAATTATCTTCAACTTTCTTGCTCCCCCTCGAACAAACAATCATTTCGGAGCATATTTAACAATTCATGAGTTTACTCTTGCTACCCCTCAAATGAACAATCTCTTTTAAACTATAACCGAACTTATTATCAAAAGAACAAACTTCATCTAACCTCAAACTTTTCATTTCTTCTCAAACATTATTCAATCTCAAACTCTTGTAATCATCAAACAATGGTCATATTTCTCAATAAATTTTTTCGTTATTGACCATGTACTTTCCAAAACTTTAATCATCTTGAATATTCTCGATCTCAAATCAATCTTTCAACTTTCTCGAAACAATCTTACAACTTTCAACATATCACGATAATTATTCACTCTCTTCACCTAAACTAACGATCCTTTGAACAACCAAACACTCTGATTTATCCTCAATCAATATCTATCAATCAAATTCTACCTAAAACCTTGAATTCTATCTATCAATCATTTAATCATTTCTCCCCCTTATGATGAATATGTGAAACGGTTTCATCATACAATAATGATTGATAGCATAAACGGTAGATGCCATCAAACAACAAGCACGCAAATTAACCCAACCCAATTCCCAATTCCCAATGAACCTATTGGTGAACTAGAATTTGAGGTTGCGTTTTTGGAAAAAGATTTTATAATGGTGTTTGTGTTCTTTGTGTTTGTGTGAAGAGAAATGAAATCCGGATAAAAATGATCCGTTGGCACAACCAAAAATCAAAAGGATTAATGGTGTGGCCTAAAAATACGAATACTATTTTTAGGACTTCCCATTATCATCGACAAATGCACAAAGCTTATCTCTAAATGGTTCGGTCTATGGCTTTTCAACCGATAGATTGCTTTAAAGAATGTAATACATGGTCATTGTCACAAGGCGTTCGATAACCATGTCTTACTATCCTCAAAGACTTTTGGGTAAATAAATCCGAGGTCACATAGACTTCTCGTTTACTCAGCAAATTCATAAAATGAAAATGTGACACCGAACTTTTTTGAATTTGATCGAAAATGGTTCGAAAATCTTCCAAAGTGTTTTAAAATGGAAAATGAAAATCTAACACCGAACTTTTTTGAATTTGATCGAAAATGGTTCGAAAATCTTCCAAAGTGTTTTAAAATGGAAAATGAAAATCTAACACCGAACTTTTTTGAATTTGATCGAAAATGGTTCGAAAATCTTCCAAAGTGTTTTAAAATGGAAAATGAAAATCTAACACCGAACTTTTTTGAATTTGATCGAAAATGGTTCGAAAATCTTCCAAAGTGTTTTAAAATGGAAAATGAAAATCTAACACCGAACTTTTTTGAATTTGATCGAAAATGGTTCGAAAATCTTCCAAAGTGTTTTAAAATGGAAAATGAAAATCTAACACCGAACTTTTTTGAATTTGATCGAAAATGGTTCGAAAATCTTCCAAAGTGTTTTAAAATGGAAAATGAAATCTAACACCGAACTTTTTTGAATTTGATCGAAAATGGTTCGAAAATCTTCCAAAGTGTTTTAAAATGGAAAATGAAAATCTAACACCGAACTTTTTTGAATTTGATCGAAAATGGTTCGAAAATCTTCCAAAGTGTTTTAAAATGGAAAATGAATCTAACACCGAACTTTTTTAAATTTGATCGAAAATGGTTTGAAAATCTTCCAAAGTGTTTTAAAATGGAAAATGAGTTTAAACACTTGGAAGTTTTGGTTTTATAAACAAACTCCCCCTAAATATATGCATGATATAAACAAAGTTTTAGCATATAAAGGTTGAGTAAAGAGTTTGAAAGTTGCTCACAAACATTAAAAATGAGACTACAAAGGCAGTACACAAAGGTGCTCGATGCCTTACATCTCATCCTAATACATAGTGAGTAACTAAAAGACAAAGTGTTATGAATAGAATTCGAGCTTTTGTGTGTGTAAGTGTGTGTGTTAATGGTGGTTTCTAGAGAGAGAAAGTAGAGAGAGAGTAGAGAGATGTCAGGGAAAGATTGGATTGTATTATGGGTTGAAAGGTTACAATTAACATAATGGAGGGGGATTATATACATATGAGCTATTTACACTATGCCCCCTTCCATTGTAACAAGTTTACAATATAAGTACAAATTAACATAAGGTACACAAATCAACTACTACATTTATATTTCTAACAATCTCCCCCTTAGTAGTGATTTGTGAAAAATATCCAGTCTTTGTCTTTCTTTAAGCTCTTGTATTCGTCTATCTTTGTTTGGATGCCAGAACCAATTTTCTCCTTCGGGTCTATCATCAGGAACAACCATGTTGTCTGTAAAGTTTCTTGGAGGAATGTTCTGTGGACCTGGACGATGACCAGGCTCGTATTTGATCCAACAACCTCCTCTTCAACGTACGACGTACTTAGACTTCTGAACATTCTTTGCTTCTCTCATCATTCTAATGCTGTCTCTGTACTCGAGTCTTTGATTAATCTTGGAGATTGCTTTATCAAACACTACCTTTTTCTTTTCATCTTGCTCATCTTCTTGCAGGCACAACAACACATTCTTACAAAACTCCAAAGTTCCATCAGAATAAGAAGCAAGTTCATCCATGCGAATGAAAATCTTCTTCTTTTTGCTATTCAAAAAGACAACACCGAAGGATGGTTCTTCTATGATATGACCAATACTTAGCTGTTCAATATCTGCGGTGTATAGACTTTGATCTGGATACGGCACATTAATCTTCCTCTTCACAACTTCAAATCCTATTTGAAAATCTTCCAATGAAGCGTACTGAATGCAGCTTGACATATATCTTTTAACAGCTTCAAAGGCAACAACATCTTCACGGTATCGCTGCATTGCATTCAAGAAATGATTGTAGAGGAAGATAATGTCATCAACGGGCAGCAGCTTGAATTGTGTTTCAGTAAATCTGTAGCTCTTGCCATTATCTCTTTTGACATGGAAACTTGGGATTGAGATAGTATTCCTTTTAACCAAAATAACTCTGACCAGCACCAAGATCTTGTGATTTCTTTGTTCTTCAAGGAGTTTGGGATTATATTGCTTGGTGAGTTTAAGAAGCTCTTTGTATTCTTCAACTTGTCTAGCTTCCTTAAACTTATACATCGAATCCAACTCTGGTCTTCTGGTCTTGGTAACTTTGGTAGCTCCACAAAATATCGGAAAAGCTCTTTCTTCCATCACCACATCTCCAACATTTCCTTCAACTCTTGCCGAAGTATTATCAATGTTCGTTTGACCTTCTCCTTGGTTCTCCCCCTCGGGGTGATCATCAGAATCAGGATCATCCCGACGAGAAGCAACCGAGGCCGGTCGGCAAGATTCTAATGCCAACAATCTTAATTCAAACTCAGCTAGTTTAGCATCATACTCAGCCTTTTGTCTTTGAACTTGTTCTTGTAAGACTTTGACTCTTCTTTCAGTTGCAAGTTCCCTTTCTCTAACTTCCAAGGCATTCAACACTCCTCTTTCAGTAACAGTCAACAAATCACCCTCCGATCTTAAGATATTTAACAAAACTTCACATGCAGAATCTTTGGTTGGTAGATTTGTTGATGTTGATGGAATTTGAGTTGGTGTTGGTGTTCTTTGTGTTGGTGTTTGATGTGGAGGATCCAACCCGGAGGTTGTTGGCACACTTGTGGTGTGACCTAAATTCAGCGATGCTGATTCAGGATTTCCTGCGGATCCTCGGGTTATACCCTCACCAGCAGTTTCAGATTCATGGGCTTTGCAACCCGAATCAAGTTGTGTCCTAGACTGTGATAAATCACTGTCCTAGACTTGTTGTTGGGTAACACCTCTAACAACACCGGGGTCACTGAGAATGCCCGTTAATACAGTCTCAGGTTGATCCTGAGGAACAGCAGTGTCACTACGGCGTTCATACTGTCCCCCAGTCTCGGTCTGAGGACTGTTACCTGCGGCTAAAGCTGGCGTGATGTTAGCTAAGGCAGGATTTCCAAGCTGTCCTTGAGGGTCACACAAAGTGGGTCCCTCTCCGCTTGTTCCGGCACCAGTACTCAACTGGGCTTGTGAATCAGTGTCCCTAGGAGATCTAGACTCTTGTGCATGAACTGAAGGCGAGAGGTGGGGCTGGTCCTCTCTAATTTCAACACTCTCATCCTCCAAATGAGGAGAGTGTGGTGAGCGTGGCTGATCCCCGTGCATTTGTGAGACTAACTCCTGTTGTGAGGAGTCAGAATGGCTGGGAGAGTTTGGTGCATACGAGAATGGGCAGTTCCCGATTTCTACCCTAGGGTAAACAACCCGGCTAGACACATTGGTTTGAACTAATGGAGGGCCAACGTTTTCTTTATGCCCTTGTCCTAACCCGGACCGCACATCCTCTCTGGTATTTTCAACTCCTCCCTCAAATCCGCCTTGTTCCTCCAGCACAACATCATCTCCTGTGCTAACATGCTCTGTTTCAACCTCAGATTCAACATTATGAATTACTTCAGTTACTTGTTCAACATCAAATTCAGCTGAGGCACCAGGTTGTTCATTCACATCTGCTGAAGTAGATTCAAGTCTTTGTCTTGCAGATTTAGACGACTTATGTTTTCTTTTGGATTTCTTCTTCTTTGAGGCCTGCTTTAGATTGTGAAGGTGAATGTTTGTGAGGTAATGTTTGGTGTAGATTGTGAAGGTGAAGTTTGTGAGGTAATGTTTGGTGTAGATTGTGAAGGTGAAGTTTGTGAGGTAATGTTTGGTGTAGATTGTGAAGGTGAAGTTTGTGAGGTAATGTTTGGTGTAGATTGTGAAGGTGAAGTTTGTGAGGTAATGTTTGGTGTAGATTGTGAAGGTGAAGTTTGTGAGGTAATGTTTGGTGTAGATTGTGAAGGTGAAGTTTGTGAGGTAATGTTTGGTGTAGATTGTGAAGGTGAAGTTTGTGAGGTAATGTTTGGTGTAGATTGTGAAGGTGAAGTTTGTGAGGTAATGTTTGGTGTAGATTGTGAAGGTGAAGTTTGTGAGGTAATGTTTGGTGTAGATTGTGAAGGTGAAGTTTGTGAGGTAATGTTTGGTGTAGATTGTGAAGGTGAAGTTTGTGAGGTAATGTTTGGTGTAGATTGTGAAGGTGAAGTTTGTGAGGTAATGTTTGGTGTAGATTGTGAAGGTGAAGTTTGTGAGGTAATGTTTGGTGTAGATTGTGAAGGTGAAGTTTGTGAGGTAATGTTTGGTGTAGATTGTGAAGGTGAAGTTTGTGAGGTAATGTTTGGTGTAGATTGTGAAGGTGAAGTTTGTGAGGTAATGTTTGGTGTAGATTGTGAAGGTGAAGTTTGTGAGGTAATGTTTGGTGTAGATTGTGAAGGTGAAGTTTGTGAGGTAATGTTTGGTGTAGATTGTGAAGGTGAAGTTTGTGAGGTAATGTTTGGTGTAGATTGTGAAGGTGAAGTTTGTGAGGTAATGTTTGGTGTAGATTGTGAAGGTGAAGTTTGTGAGGTAATGTTTGGTGTAGATTGTGAAGGTGAAGTTTGTGAGGTAATGTTTGGTGTAGATTGTGAAGGTGAAGTTTGTGAGGTAATGTTTGGTGTAGATTGTGAAGGTGAAGTTTGTGAGGTAATGTTTGGTGTAGATTGTGAAGGTGAAGTTTGTGAGGTAATGTTTGGTGTAGATTGTGAAGGTGAAGTTTGTGAGGTAATGTTTGGTGTAGATTGTGAAGGTGAAGTTTGTGAGGTAATGTTTGGTGTAGATTGTGAAGGTGAAGTTTGTGAGGTAATGTTTGGTGTAGATTGTGAAGGTGAAGTTTGTGAGGTAATGTTTGGTGTAGATTGTGAAGGTGAAGTTTGTGAGGTAATGTTTGGTGTAGATTGTGAAGGTGAAGTTTGTGAGGTAATGTTTGGTGTAGATTGTGAAGGTGAAGTTTGTGAGGTAATGTTTGGTGTAGATTGTGAAGGTGAAGTTTGTGAGGTAATGTTTGGTGTAGATTGTGAAGGTGAAGTTTGTGAGGTAATGTTTGGTGTAGATTGTGAAGGTGAGTTTGTGAGGTAATGTTTGGTGTAGATTGTGAAGGTGATGTTTGTGAGGTAATGTTTGGTGTAGATTGTGAAACAGGTGATGAAATAGGTTCAGGTGAAGCAACATCTTGCTCAAACATAACTCTCTTTGACTTTCTTTTCCTCTGCTCAGAGGCCCCTTCATCACTAACCCCTCTTTTTCTTTTTGACGAACTAGGACCCTCACTTGGCGACCTATGCTCAGCTTGGGAAGGAGTCTGTCGGCTTTCAGACCCCATTGCTGAGACTAACCACTCGAGATAAGCCCTAAGGTGAGGACTCTGAGCAGGAACCAGATTTATCAGGAATGGTGGAATCGGAAAAGGTCTTACAGTTTCACAACTTGTGCCTCTCAAGTTGGATTTATACATCGCAATCACACACTTGAAGCTGTTCTCCAATTTTGGAATTTCCTCTGCATTATCAAGAACATCTTCGATAATTAGTGTGAAGAATCTGATAAAGGGAATATATTTTCTGTCTTGTTTATCCTTTCCCTTGACAACTTGAATCATCTTTTTCCATATAATCGCCGCAAAGTCACACTGCACATTGTGAGTGACTGCATAGTAAATTGATAAGGAATCCTTTGTCATGAGATCAATTCCTTTCTGTGATGGCATCAAACAGGTTGTTAAAACATTGTACATCGTATGCCAGAGAGTTGCTACATTACTCCTTCTAAAATCTCTCATCGTTGCCAACTCTCCGTCATAACCCAACGAATGAACTCCAGCCAACATTTCTTCAACTGATGGGAGTTCTTCGTATTCTTCAAGTACAGGAAAAAAAAAAAAAAAAAAAAAAAAAAAAAAAAAAAAAAAAAAAAAAAAAAAAAAAAAAAAAAAAAAAAAAAAAAAAAAAAAAAAAAAAAAAAAAAAAAAAAAAAAAAAAAAAAAAAAAAAAAAAAAAAAAAAAAAAAAAAAAAAAAAAAAAAAAAAAAAAAAAAAAAAAAAAAAAAAAAAAAAAAAAAAAAAAAAAAAAAAAAAAAAAAAAAAAAAAAAAAAAAAAAAAAAAAAAAAAAAAAAAAAAAAAAAAAAAAAAAAAAAAAAAAAAAAAAAAAAAAAAAAAAAAAAAAAAAAAAAAAAAAAAAAAAAAAAAAAAAAAAAAAAAAAAAAAAAAAAAAAAAAAAAAAAAAAAAAAAAAAAAAAAAAAAAAAAAAAAAAAAAAAAAAAAAAAAAAAAAAAAAAAAAAAAAAAAAAAAAAAAAAAAAAAAAAAAAAAAAAAAAAAAAAAAAAAAAAAAAAAAAAAAAAAAAAAAAAAAAAAAAAAAAAAAAAAAAAAAAAAAAAAAAAAAAAAAAAAAAAAAAAAAAAAAAAAAAAAAAAAAAAAAAAAAAAAAAAAAAAAAAAAAAAAAAAAAAAAAAAAAAAAAAAAAAAAAAAAAAAAAAAAAAAAAAAAAAAAAAAAAAAAAAAAAAAAAAAAAAAAAAAAAAAAAAAAAAAAAAAAAAAAAAAAAAAAAAAAAAAAAAAAAAAAAAAAAAAAAAAAAAAAAAAAAAAAAAAAAAAAAAAAAAAAAAAAAAAAAAAAAAAAAAAAAAAAAAAAAAAAAAAAAAAAAAAAAAAAAAAAAAAAAAAAAAAAAAAAAAAAAAAAAAAAAAAAAAAAAAAAAAAAAAAAAAAAAAAAAAAAAAAAAAAAAAAAAAAAAAAAAAAAAAAAAAAAAAAAAAAAAAAAAAAAAAAAAAAAAAAAAAAAAAAAAAAAAAAAAAAAAAAAAAAAAAAAAAAAAAAAAAAAAAAAAAAAAAAAAAAAAAAAAAAAAAAAAAAAAAAAAAAAAAAAAAAAAAAAAAAAAAAAAAAAAAAAAAAAAAAAAAAAAAAAAAAAAAAAAAAAAAAAAAAAAAAAAAAAAAAAAAAAAAAAAAAAAAAAAAAAAAAAAAAAAAAAAAAAAAAAAAAAAAAAAAAAAAAAAAAAAAAAAAAAAAAAAAAAAAAAAAAAAAAAAAAAAAAAAAAAAAAAAAAAAAAAAAAAAAAAAAAAAAAAAAAAAAAAAAAAAAAAAAAAAAAAAAAAAAAAAAAAAAAAAAAAAAAAAAAAAAAAAAAAAAAAAAAAAAAAAAAAAAAAAAAAAAAAAAAAAAAAAAAAAAAAAAAAAAAAAAAAAAAAAAAAAAAAAAAAAAAAAAAAAAAAAAAAAAAAAAAAAAAAAAAAAAAAAAAAAAAAAAAAAAAAAAAAAAAAAAAAAAAAAAAAAAAAAAAAAAAAAAAAAAAAAAAAAAAAAAAAAAAAAAAAAAAAAAAAAAAAAAAAAAAAAAAAAAAAAAAAAAAAAAAAAAAAAAAAAAAAAAAAAAAAAAAAAAAAAAAAAAAAAAAAAAAAAAAAAAAAAAAAAAAAAAAAAAAAAAAAAAAAAAAAAAAAAAAAAAAAAAAAAAAAAAAAAAAAAAAAAAAAAAAAAAAAAAAAAAAAAAAAAAAAAAAAAAAAAAAAAAAAAAAAAAAAAAAAAAAAAAAAAAAAAAAAAAAAAAAAAAAAAAAAAAAAAAAAAAAAAAAAAAAAAAAAAAAAAAAAAAAAAAAAAAAAAAAAAAAAAAAAAAAAAAAAAAAAAAAAAAAAAAAAAAAAAAAAAAAAAAAAAAAAAAAAAAAAAAAAAAAAAAAAAAAAAAAAAAAAAAAAAAAAAAAAAAAAAAAAAAAAAAAAAAAAAAAAAAAAAAAAAAAAAAAAAAAAAAAAAAAAAAAAAAAAAAAAAAAAAAAAAAAAAAAAAAAAAAAAAAAAAAAAAAAAAGCAATAAAAAAAAAAAATAAAAAAAAAAAAAAAAAAAAAAAAAAAAAAAAAAAAAAAAAAAAAAAAAAAAAAAATTTTTTTTTTTTTTTTTTTTTTTTTTTTTTTTTTTTTTTTTTTTTTTTTTTTTTTTTTTTTTTTTTTTATTGCTTTTTTTTTTTTTTTTTTTTTTTTTTTTTTTTTTTTTTTTTTTTTTTTTTTTTTTTTTTTTTTTTTTTTTTTTTTTTTTTTTTTTTTTTTTTTTTTTTTTTTTTTTTTTTTTTTTTTTTTTTTTTTTTTTTTTTTTTTTTTTTTTTTTTTTTTTTTTTTTTTTTTTTTTTTTTTTTTTTTTTTTTTTTTTTTTTTTTTTTTTTTTTTTTTTTTTTTTTTTTTTTTTTTTTTTTTTTTTTTTTTTTTTTTTTTTTTTTTTTTTTTTTTTTTTTTTTTTTTTTTTTTTTTTTTTTTTTTTTTTTTTTTTTTTTTTTTTTTTTTTTTTTTTTTTTTTTTTTTTTTTTTTTTTTTTTTTTTTTTTTTTTTTTTTTTTTTTTTTTTTTTTTTTTTTTTTTTTTTTTTTTTTTTTTTTTTTTTTTTTTTTTTTTTTTTTTTTTTTTTTTTTTTTTTTTTTTTTTTTTTTTTTTTTTTTTTTTTTTTTTTTTTTTTTTTTTTTTTTTTTTTTTTTTTTTTTTTTTTTTTTTTTTTTTTTTTTTTTTTTTTTTTTTTTTTTTTTTTTTTTTTTTTTTTTTTTTTTTTTTTTTTTTTTTTTTTTTTTTTTTTTTTTTTTTTTTTTTTTTTTTTTTTTTTTTTTTTTTTTTTTTTTTTTTTTTTTTTTTTTTTTTTTTTTTTTTTTTTTTTTTTTTTTTTTTTTTTTTTTTTTTTTTTTTTTTTTTTTTTTTTTTTTTTTTTTTTTTTTTTTTTTTTTTTTTTTTTTTTTTTTTTTTTTTTTTTTTTTTTTTTTTTTTTTTTTTTTTTTTTTTTTTTTTTTTTTTTTTTTTTTTTTTTTTTTTTTTTTTTTTTTTTTTTTTTTTTTTTTTTTTTTTTTTTTTTTTTTTTTTTTTTTTTTTTTTTTTTTTTTTTTTTTTTTTTTTTTTTTTTTTTTTTTTTTTTTTTTTTTTTTTTTTTTTTTTTTTTTTTTTTTTTTTTTTTTTTTTTTTTTTTTTTTTTTTTTTTTTTTTTTTTTTTTTTTTTTTTTTTTTTTTTTTTTTTTTTTTTTTTTTTTTTTTTTTTTTTTTTTTTTTTTTTTTTTTTTTTTTTTTTTTTTTTTTTTTTTTTTTTTTTTTTTTTTTTTTTTTTTTTTTTTTTTTTTTTTTTTTTTTTTTTTTTTTTTTTTTTTTTTTTTTTTTTTTTTTTTTTTTTTTTTTTTTTTTTTTTTTTTTTTTCATTTAGTCCTGTTTGCCGAGCAAAGCTCTGCAAACAGTTGAATTTAAGACTTGGAATCATTTTGAACAAAATGCACTGTTTGCCGAGCAAAATGCTCTGCAAACAGTTGACTTTAACTCCAGTTGTTGGATTACCAATGACTTGAGAAATCGGATGAGCTCTTGTCCACTTGGTTGTGTGAGGAATTGGATTAAGTGGATCACCAGATTCTTCAGAATCAATAAAATCAGGAGAATGTTGTTCTGTTAATTGTTCAAATGAAGTTGCAATTGGTTCAACAAAGTCATCATGATCATAATCTTCAGGATTGGTTGTAGGATTTGTCACTTGTGAGATATTATGAGGTTGAGTATGCAACTCTGAAATATCTGTAGGTGAAGGAGAATCAGATGATGAATTAACATCTGATGATTGTGATGGTGAAGACTCATTGGGATCCATCTCTTTTGAATATGAACAGAATGGTTCATTGGCATTTCCATCAGATTCAGGAACTTTCTTCGATACTTGGAAAAATTCTTCGAACAAGATATCTAAATCTTGTGTTGTTGGGGTAGAGAATGATGATTTGACATTTGAAGTAGTCTTAGTTGCGGAAGCTTGTGGACTTTGAAGTTCGGGTCTTGAACTGTGTTGTTCAAGAACCATTCCCGAGAGTTCATCAAATCTAACGTTCATACTCTCTTCAATTCTCTTGGTTCTTCGGTTATATACACGATATGCTATCGATTCTCTCGAATAACCGATAAAATATGCCTCATCGCCTTTTGGTTCAAATTTGCCCAGATTATCTCGATCATTGAGAACATAACATACACATCCAAAAATGTGCAAGAAGTTCACATTGGGCTTTCTATTGTTTATCACCTCATATGGAGTTTTATCAAACCTCTTGTTTATGATTGATCTATTTTGAGTGAAGCAGGCAGTAGCAACAGCTTCAGCCCATAGATTCGGAGGCAACTTAGAATAAGCAAGCATTGTTCTAGCTGCTTCAACAAGAGTTCGATTTCGACGTTCAACTACTCCATTCTGTTGAGGTGTCCTGGCAGCGGAAAATTGATGAGTAATACCCATGGACTTGAAGAAAGAATCAATCGTGGAATTCTTGAATTCAGTGCCATTGTCTGAGCGAACAATTCTAACTGATGATTTAAGATTCACTTGGGTCTTCTTTATGAAATCAATAATTGCAGTCGGAGTATCACTCTTTGCATGAAGAAAGAATACCCAAGTGTACCGAGAATAATCATCGACAATCACAAGAATGTATCGCTTGCCATGGATACTTTGAACTTTCATTGGGCCACACAAATCCATGTGAATAAGGTGCAAAGAACCTTCTGTACTTAGAAACTTCTTTGGTTTGTGTGATGCTTTCTTCATCTTGCCAATTGCACAAGCTGGACAAACATGTTCACTTTCGTACTTGTAATCAGGAAGTCCTTCAACAAGTTGTTTATCCACGAGAGCATTAATTGTTTGAAAATTCAGATGAGAAAGACGGCGATGCCATAACCAAGAGTTTTGTGCAGTTGCTTTTGAAAGTAGACAAATCTCTGAAGAATTAGATGGAATGTTGTTGAGATCAATAGTGAACAGGTTATTGTCCCTTGTTCCAGTAAGAATATCCACACCATCTTCAGTCTGCACTTTGCATTCATATCTCCTGAATAATACTTGAAGATCATTGTCACAAAATTGTCCAACACTGAAAAGATTGTGTCCTAATCCTTCAACATAGGAAACTCTCTTTATAGTGACACCATTTTTAACAATGTCTCCGTAACCGAGAATAGGAGCCATATGATCATTTCCAAATCTGACGGTTCCCATAAACTTTTCAACAAAGTTCGAAAGAATGGACTTGTTTCCAGTCATATGACGTGAACATCCCGAGTCAACATACCAAACACAAATGAGAAATTCCTGCAAAGACAAGGTATATGATTTAGGTACCCATGTAAATTGGGTCCTTGCAGGTTAGAGGGATAACATGCAAGTACACATTAAAATAAACATCAAGCAAAATGACACACAAGCAAACTTTTTATTCAAACAATAAACAAACACACATAATTGTTCAAAACACAAAATACGAATTACAGACAAAGAAATGTAATGGTTTATACACAAGTTTTGATACAAGCAGGACTAGTCCTAGATGTAGTAGCATTATCTAATGTATTTGATCTACGGACAATCCACACTTGTTTGACATGGGTAGTGTTTCCATCAAGTTTAACTTTTCTAGTAGCATGCAAGAATCTATCTTTTGGAATCCATTTACTGCTACTTTTCATGCACAAGTCACCTGAAACACGAACATTTTTAGAGTTAGAAACTAATTTAGCTTTTATGTTCTGAACAGGTTGCTTCTTGATGGGTTCTGTGATCTTATTCACTTTCTTTATGTTATTAGGTGACAGCCAACCATACTGGTCTTTGTATTTAGTCATGCCTGTAAAAGTATCTCTAACCCTCTGTAAAGTGCACTTAGGATTCTTCTGAGAATACCTAGGGAAACTAGAATACCTAACCTGCTGAGGTTGTTTGTTACCTAATGAGAAAGTTTCAATCTTAACAATCTTCGGACCACTGCTTGTTTTGACTTCTTTTTGTGACTGAGATTCAGATTTGACCTTGTACATCTTTGGTTGCCTAGAAGTCTTTTGGACTGTGGGACTTTTCTTTGATGGTTTGGTCTTTGGAACTTATCGGATGAGGAAGATTGTGAAGAGTGTGACTTTGGAATCTTCTTTAGATTAAAATCAAGTTTTTCCTTCTTTTGAACAAAAAGTTTTTCAAATTCAGGTTCAAAATCATGATTTTCTTCCAAAAATGTTGACATTTCATCAGTTTCCAACTTCACACTTACTTCACTTTTCTTTATCGGACATGGACTTTGCTTGAGTGGAATTGATGCTTTTTCTTTTTCTTTATGAAATTGAAGTGCTATTTTCTGAAATTGGAATTCAACTTTTAAATCATTAAGTTCCTTTAGCACATTTAATCTCTGTTCTCTTTCTTTTTCAAACTTTTGTTTGAAAGCATCAATTTCATTCAAGTATGATTGAGTTCCCTCAGAAAACTTGGTAAAAGTCTGAGTTTCAGAAGTAATCGGGAAGAAATAATCATCAACATCATGAACATCATCTAAATCACCATCAGTTTGCACAGACACATGAACAACTTTCTTTATGTCTACATTCACATTTTGAACATGAATTGGATGATTCTCTTCAAACACATTGGTTTTCTTTTTCATGGATAAAATCTTCTCATTGATTTTTTCAAATGATTCAGAAAACTTTCGGTCAAAATCAATTTTGCACATATCAAAGATCTGAGATTCTTTTTCAGTTTGGACTGAAGCATTTACACTTTCACATATAGAACTCACAGAACATCCAGATGGATCACAAACTTTGGAGTCTATCTTGGGTTGGTCAATGACATAATGATTTTGAGCCTTCAAATTTTCTATCAAAGATTGCTTTTCCTCAAGAGACTTTTGCAGATCTTCAATTACCTTTTCCAAAACTTTTTGTGGTACATAAGGTCTTAAATTTTCAGGTTTTGGAATAGGAATAGGATTTTCCAAAGGTTTTTCAGTAAAACACTCAAGAATTTCGGGTATGACAGCCTCATGATTGTCTTTGATTGTTTTATGTGTAGAGTTAGCGAAGAAATCATATGACTCATCCATTAACGCATAGTTAAAATAGACTTTTGCACCCTTTTCTAGAAAATCATCAGCCTCATAATCACTATCAGTCGGTCTCACAAATTGGTCTGTCATCCCACATCTCAAATAAGATTCGTTGTATAATGATGGGACTTCTTCTTGTGCTTCGAGCAAACATTTTGGATTGTTATAACCCAACCCTGATGTGAATATTGTTTCTGAATTTCTTGGCCTATTTAAAAAGACTTGTTGATATGAACGATTGATCTTATACAACTTTTCTTGATAAGACTTGATTTCAGCTTTCAGTTCATCATTTTCTTTATCAAGTTTTTGTTTAAGAGAATCTTTTATACAACATTCATATTTTAGGTCAGAAATTTTGTTTTCAAATTCCGTCACATCAGGGATAGATTCTTTCATCTTGACATTCAAAGACTCAATGTCTTCAGCCAAAGCATTTGCTCGAAACATCTCATTGGTCTTTTCAACTTGAAGTTGTCTGACAGTCTTGCTCAGTTCAAGAACTTTGGTCTCAAGTTCTTGTTTCTCAAGATGCAGTTTGGAGTTTGGAGTAAAAGAGACTGCTGCTTTTTCAGATTTCAAATTTTCAACATCTTTTTGAAGTGAATCAATTTTAATTTGAAAATCTTTTTCTTTGTCCTCCAAATCTTTCTTTAATTTTAAATTCTTTTTACTCAACTCCCTGCAATCTTTCCTTGCTGTATCAGACATATCCATATAATGTTTTAACACTGATTTGGGAAAAGAGATTACCTCATCCTCGACTTCAGAAGAACTTTCATCATTTTCCTCCAACTCCTTTGACTTCTTGATCTTTGTCATGAAGCACACATTTGCTGCAAGTTCGTCTGTCTCCTCATCAGAAAGATGTAACCACTTGTCATCCTCAGCAAGAAGAGCAATTCCGCTTTCCTCTTGTCTTGCCAGCAAAAGTTTGTACTTATAGTACTCGGAGTTCTTTTGTCGAGGTTTAGTACAATTTATGGCAAAATGTCCAGTGATACCACAGTTGTAGCATTTCCTGTCTTCAGTTCTCTTATCTATGACCTTCTTCTCAAACTTCTTCTGATTGTCATACTTCTTCTCACCACCAGCAAAATCTTTCTTCTGATCATACTTAGGAGCATTCGCATTTTTAGCATACGAAGAGACTGATGAAGTCCTAAGCTGATTGTTTGTTGGTTTCTTCTTGAAGAATTTCTTCTTGAAAGTCTTAGTGAAATAAGCGAGTTCTTTGTACATCTCTTTTTGTTTCTCATCCAGATCAGAATCACTCATCTCACTCGAATCAGAATCAGTTTGAACTTCAACAAAACTGTGTCTTGACAATCTTGAAGTCTTCTTTTCAGCAACCAAGGCCAATGGATCTGAATGTACATTCTCTTCTTTCTTCTTCTGAATTCTCTGAACATCCTCAACATTAAGTTGTAGCTTTTCAAACAGAGTGTGAATGGTGAGTTTTCCAAAGTCTGATTGTTGGTTGAGTTGGGTTCCATACACTTGCCATTCCTCTTCCAGATTTTTGATGAATTTGATGTTCAGTTCCATATTAGTTCTCTTCACATCATTCTTTCTCAGCTCATTGATGACATTGCAGAATCTGATGTATACCTCATTCAATGGTTCACCTTTTTGTTGTTTGAATGTTTCATACATGTTCAGAACAGTCGACAACCTTATGGTGTTTGATACATCAGATCCTTCCATCTGCTTCTCCACTTCATCCCATATGTCTTTTCCTGTTTCATAGGAATCAACATTGCAGTAAATGTCATCTGGAAGTGCTTGGTAAAGATAGGCAATTGCACTTTGATCAGCCTCAACTCTACTCTTCTGTTCTGCATTCCAACTCTCTTCAGGTAAAACTTCTCCATTAACTGGGTTCTTTGGAATTTCAGGACCATCTTTGTAAGTTTTAACACTGATTTGGGAAAAGAGATTACCTCATCCTCGACTTCAGAAGAACTTTCATCATTTTCCTCCAACTCCTTTGACTTCTTGATCTTTGTCATGAAGCACACATTTGCTGCAAGTTCGTCTGTCTCCTCATCAGAAAGATGTAACCACTTGTCATCCTCAGCAAGAAGAGCAATTCCGCTTTCCTCTTGTCTTGCCAGCAAAAGTTTGTACTTATAGTACTCGGAGTTCTTTTGTCGAGGTTTAGTACAATTTATGGCAAAATGTCCAGTGATACCACAGTTGTAGCATTTCCTGTCTTCAGTTCTCTTATCTATGACCTTCTTCTCAAACTTCTTCTGATTGTCATACTTCTTCTCACCACCAGCAAAATCTTTCTTCTGATCATACTTAGGAGCATTCGCATTTTTAGCATACGAAGAGACTGATGAAGTCCTAAGCTGATTGTTTGTTGGTTTCTTCTTGAAAGTCTTAGTGAAATAAGCGAGTTCTTTGTACATCTCTTTTTGTTTCTCATCCAGATCAGAATCACTCATCTCACTCGAATCAGAATCAGTTTGAACTTCAACAAAACTGTGTCTTGACAATCTTGAAGTCTTCTTTTCAGCAACCAAGGCCAATGGATCTGAATGTACATTCTCTTCTTTCTTCTTCTGAATTCTCTGAACATCCTCAACATTAAGTTGTAGCTTTTCAAACAGAGTGTGAATGGTGAGTTTTCCAAAGTCTGATTGTTGGTTGAGTTGGGTTCCATACACTTGCCATTCCTCTTCCAGATTTTTGATGAATTTGATGTTCAGTTCCATATTAGTTCTCTTCACATCATTCTTTCTCAGCTCATTGATGACATTGCAGAATCTGATGTATACCTCATTCAATGGTTCACCTTTTTGTTGTTTGAATGTTTCATACATGTTCAGAACAGTCGACAACCTTATGGTGTTTGATACATCAGATCCTTCCATCTGCTTCTCCACTTCATCCCATATGTCTTTTCCTGTTTCATAGGAATCAACATTGCAGTAAATGTCATCTGGAAGTGCTTGGTAAAGATAGGCAATTGCACTTTGATCAGCCTCAACTCTACTCTTCTGTTCTGCATTCCAACTCTCTTCAGGTAAAACTTCTCCATTAACTGGGTTCTTTGGAATTTCAGGACCATCTTTGAAAGATTTTCTCAGCAGTTTTCCATTCTTCTGCCTGTCTATCCAGTTCAGAAACCTTTTCTTCCATTGAGGATAAGATCCTCTAAACAAGACAGGTGGTCTTCCTTCAGAACCAAGTGCTAAAGCTTCCCTTGAAGCCATTTCAAGCAATTAACAGACTTAGAAAAATTTGAGAATTTTCAATTTCAACTAAATGCAGAGCTTAATCCTCTGCAAATAGAACAAGTAACCAGAACACTTAACCAAATTTCTTGAAATAACTATTTGCCGAGCAATAAGCTCTGCAAATAGAATAAGTAACCAGAACACTTAACCAAATTTCTTGAAATAACTATTTGCCGAGCAAGGAGCTCTGCAAATAGTACAAGTAAGAACACCACTTAGCCAACGACCTCTGCAAATACAAGTAACCACAACACGACAAAATAGTCGGTTAGGTTATCTTCTTCGTTTGGCCAAACCCTTATTTGCAGAGAAGACTGAAAATCTTCGATATCTTCTTCATTTTTGCGAATTAGAACTCGAATTTTATATCAAAATGTTCAGAAAATCAATGCGCACAAATCCTCAAACAAATTAGATGCTAATTTCAACTGGAAATCAAACCCTCACGAACATGCGATTTGTAGAGCTCGATCAAAAACAACTCAAATGATGAAATTAGCTTCTGAAAATGATAGCGAAGGAAGATATACTGATATTAAATCGATCGGTGAACAAAATTCGAACAAAAACACACTTAATTTGCAGGAATCACTGAAACAGTGAGCTCTGCAAATGAACCTTTCAGAAAATCAACTCAATTCTAAAATTAAGCACAAATTAAGCTTCACTTTGACAGCTCACATTATTTTCAAAGACTAGACACGTTAATAATTTCTCTCTGGTTTTCTTTCAAGAAAAATTTCAACACAACTCTTTTCTTAATTCTCTATGTTCCTGACCGTTGTTACTCACAAAAATATACAACAAATTTGCACTCTCTTAAAGATTATGAAGACAAAACGATGAACAAGTCAGAGAATCAAGAAAGCACAACCACACAGTCAAGTTTCAGCCCTTGAAGAACAAAAAGGTGATTTGCCGAGCTCAAATCTCGGCAAATGAGGTTTTCAAAAAAAAAATTCTCGACTTTTTCACAAATGATGGGTAAGTGACAAAAATCAAGTAGAAAAAGTGTTAGAACCTTTTAATTCGTGTTTAATGTGCGGAAGTTGATAATCATCAATGGTGGAAAGTGTATGTGTTAGTGTGTGTTTTAGAGAGAGAAAGGTGTGAAAATGTGGGAAGTCTGGTTGATTGATTTACAAATGTGTGTTCAAAAGTTACAAGGAAGAAAGGTTTGAGGGGTATTTATACTCTAAGTATATTACAAAAGCTCCCCCTCAACCTATCAATATTTACATAAAATACAATGTATTCAAATACAACTAAGCACTATTTTGAATTTCTAACATTCTCCCCCTTAGTGCTTGGTTGTCCATCATCACTTTCTCTGTTGTCTCCTCCTCTTGTTTGCACGTCTCTGCTTGTTCTTCCTTTTCTTATATCGTCGTGCTGCATTTGAAGTTGATGGCTTGTCAATCTTTGCACTCCAGAATGCTCTCTTCTTATAACTGTTCCACGAATCATTCCAAAACTTCTTAGGAATGAAGTGCCAGTTATCACCAACAGGACGTTCATCTGGCAATCTGATGTTATCTTGGAAGTTGACAGGAGGAATATTATGTGGACCACGTTCATGACTGGGATTCCAATGAACCCATGAACCTGTCTTTGTATGTATGACTCCTTCCTGTGACTTGGAAGTTCTGGTAATGATAAGATCTCTAATCCTTTGTCTCATATCAAGAGTATCTTTGATACGTCTTAAATGATCTTCTCTTTGAGACTTTATATGCCCATCTTCTTCATTGTCAGAGTCTTCATCTATTGCATTCAGAATTGAATGACAATATTTCAAGGTACCATCTGAATATTTGGCAAAATCAGAGGCACGAATGAAGATCTTTCCCTTGAGTCTATTGATGAAGACAAATCCATCCAGGCTTTCAATTGGATCTCCAATCTGAAATGAATCTAGCTCATAACCTTCTGCTCTTTGATTTGGTCTTGTAAGGTTAATCCTGCTAGTTCTTCTTTCCAAACCAATCTGGAAGTCATTGAATTCATAGAATCTAATCAAGGATTGAATATGGCTTTTCAAAACTTCATAAGCTAGAAGTTGATCTTGATTCTTGATTATCAGATAAGCATATTGATTGTAGAGGAATAGGATGTCTGAGATCGTCATTTGTTGAAAAGATTCTTCTTGAACAATATAGACATTGCCATCAGCTCGACGAACTCTGAATCGAACAAGTCTGAGATTGTGATTCTTTAGAGGAGTAAACAACTGAAGGACTTTGGTTATCGGAATTTGAAATTGTTTATACCACCATTCAGCTCTCACTGAACTTTCAGCATTCATTAGCTCCATATAAGCATCTCTTTGACCTTGATGTCTGAATAGAAAGAATGCTCTTAATCGGTTCAAAGTCATGTTGAGTCTTTCACTCGGTGAGCAATAAATTTGTTTTTTTTTTTTTTTTTTTTTTTTTTTTTTTTTTTTTTTTTTTTTTTTTTTTTTTTTTTTTTTTTTTTTTTTTTTTTTTTTTTTTTTTTTTTTTTTTTTTTTTTTTTTTTTTTTTTTTTTTTTTTTTTTTTTTTTTTTTTTTTTTTTTTTTTTTTTTTTTTTTTTTTTTTTTTTTTTTTTTTTTTTTTTTTTTTTTTTTTTTTTTTTTTTTTTTTTTTTTTTTTTTTTTTTTTTTTTTTTTTTTTTTTTTTTTTTTTTTTTTTTTTTTTTTTTTTTTTTTTTTTTTTTTTTTTTTTTTTTTTTTTTTTTTTTTTTTTTTTTTTTTTTTTTTTTTTTTTTTTTTTTTTTTTTTTTTTTTTTTTTTTTTTTTTTTTTTTTTTTTTTTTTTTTTTTTTTTTTTTTTTTTTTTTTTTTTTTTTTTTTTTTTTTTTTTTTTTTTTTTTTTTTTTTTTTTTTTTTTTTTTTTTTTTTTTTTTTTTTTTTTTTTTTTTTTTTTTTTTTTTTTTTTTTTTTTTTTTTTTTTTTTTTTTTTTTTTTTTTTTTTTTTTTTTTTTTTTTTTTTTTTTTTTTTTTTTTTTTTTTTTTTTTTTTTTTTTTTTTTTTTTTTTTTTTTTTTTTTTTTTTTTTTTTTTTTTTTTTTTTTTTTTTTTTTTTTTTTTTTTTTTTTTTTTTTTTTTTTTTTTTTTTTTTTTTTTTTTTTTTTTTTTTTTTTTTTTTTTTTTTTTTTTTTTTTTTTTTTTTTTTTTTTTTTTTTTTTTTTTTTTTTTTTTTTTTTTTTTTTTTTTTTTTTTTTTTTTTTTTTTTTTTTTTTTTTTTTTTTTTTTTTTTTTTTTTTTTTTTTTTTTTTTTTTTTTTTTTTTTTTTTTTTTTTTTTTTTTTTTTTTTTTTTTTTTTTTTTTTTTTTTTTTTTTTTTTTTTTTTTTTTTTTTTTTTTTTTTTTTTTTTTTTTTTTTTTTTTTTTTTTTTTTTTTTTTTTTTTTTTTTTTTTTTTTTTTTTTTTTTTTTTTTTTTTTTTTTTTTTTTTTTTTTTTTTTTTTTTTTTTTTTTTTTTTTTTTTTTTTTTTTTTTTTTTTTTTTTTTTTTTTTTTTTTTTTTTTTTTTTTTTTTTTTTTTTTTTTTTTTTTTTTTTTTTTTTTTTTTTTTTTTTTTTTTTTTTTTTTTTTTTTTTTTTTTTTTTTTTTTTTTTTTTTTTTTTTTTTTTTTTTTTTTTTTTTTTTTTTTTTTTTTTTTTTTTTTTTTTTTTTTTTTTTTTTTTTTTTTTTTTTTTTTTTTTTTTTTTTTTTTTTTTTTTTTTTTTTTTTTTTTTTTTTTTTTTTTTTTTTTTTTTTTTTTTTTTTTTTTTTTTTTTTTTTTTTTTTTTTTTTTTTTTTTTTTTTTTTTTTTTTTTTTTTTTTTTTTTTTTTTTTTTTTTTTTTTTTTTTTTTTTTTTTTTTTTTTTTTTTTTTTTTTTTTTTTTTTTTTTTTTTTTTTTTTTTTTTTTTTTTTTTTTTTTTTTTTTTTTTTTTTTTTTTTTTTTTTTTTTTTTTTTTTTTTTTTTTTTTTTTTTTTTTTTTTTTTTTTTTTTTTTTTTTTTTTTTTTTTTTTTTTTTTTTTTTTTTTTTTTTTTTTTTTTTTTTTTTTTTTTTTTTTTTTTTTTTTTTTTTTTTTTTTTTTTTTTTTTTTTTTTTTTTTTTTTTTTTTTTTTTTTTTTTTTTTTTTTTTTTTTTTTTTTTTTTTTTTTTTTTTTTTTTTTTTTTTTTTTTTTTTTTTTTTTTTTTTTTTTTTTTTTTTTTTTTTTTTTTTTTTTTTTTTTTTTTTTTTTTTTTTTTTTTTTTTTTTTTTTGGGACTTCTGAGCATTCTTTGCTTCTCTCATCATTCTAATGCTGTCTCTGTACTCGAATCTTTGGTTAATCTTGGAGATTGCTTTATCAAACACTTCTCACACCATTTCTTCAGGTCTAGTTCTCAAATCCAAGATTTGTTCATAATTCTCAGCAAAATACCCTTCATTGATCTGCCATATCGTATTTCTTGAGATTCTTGGATGTATAACTCCTTGTCCAAGTTCATTTGGAGTCTCAAGATTTTCTGGGTTTCTGAGCTGATAGACTATCTCTTCAAATATATCCTCTCCATATTCTTCTTGAGCAATACTTGCTGGAGCTTCATCAGACTCATCATCATGATCATTCTCTGGTTGATGTTAGATGTATAATTGAGCTTAAGTATGTGTTTTAGTGTGTGTCAATGGCGGTTATAGTGAGAGAAGGTAGAGAGAGAGTAGAGAGAGAGTCAGAGAAAGATTGGATTGTATTTAGTGTCAAAAAGGTTACAACTTACATTGTGGAGGGGGTTTATATACTTCTATACAATTTACACAATGCCCCTTCCATACTTACAACTTTACATTCTAAGTACAAAGTAATATAAAGCATACAAATCACCTACTACATTTATATATCTAACAATCTCCCCCTTAGTAGTGATTTGTCAAAAATATCCAATCTTGTCTTTCTTTAAGCTCTTGTATGTGGTCTACCCTTGTTTGGATGCCAGAACCAGTTATCTCCTTCGGGTCTGTTAGCTGGAACATTCATATTTCCTTCAAAATTTATTGGAGGAATGTTATGTGGTCCTGGAAGATGGCTAGGTTCATACTTGATCCAACAACCTCCTTGTTGACGTACGACGTACTTAGACTTCTTAGCATTCTTTGCTTCTCTCATCATTCTAATGCTGTCTCTGTACTGGAGTCTTTGGTTTTTTAGACTTCTTAGCATTCTTTGCTTCTCTCATCATTCTAATGCTGTCTCTGTACTCGAGTCTTTGGTTAATCTTGGAGATTGCTTTATCAAATACTTCCCTTTTCTTTTCATCTTGCTCATCGTCTTGCAGGCACAGCAATACATTCTTACAAAATTCCAACGTTCCATCAGAATATGAAGCAAGTTCATCCATTCGAATGAAAATCTTCTTCTTTCTGCTATTCAAAAACACAACTCCGAAGGATGGTTCTTCAATGATATGACCAATACTTAGCTTTTCTATATCTGCAGTGTATAGACTTTGATCAGGATAGGGCACATTAATCTTTCTCTTCACAACTTCAAATCCTATCTGAAAATCTTCCAATGAAGCATATTGAATGCAACTTGACATGTATCTTTTCACAGCATCAAAGGCAACAACATCTTCTTGGTATCTTTGTATGGCATTCAGGAAATGATTGTAAAGGAAGATAATGTCGTCCACTGGCAAAAGTTTAAATTGGGCTTCTGTGAACCGGTAGATCTTGTTATTATCTCTCTTGACATGAAAACATGGGATAGAAATAGAAACTCTCTTAATCAGGATCACCCTGATCAGCACCAAAATTTTATGATTTCTCTGTTCTTTCAGCAACTTTGGGTTATATTGTTTTGTAAGTTTAAGAAGCGCTGTATATTCTTCGATTTGTCTCGCTTCCTTAAACTTGTACATTGATTCCAATTCAGGCCTTTTGGTTTTAGTCACTTTTGTAGCTCCACAGAAAATTGGGTAAGCCCTTTCTTCCAGATATCTTGATTTCTTCGCTGCTTCTTTTGGTTTAATGCCGAGAGCAACCATTCTTCTCTATCCCTCAAGAAGTATCCCCGATTAATAAAGTTTAATTGTTCTTCAGTTAGCTCATTTGGAAAATAATCAGGGAGGACTTCCTCGGATGTGATTGCCTCTCGCAAAACCTGCTTGTAAGTAGATTTCTGGAAATTCTGACTTGCAGCTTCTGGAGTCTTTCTGAGTTCATCGAAATTGTTGAAATCTTCAAAATTATAACGTTGAGGAGTTGAGCTAGCACGAGCAGATGATTCTCCAAATTCTACTCTGCTTGAAGGACCTGTTTCAAAATAATCTAAATCTGCAAATTCTTCAAACACAGGTTCTTCAACAACTTCTACATTTGTTGGATTCTCAACAATCTCTGGTTCATCAAACGTTACATTATCTTTCAATGCTTCAACATCTGCATCATCTTCAGCATATTCAACAACATCATCTTCATTCACAAACTCTTCATCATCATCAACAACTTCAATTCCTTCATCATTATCATCCATATCAGAATCATCACCAAAAACTTCTATTATCCTTCTTTCAATCTCATCATTCAAAGCATCGTTCTCAACATTCTCAACATTTTCAACCTCTGCTCTTTCTTCCATCACCATTTCTTCATCCAAGATTTCTTCAGCAGTGTCTTCAAAGATTTGGGCAACTGCCTTGTTAACTGCTTCAGTTACTAGATCTAAAATAGCAGCATCAACATTGGTTTGAAGTCTAGAACTTTCAGCATTTTCACCCTGTACTCTTTCTTCCATTAACACATCTCCAACATTTACTTCCACACTTGCCGATGTGACCAACACTAAAGAGATTGTGTCCAAGACCTTCTGATCTCTTGTCCATGACCTTCTTCTCAAACTTTTTCGGATTCTCAAACTTCCTCTCACCACCAGCAAAAACTTTCTTTTGATCATACTTAGGAGCATCTGCATTTCTAGCATAAGAAGACACTGATGATGTCCTAAGTTGATTGTTTGTTGGTTTCTTCTTGAAGAATTTCTTCTTGAAAGCCTTTGGTGAAATAAGCAAGTTCTTTGTACATCTGTTTCTGTTTTTCATCCAGATCAGAATCACTCATCTCACTTGAATCAGAATCAGTTTGATCTTCTATAAAACTGTGTTGACATTCTTGAAACCTTCTTTTCTGCAACCAAAGCCAATGGATCAGTATGAATACTCTCTTCTTTCTTCTTCTGAATCCTCTTCACATCTTCCACATTCAATTGTAGCTTCTCAAACAGTGTGTGAATGGTGAGCTTTGCAAAATCTGATTGTTGGTTGAGTTGTGTTCATACACTTGCCATTCTTCTTCCAAATTCTTGATGAATTTGATGTTGAGTTCCATATTGGTTCTCTTTACATCATTCTTTCTCAGCTCATTGATGACATTGCAGAATCTGATGTAAACTTCATTCAGTGGTTCACCTTTCTGTTGTTTGAATGTTTCATACATATTCAAAACAGTTGACAACCTGATAGTGTTGGATACATCAGATCCTTCCATTTGTTTTTCCACCTCATTCCAAATGTCCTTTCCTGTTTCGTAGGAATCCACATTGCAATATATGTCATCTGGAAGTGCTTGGTAAAGAAAGGCAATTGCACTTTGGTCTGCCTCAACTCTGTTTCTTTGATCAGTGTTCCAACTTTCTTCAGGTAAAATTTCTCCATTCACTGGGTTCTTTGGGATTTCTGGACCTTCTTTATATGATTTCCTGAGCAGTTTTCCATTCTTTTGCCTGTCTATCCAGTTCAAAAATCTCTTCTTCCATTGAGGATAAGATCCTCTGAACAAGACAGGTGGTCTTCCTTCAGATCCAAGAGCCAATGCTTCCCTGGAAGCCATACTCTAAGAAAGACTTAAAAAATTTGAATGTTTCTTGAATTGTGAAGGATGCCGAGCTCAGATCTCGGCAAATGAGGAAAACTTTTTGAAAATTTTCAAACACTTTGCACCAGGAAAGAATGTTGATCAAAAATGACTTTGAATCAACTTTCACCAAATTTGTTGATTTGCCGAGCTTAGTTCTCGGCAAATGGTACTTTCACTTAGTCACAAGTACGAGGTTTCTGAATCAAACTTCAATTACTACTAGATGCCGAGCTTAGATCTCGACAAATAGCACAAATTCCAACTTGATCTCAAACACTTAGATGATTTTGATCTGAACAACGTGTTTGCCGAGATAATATCTCTGCAAATGAACCAAATCTTCAACGACTTAGTCACACCAGAATTGAATGTAGTGTTTGCCGAGCTTAGTTCTCTGCAAATGGAACAATTTGTCTAACACTTAGAAAAATTTCCTTGAAGTAGTGATTTGCCGAGCTTAGATCTCTGCAAATGGCACTATAAGTCCAACACTTAGAAAAATTTTCTTGAAATGTTGATTTGCCGAGCTTAGATCTCTGCAAATGGCAAGTTCGTCCAACACTTAGAAAAATTTTCTTGAAATGTTGATTTGCCGAGCTTAGATCTCTGCAAATGGCAAGTTCGTCCAACCCTTAGAAAAATTTTCTTGAAATGTTGATTTGCCGAGCTTAGATCTCTGCAAATGGCAAGTTCGTTCAACACTTAGAAAAATTTTCTTGAAATAGTGATTTGCCGAGCTTAGATCTCTGCAAATAGCACTATTCGTCCAATACTTAGAAAAATTTTCTTGAAATGTTGATTTGCCGAGCTCTTATCTCTGCAAATCACACTAATCGACTAGAACTTAGCCAACAACCTCTGCAAACACGAGAACACACTAGAAGACAAAATAGTCGGTTTCCAGTCGTCTTCTTCGTTCAGCCAAACACTCAAATGCCGAGCTCACACAAAAACTTAAAATTCTCACTCATTCTTGTGAATTAAAACTTGAAAATTGTTTCAAAATGTTCAGAATTAGATCGCGAACCAATCCTCGAACAAAATTTGAACAAATATCCACTCGATTCAAATCCCAACGAAACCTCTGTTTGCCGAGCTCGAACAATACATGATCAAATGTTGAAATTGAAGTCTGAAATTGATACAGAATGATGATTTACTATCAACTAATCGATCGGTGATCAAAATTCTAACAAAAACACACTCAAATTGCTGAATTAACTCGAACAGTTAACTCGGCAAATGGCAGTTTAAAAAAAACTCAAAAATACCAGAATTAAGCACATAAACAGCTTGATTCAAGCTTGTAGATCGTTCAGATATACTGATTGTGCTCTGATACCAATTGTAAGATGTATAATTGAGCTTAAGTATGTGTTTTAGTGTGTGTCAATGGCGGTTATAGTGAGAGAAGGTAGAGAGAGAGTAGAGAGAGAGTCAGAGAAAGATTGGATTGTATTTTAGTGTC